>PKRV01000109.1:451890-679492 GCA_003709505.1 Hyphantria cunea
TTTTTATAGAGGTTTTCTTCCTCGCGGTCCGGGCGGTTAAGCCAAGACCCACGGTCCCAGTCGAGTCAGAGACTTGACCTAACTCGACAACCTAGTGGGATTACGTTGTAGCGGCGAGGGCAACACAAGACTAGCTCCTGTGTTACCCGCTCGGAGGCAGGGTGAGTGCACACCGAGCTCGCCAACTCGCACTTCCAATACGCCCTCTGCTAGAGCAGAGGGACGCCTGGAGTGCCCATCGCGGCAGTCTGGAATCAGACTCCGTCTGGTATCCCGTTTAGTCTGGAGTCTCCCTCTGAGCCAATCCGGCATGAGTGGCTCTACCGGCGCAGCCCCAGAGTTCATCGACCCACGCAAGCCCCCACACGACGACAACGTAGGGATACAGTTGTGGGGGAGGCCATACGCCCCACGCTAGCCAAGCGCGGGTTGGGGGCTGGCAAGACAACGTTGTGGCTACGTTATCTTGCCGTTGGATGTTTGCAAGTCCCCAAAAGCCTTCAACTAAGCTTTACCACTGTTATCCTATGTTAAAAACCGGGACCGAGTGCTTAAAATGACCTTAGAATCGCGGAGACGCTCATGGTATCATGCCACCAGCGGTCACCCATCCAGGTACTGACTGCCCTGTCGTTACTTACCTTCGATGATTTTTTCTAATCACCGAGTGCACTATGGACTATGAGCGCCTCAATCATGCGGGTACTTTATATTAAACTTTAAAAATCATATTACCTAATTCATCATCATCATTATCATCAGCCTATCGCAGCCCACTGCTGGACATAGGCCTCTCCAATTGCAAGCCACTTGGTTCGATCCTCGACTTAGTGCCCATCTCGCATCAGCTGATACCAGGCATCTGGTAAATCATGCACTCCACATATTTAATGATCACATAATTCGGCTTATGTAAATAACTATATTTATTTGTTTTAGTTAAAATGTGTTTAATTCCATACAGACATTAAATATGAAAGATATATCAGTGGAGGTGGTAGATTTTGCGGAATGCGATGGAATTTCTAACATCTAATTTTAAGCATCGTGTATGCGTGCATAAATAAACGCTTACAATTTCTTGAAGTAGATATGTTGTAGGATTAAATGAAATCTAATGTAGTAGAGAGTGAATGTGAGTAATCCGGCAATGTCACTTGAGTTTTGTGCGGAATTAGGATGATAGGATGAGAAAATTGTTAAATTTACAAAAGCCAATAATGAATATTGTATATAAATTGTATATATATTCTATAATTAAACGTAGTGTAGGACGTCCACAAGCCAGGTGGAGCGATGATTTGCGCAGGACGGCTGGCAGGAGCTGTATGCGAGAAGCCATAGATCGAACTAAATGGCGTGAAATTGGAGAGGCCTATGTCCAGCAATGGACTGCGATAGGCTGATGATGATGATGATGACGGTTCTATAATCTCTGAATTTAAAGTCCTGCATTGAGATCAAAATAATGAAATGAAATTATGTCGGATTAATCAACAGTGTAAGAATTAATTCTGCAAGTTCATCAATTTATACATTTATTTGTTAGACTATTTTATAACAGATAACATTTCATTTTTGAGGTCGTCTCGATTTTGTAATCGATTTGTTTGATTTTTAAAAGACAAGTTTCATTTGTTGTCAATATATCAAAAGCATGAATAACAAGATAAGTAAAAAAAAACCCTTCGCAAGCACTTAATCGAGTAATCATACGCTAAAAAGGCTTTAAATCATTTTGGAAAAGAGCTGATACTCTTACACTGTTGGACCGATATTAACCAAACATAGATAAGAACCACCATAAGAAAACTGGCTTTCAAATGTAAAAAAATGAAAATTGAAATCGGTCTCTCCGTTTCAGAGCTACGATGCCACACAGACAGACGCACGCACGCACGCACGCACGCACGCACGCTCGCACGCACGCACGTACTCACGTACGCACGCACAGAGAGAGAGAGAGGGACATCGACGTCAAACTTACACGCCTCATTTGCGTCTGGGGTCAAAAAGAGACGCAGATGAATTTCTTTGGGTTACTGATACTTTATGTCAGAGACAAAAAGTGACGTGACAAGGCATATTCTAAAAGCTTCTTGTATTATCCTACATGATTTTGTATTATATAAATTGTGTAATGACATTATTAGTTAATAGTAAAAATTTTCAAGGAATAGGTTATTTTATTGTTTTCAGAGCATTTAAATAAAAGCTGCTAATTTGCAGCAACAGCTTTCAACTTTATTATCAAACCCTGGTTACCATTAAGGACTAAGTACTTGACCAGATAAGCCAAGCGGAAACTCGGTGGCTTAAACATAAGTTACTCATCAAGGCAAATCTAACGATCCCAACTTTGATGGTGTTGCGTCGGTTCTTTACAGAGTTCCTACGACCACCTCCCTGCTCCATCAGCACGACACGATCAGGAAGAGATCAGGCGTGGGACCGACAGCTTTACGTACACCCTGAGGGTGGTTCAGACCCCAACTTCCAAATCCCGAGCTATTATTAAGTATTCATATAATCAGAAAAACTCAATAACACTTTTTTGACCGGACCAGGATTCGAACCCAAGACCTCTTTCTTGATCGGCATTTGCATGCATCAACCGCTAGACCAACTAGACAGTTAACATAGTTACATATATCCCACGTACATTGAAGGTTAAATAGAACCTTATAAATAAAATAGTAAATATTATTTCATACTTTAGATTGGCATTAATTTTAAATAATTTATAAATATAGGTTATGATATAGCACGCCCATATACCACATTCACCATAAAACATATTGTATTCTTCAACTAACGGAAATATATTTATGTAATCTAATATATAAATTTTTCGTGACGCGGTTTTTGTTACAAACTCCTCCGAAACGGCAGGAACGATTTTTAGGAAATTTCGTGTGCATATCGGGTAGGTCTGACAATCGTCCAAAATATATTTTTCACACCCCTAAATGATAAGGGTGACCCACCAGTAAATACTTTTTTTTATATTTTTTTCAAAAAATCCTAATATAAAAAAGAAAGTCGCGTTAGTTATACTATTTATAACTCAAGAACGGCTGAATTAATTAGGGTGAAAATTGATGGGGAGGTAGCTTAGAACCAGGAGACGGAATACTTTATACATACATATTAGGTGTTAACGCTGTGGCGTTAAACGCGGTTGTTGTTGTACCGCATTAACATCGCGGGTTTGAGCTGGTATTTTGTATATGCAAAATGCAAGACGTTGGCCGGGTCAGCGAGTAATCTAAGTAGCATGCAAGCAGGGATCAAGTAATGCTCCATGCTTCCAAGAAACACTAGATAGAATAAACAGTAACTACAATAATCACAGGTAGGAACTACCAGTCGAATGTGTCAGACAGAATGGTAAAACGGTTCACATATTTATGGGACAGACATACTACGTAAAACATTGTCTTAAGTTTCAAAAAGCGATGATAAATTCACGACAAATTTACATCCCTTAAGCTTTGCCTGCGGCTCCCTATCTGAGTTGGACGGCGAAAGTGCAACACCCGGGCATTGCGAACGTATAAACGGTCGCGGTAGACGTCGCGCGCCACTCGAGTACCGAGCTCAAAGCTGCGCGGGCGCACGCACGTTGCCGCCGCACGCCGCATACGATCGCAAGCGCACGCACGCACGCACGCGATATAGAATAAAGTGTGATGCAGTGGTTCCTTATTTAAAAGTGAGAGAATTTATAACGATAAAAATTTCAACTTGCGGTATTACACTGCAATTAAAGTATTTATTGGTAAGTTTCATAATACATGATTAAAAAAATACTAACGCTAAAGCCTTATCAATATTGAAATAACTATCTAATACCTTTAAACGAGCAATTCTTGTATGAATATATCAGAATCTTGGAAACGGCTTCAACGATTTTCATTAAATTAAGTATGTAGGGGGTTTCAGGAGC
Source organism: Hyphantria cunea (assembly GCA_003709505.1). Classification (NCBI taxonomy): domain Eukaryota; kingdom Metazoa; phylum Arthropoda; class Insecta; order Lepidoptera; family Erebidae; genus Hyphantria; species Hyphantria cunea. The sequence goes on from PKRV01000109.1 coordinate 455,840, forward strand.
GATTTATAAATTAAGCTAGTATTCATTTTTAGAAAATTTAACAAAAAAATATCGAGCTTTTATTCTAAGTAATAAACTTTTTAAGGTTAGATTATAATAAGGTCCAAAATAATGAGAAGATTTCATTATGATATATTCCAAAATTAATGGACCAACACATTTACATACCTATGTATCTAAAATATTAATGATATAAACCACTTCAAGATCGAACTAGGGGCGTGTAATTGGAAACGTCTGTGTCCAGCTGTGGACTGCGGTAGGCTGATGATGAAACCACTCCAATCTCTAAAAATCTACAAGAGCACCAAATTCAACAAGGAAAATATTTTTTTAAAAGACTTACTGTTAGAATATGTTTCAAAAATTAATAAAAAAAATATAATCCGACGATTATATTTTGCTCTTTCTGAACTAAAAAAATCCGTTACCGACGAATCATCTCATTACTTTTGAAGTTGTCGACGATTTAAATTTTAACATCTTACTTACTTAAAGATAATTTTATGATATGCCAGCGATAATTTAAGTCGTAAAATTTGAGGCAGATTTAATGTCATATTATCTGGTATACATGCAAATATTCTCTTAGAAGCACATTAAATTTTATGTCGTAATATGCCTAGTTGAACTGAGATAACAGAATAAGTATCTTCATTATTGAGTACAAGAGTAACTCCATTTACTTAGAAAGTATTTTATAAAGTACTAAACAGTTCATTTAACGACAGGAATTCTAATTTACTGGACAATATTTGAAATAAGATTGTGGTATTTAAGTTTAAACAAACTTGTGTTAGGTGCTCGATAATCTTAAGGTTCCATATAGAAAGATAATATTGTTTTTGCACAATTCTTTTTTCTAAATAGCAATCACCTTTAGTTTAGGTAGGTAGGTAGGTTAGGTATGTTCTTAAAATAATATCCATTTGTGGTCCGGTGGTGCTTGTTCTTTGAAGTGATGGAACCATATGCCATTCATACACATTTTCTTCTAACCTATTAGGAGTTCGGTGACTCGCATCAGAAACGCTAAGAAATTGATGTTATATAGCTACTCCCGAAACTCATCGTGTTTCTAATCTTCTGTTATTGTATTAAAAGATTCGCTAGATAGTTGTATAATCTCTATTGATACTAAAAAGGTTCATGAGAGTGACAGTGGGCTAGAATCTAGAAAAAGTATTGCGGAAGTGGTGATTTTTTTTGTTCATCTTCTTCATATATGCAAATGAAGAAGATTGGAGTGTCTATTTGTGAAATAAAATAACCGCTATTTACTAAATGCATATGTATGTATGTATACACGGTGCATATAACAAAATATATTTTTTTCTAAAATATCTTTGTCTGTTTGTCTGTTTGTTCCGGGCAATATCTGGAACGGCTTTACCGATTTCAACGAGGCGTTCACTGACAGATAGCTGATGAAATAAGGAGTAACTTAGACTACTTTTTTAGACTAGCTTCGCTTCGTGGCGTTGGTCGCGGTTACAACTACAAACGCGGCTAACACTGCGGGGCTCAGCTACTTTGAAATAAAAATAGTTACGTAAAGTATATTTTGGTTCATTAAAAAATAAGTGGTTGCTTGTAAAATGCATTTTACTTATTTTAAACATTTTTTAAACACTCGCCTAACTTAGTAAGTACATGAGTAGTTTTTCTGAAGAGGTATTTAACGAGTACTTGAAGAAACGAAATATTATTATTTTAATAAATGTATAGTTTTATCATTATGAGATTCGTTATTAAAAAAATGCGCTGGTAGGTAAGTAAAATCTTTCGGTCTAAAATTTTTCACCGTTTGCATTTAAATCAAAAAGGTTTTCCGATAGCTTATTTACCTTCTTCATGTGCTATATTATATCACTTTGATCTTATATCAAAGAGGAAAAGAAAAAGAACATCAATCTTCAAAGTATATGGATCTTACGATAAAAGTATTTACTGAATACCAAATCAGACTTAATGACAACATTAACAACACAAATTTTAATTGAATTATACTCCTTCCGTAAGTTACCGTTTTGACTGAATCGACTAAGAAATCACTTTACGTGCGTTTCCGTGAAAGTGTCCGTCGTGGGTGCGAAGTACGGACAGTGCAAACATAGAAAGTGATGATTTAGTAAACTTTAGGTACTGTACCAGTTGTTTTGTCATGCGAATTTGGCGATGCTTCTGTCCTGAGATCGTACTTATGGTTGATGCCTTCATTCTGTAGATGCTGTACGTCGATTAATCTTACTTACTGACATCATTTTAATATTTTTGTCTTTTTTGCATTTTAAATCGTAGGTACTACTCTAGTCGTTTGGTAAAAAAAAAACTTAATATAGTTACTGACGGCTTTCAAAGATTACTTAGCTTTAAAGTTCAAGTTCCAATTCATGTCAGACAGAAAATAAAGTAAATTTGTTTGGTTCTGTCTAAGAGCATTATAAAAATATATATAAAATACACACTTCAGAAGAATAGTTCAAGTAGCCTATCCTAGCTGTTGTATTCTTGTTAGTAAGATTTTGCACTGAAGATAAAATATTTAGTCGATAAATAAATTACTTTTATCTTTTTAATCGACTAAAAAAGAAAAGACATTTATAACTTTAGTAAGACATTTTCGCCTTTAATTAGATAAACAGAAATAAAATTTGTATTTCGAAAATAGCTGAAGTGACTGGATCCCTGAAACACAGATGCAGAAGTATTTAAAACGGGGTCATAAAAAGGCGGCTTTTGAAACTGGCGCCGTCTGCATAGCCGTACAGTTATTCGAGCATAATAATTTTAATCGTAATAAAGCACTCTATTTAAAGCAACGGTTCGCAGTAATAAAGGCAGCGTTATGGTGTTATACTTCAACTTAAAATAAATTCTCTCTAGGAGACATTTTAACTAGTACATAAAATTAAACTTCGTGCGAAAAGTCACTCAAGCGGCATACCTGAATTGTTACGCGTAGTTGTGCGCTTTTAAGAGAACTAAGATTAACTTAGTAGTTACTGGAGTGCAAACCACGTTTCTATGAACAATGAGTTTTAAAACCCTAACAGTTATACCATAAATAGTCTGGTATTTCCCTTCACCGATATCCCTTGAACATTCACCGTAAATTAGCCAGTTGATACAATCCGAAGGACGTTCTTTTTAAGATTTTTATTTATGTACAAAACCTTTTTTGTTATGTAATGATAAATGTGAGTTAAAAATGTCTTGCCACTGGCAGTTAATAATTGTAACAACTATTAAGTGTTGTGACTAATATTTTGTACGTTACCGGATTATTTGAAATACCCTGTTTGAAATGTTCTTATATACGTTTGTATCAGTATTTTTGGATATTTAATTTTGATTCGTCATATTGACTGTAATGCATGCCTCAGGATGATATTATAAAGAGTCTATATTACTTTGAAATTTACACGATTACACGACTTCGTTTCTTTTTAATGAATAATATTTAGAGTTATCGTTTTATCCTCATAAATGCACACTTTGATCGTTTTCTTTTATTACAAGTTTTATTTATTTAGTTTCGATTATTCTGATGAATGTTAATTTGAATAGTTTTTTTTTCATTATGTTTGTTTCATTGGTGTAAATGTCCCATGCCACGCAAGCTCACACACCCAATGTTCGAAGTTCAGACAGGCTATAGACACCTGTCATAAAATTTCTGATATTTATTTTGTCCAGCTATGAACGTCGAGAGGTATTTATATGAACACAATTTTTTTTACAAATTACTCGGTAAATTGACTCCACTCGGCCTGATGGTAAGCTCAAGTAGAATCCAACAGTGGGGGCTACTATACTCACTGCGAATGCAGTAAAGGGTTCCACACTATGGCGGTAATAATATGAATGTACTATTTAAAATAAACCGAATGTTTTTATTAAATAACCATATCTTAAAGACTATCAGTCTTTAAGAGAAATGTGTAGAGCAATACCTTTAATGCTCTTATCGCATTTAATTTAATATGCATAGAATTGTACAGGAATAAAGTTTTAAAAGAATCGTTTATGCATAAGTTGAGCCCTCAGTACGGTACGGGATATCTGGTCCATTTCGACATGCAACGGTACCAATATCGGCCACTACAAATATGGCTAGACACGGGACACAGCCATCACGAACCTATCTAATGGATGTTGAGTGGGCTTAAAGTGCCGACATATTGAATAATCCCGCTCCTTTCCACAGGAATTTCAATTGGAAAATTATTTAAAAGATGTATGAATTGTATAAAGTGTTTCTTTGCATCAAAATAAAAAAATAATACTTTAACTTTGGAGTAATCGATACTAATAATTATAAAATCTAAAAGTAACTCTGTCTGTGCAGCGTTACAGATGACTCTTTCACGGTTAAACCACTTTTTCAATGCAATTTGGTATGAATATACTTTGAATCCTGATTCGATAACCGGTATAGGCTAGTTTCATATATTGTATATTATTTCATATATTTTATATTATTTCATATATTTCCCTTTCTTACAGAATTGAGTTACTTTAATCAACAAATGTTTAGTTTTTCAATACTATATATGTGAAAATTAATAATATGAGCAGATGTTATTCAAGTATAATAAAACTCATATAATATATGCAGAGTATAACGATCTAATTAGTTATATTAACACATACATCATAACTTTCGACAAACAAGACAAGACAAGACTTCCTTAAGCAAAGGCCCCTCAAGTTCTTCTCAAGTTGGCCGTAAAGTAATATATATACATTAAATGGAACGTTCATTTGTGCAATTCTTGAATAGTATAAAAGTACTTCACCAACAATTTTTGAAGTGAAACTTCTTTAGGCGCATGAGGGTAAAATTTTTACAAATGTAACGTCACGCCAGTATGCAACGGAAGTGTCGAAAAAGAGAGAGAGAGCGATCGAGACCGGTTGAGAGAGAGTAAGACAGGGCGAACGTAGCATGAAGCAACTAGCGATGGAGTGAGAGTAGGGAGCAAGCAAGTGAGAAAGATCGAGAGAAAAAGTAAGATAGAGCGATTGTCGTATCACGCACAGGACTGATAAATTAGTTCGCCAAAGAAGTTTCACTTCTGACATGTGTACTTTGTACGCACGCACTTTTTTTAATTCTTGTACACACAAACACACTCACACAAATTGTACACACACACAAATTTATACACACAAAACAGAATGAAACGAGTAATGTACACTCACACCCAAGATAAACTGCTACAGGTTTGATGGATGTTCTATGTCTGTTATTGTACATTGTTTTTCTAACTTAAATAAATAAATAAAAAAACCGCTCACATTTTGAATTTCAATTCACTTTAAGGATTATGTTTATCCATTTTATGGTAAGTTTTATTCTTAATTTTTCATTTAGAAAACCACAATATGCCATAGCAAACAGGCAGAGTACAGCTGGTGTTATATAAAACTATCTAATTGAGTTGCACTATCTTTTTTATTTATTTTGTAATAACGAAATCAATCTACAGAACCAGGATGTATTTCACTTTTCTATTAGTTAGTTACAGAGTGTTCACATTTGATTCTATTTTCTAAAAATTAATTTCGAACGGTACCGACATCTATACCACTTGTCCTAATTATGCAATCAATAGAGCATAAAATAGGAGACTGGTATCGCTAATTACTGCCTTCCTACTAATGTGGTAAATGGGCAGTATGCACGCAGTAACTGCACACCCCGTCTCCGTTCACTGTCACAATACAAACCTAAAATTAAGACAAAAATAGATCTGCCCTGCCTATTGCTTTTATCGTCAATATTACTGATGAAATTTAATATTTTATAATAAAACTTTATGTACTTCTAACTCAAAATACTTTAAATTCAAACGTCACTTAATCCCTTTTATTCATTTAACTTATCGTCTTTGCCCGTCTGATTTGCAATACTATTCATGGTTTTAGGATGTTATTAAAAGTGTATAATTTAAATTTATATCATCATTTTATCAACTGCTGACCTGGAAGAGTGAACGAATGGTTTCTTTATAAGTAAAAAAAACAATAGACGTTAATAACTCGGACAATGCGAGCCACAACTCCTTTCATTTATTTTTATTGTGAATACCTATACAATGTTGTTTACAATATAAGCGGTTTGATAGTAAAATATCAAATTCTTAATTGATAGTGTATATATTACTTAAGTCCGTGTGTGACCACGGCTAGTGGGTTAGACTACAGTCAAAACATCAGGCACCACAAATGCACGTAATATTGAACCACGTTAATTCCAGTTTGTTCACAGTAACGTAAAGATAAAATATATCAAATAATTGAACTCAATTATTATTAAATACATATAACCTCATTATCTCCTTAAATTCAGTAGTGTATTACGTCCCTTGAACTATTTATATGAATCGAACCACCTGCAGATGAACTATCTGATTTGCCAATTATTATTGAGGCATTGTATATTTATAAAATCATAACTGATCGAGTTAGATATTGACTTAAGCTATTTTGGTGATACAAAATACCGCAATATTTTCTTCTTTATTATAACTTTCAGTTTATAGAGCGACGCGGATTGACAAATTCCGGCCTTTCAAGTTACACTTTTAATCATTCAATTACTTTGTCTGTTCGTATGCAACCGTGTAACCTAAATAATATCTGGTGGTTTTTGCGTTTATAGTAAGTAGTAAAATGCCATCAATCAAGTTATTATTTGAGGCAAATTTTAGTTGCAAATTGAATCTAGTAAAACGAAAAGGCAGTTGAATTAACAAACCTTTTTGCATTTCCCTCGCCCGTGGGCGATGCTGTTTTGTAGCGGAATTGCAACTGCAAAAAAATGAGTTGATAAATTCGTTTCTGAAATTTAATTCTGAATTACTTTAATAAAATAGTCTTTATCTCCTGGACGTGATGAAATTAGGGTGTTGTGTAAAAATAAGACAAGGTGTGAAAGTTGTCCGCTGAAGACGTGACTTTCATCTCGGTGATCGACTGAAGCTGCAAAAAATTGTTAACTTACATCCGTATCCGTATGGCTCATAAGTAAATATTTTATTTCTTTAATTCCAATTGTGTTGGACTAGTGAAGTTACATTATTACATTATGCAGTTAGTCTGTGATTATCTCCACAGTTTATATCTTAATTTAGAATATTTATATCAATTTTCTTAAAGCATTTCAATTAATATTCTAATCTCAAGTAATGGAGTCATAAAAGTTATAATATTTTATTAATGTAACCATCATGAATTAGTTATATTATCAATTATATATAATTTTTAAGTCAATCTAACTTTAAGGCTATTTTAACGATAGGCTTTAAGGACTACAAACCTTTTTAAATGATGATAAAATAATTATATGAGGTAATTTAATTTTGTTGTTTCAGCGCTGAATATACGTATCTGATTCCACCCTTGAATAGTAGCAAATCATAAAAAACAAATTACCTATACTATGATACCTACTACCAATAATAGACCTATAGTTCTGATCGTTGAACAAAAATGTTTAGAAGTTCTTTTTTTATGGTATAAGACCAGACCATAGCCACTATCGATATGAGTGCTGTTCATGGGAGAATAAGAGTAAATTCATTTACTCAAAAATTTTGCTTTAGGAACAGGTGCACGTCAGTAGTGCATCGACATCTAAAAATTACGATCTCAAGTCATCATTAAATTCGCTTTCTATTTCATTATTACATGCTTGTATCTATCATTACGTTTTTTTGGAATTTATTTTAAAACAGCTCGAGTACAAATCGGCGGGTATTGACAAAGATGTTACATTCTCACGCATTTTCACATTTCTCACCATGTGGATACATACATATACATTACACTACACTACTTATCAACAAACTAATCGTCCGTATTCAGTCTGAGTTCTCGACAGTAATGGTCTGCCGAAATTGGTTTACGAGTTCATTCGATCACGCGAACTGTATCGTCCTCGATTCTAATTTGTTAACCTCTATTGTCAGAGTTTAGATTCATTTTTTACATTTGTAATACAATTGACGTATATATATAGGGACTTACACTTTCGCTACATGTTTCACGGTTGATATCAAATCATTAAGTCGCATCTAACTGATCATTTCCGACTTAATGTATTTTAATCATTACACACATTCTATTGAAATCGGTTTCGAATAACATGCTTTCTTTTCTATACCATTATCGCGTATTTGCATACGTATTGTGATATTATCTGATGTTGTGAGGAATTTATTTGTTATGGAATGGAAAAAGTGTCGCCGATCCAGTAACGGTTTTTTCAGTCTAGTTTATGTTTTGCAAATCGATAAATAGCTATTACTAAATTATTATTATGTAGATTTTATCACGGATATTATACGTTAGGAATGTAGTTTTGATGCGATAGTTTATTGGGTTATGTTTTCCTCTATATTCATATAGGATGTCATTAACATTGCAGAAGCAATATTCAGTTTATCAATCGTTTTGCAGGCTATCTATATGCCATGTTTTATTACGATAATTTTTTTAATGAATACTGTGTTGGTGTTAAAATTTATATTTATATAAACTAAATTGCTTAGTGCAGTTACGTAAATTTACTGGCTTATTAGACAAAGTATTTGGAGGTGGCGTAGTGGTAGCATATGCATCTGCTATGCTAGAGGTCTCGGGTTCGAATTCTGAGTCGGTCCAAATGTTTGTATGATCTGCAAATATTTGTTTCGGAGTTCGGGTGTTTTGTATGTATAATATGTATGTATTTACAAAAAAAAAGTACATATGTATAAACATCAGTTGTCTAGTACCCATAGTACAAGCTCTGCTTAGTTTGGGATCAGATGGCCTTGTGTATTAAAATGTTCGAAAATATGTATTTATTTTTATCAATAATTAAATTAATTAATTCGAAAGTAACTAAGTCTGTCTGTCTGACTCTTACACTTTCAAGGCTGAACTGCTGCACCAATTTAAGTGAAATTGAGCAGGGCACGAAAGACGAGAAAGGGCCATGTCCTTTCTCGAGAATCTTCTCTTTACCGTGACCTAAACCGACATACACGCGGGAAAAAGTTAGCTAACTTTAATTCCTGCACGAACTTTATCATATATCGAGTTTTTTCAAAGTGGTATTGTACTTGTTTGACGGACATATTAAAGGCGACATGTTGATAGTTTATTAAAAGAGACGGGTACTACCACTACATACCATCATGATTAAACTGCTGCCCTGACTAATGCCCACATTCCTTGAACTACTGAATGTGATGTAATTATCGGCCGTTATAATTATTATTCTTCTGAGAAAGACTTCATGGGACATAATACAAATATGGATTTCAAGTCCTTTGATACTTTTGAACTAATTGATATTGCATTGAAAAAAACAGTATACGTTTTATCTATTAGGTTATTGACGACTTTTATTTAAGCTAGTAATAATTTTAATATCTTCACTCGCTCTTAGATTCAACTCATGCTTGCCATCAGACTCCGTTTGGCTGCTAATAAATATAAGAAACTGCATTAAATGCCGTTTTCTTTGTAAATATTATTATTATATCAAGTACATATGATATTTATAGCAAAATTTGATATAAATAGCATATTTACGTGAAGCTACACGACTGCTATGACTGCCACCTTGGTCTAGCGGTTAGCGTTTGCTATTGCCGATTAAGAGGTCTCTGGTTCAATTCCCGGGTCGGGTCAAAAGTGTTATTGGGTTTTTCTTGCAAAAAAATCTTGATAACAGCCCGGAATATGTATGTAAGTTTGGCGTTTACGCCCGTACCTCAGAGAGCACGTTAAGCAGTCGGTGCCGGTTGTCATGAACGTCTATGGTTATTGCGAAATCATTGCCCTCAAACATACCGTGAGCTAGTTCAGCTTTCGAATTCAGTTCGCACTCAGGGTTGTGGAGGTTCAATGACAGCCACTCCGTGGAAAAACTGATATTCCGGTACAACCGGTTGAACTAATAGCCGATCTGAAATGAAATTGGGAATAATGAAGGGTAGGACGATGATTTGCATGAAGCTAAAGACATATGTGTACAAGGTGACCAGAATTAGAAAAAATACATTCCCTGTGTTGCCATCATTATTGAGCACAATACAATATACAATTTACAACATAAGCAGCCCCTAAAAGGCATCAAGAAACTATATAAGTCAGGAAGAATATTGTGCAGGTGACATTATTAGGTGTATTTTTAACAGTTGATTTGTAAAAGTAACGTTTATTTTATATAATAGGGGGTAAACCCTATCACTTGATGGTAAGCGATTACCGCCGCCCATGGACACCCGCAACACCAGAAGCGTCACAGGTGCATTGCCGGCCTTTGGCTGGGGTACAGGCCTCCTGTATCCCTACTCACTCGGTTAAACACAGCACAAGCGCGGTTTACACCGGTTTTTTGTGAGGCCGTGGTATCACTCCGGTCGAACCGGCCCATTCATGTCAAAGCGTGGCTTAATGTCATTTCTAAGTTATTTTTTTAATACCTACACATATATCAAATACCATAATAGTGTTTCTTTGCATTCCAGATAATATTTACTTATCCTACACATATATTTTACTGTCTTCATTGTAGTTCTGTTTACATAGAGTAAATACCAATTGTGTTTGTTCAAATTTGTTTCGTAATAAAGTCGCTTTCATACAAGGCCGGCGAAACATTATAACATAACCATATTATATTTTTTAATTCATTTATGCCCGCGGCTCCACCTGCTTATATGTCGATTATCGCGGCAAATAATAGCCTATGTGTTATTCTGATGTATAAGCTATATTACTGTAAAGTTACATCCAAATCCGTTGAATGCTTTTTACGTAAAAGAGTAACAAACATCCATACATACAAACTTTCGCGTTTTTAATATTAATAGGATTACTGATTTGATTCATAGGTAAAGATTTTATTTATTACTAGTGTTGTCACACCACAATACCTTGCACCAGCTTAAAATGAAACCAGTCCAGTTCAAGTTTAAAAAAACTGTAACCCGCATATGAAAAACTGTTGATAATATTTAAAAATTTTATGACACCGGGGCTATTATTACGAAACTGTTGACATGTATTAAAATCAGTTCAGAGTATTTTGCGCTTCAGTGGACGTTATTAAAACGGTTATTCTGCACGGTTGGCGTGGAGCTTCAAGCGGTCACCACTCCGCTTTCTACTGCGCCAAGTGTTGTGGGTTCTAACCCCAAAAGGGCCAAGACTTCATGTGATCCATGAATTGTGGTTCTGACTCTAGGTGTTATTTGTGTTCGTTTCATGTATCTTTGTAAAGTCCCCGCGACATAGGATAGGATATATTACTAAAACGGGGATTGTGTCTTTTAAAAAAAGTAAAGCAACTAAGAAAATTAAAACTATTTTTCTTTTTGGCTTCGTCGTAGTCGGGTTAAAAGACACCAATTCAAAATATTTTTATATCTTAAATTAGATAAAATATGAACTATACTTATTTGTAATCTATTTCTAAACCCATATAAGTATACGTTTGAGTCCAAGTATAATGATAGTAAGTGTGTTTATACATATACTAGCATCCCGCCCCGATTTCGCACGGGTTCGTTGCGGGCATACTCTGAGAAGATGTGCGATTTCATTTTTTCCGATGGTTTAAACAAATATCCTTGTTTTAGTCAAAATACTCAAAATTTTAACAAGTTATATACGAAAACCTTCCTCAGGAATCATTTGATCTATTGGTAAAAACCGCATAAAAATCCGTGCTTTTGAGTTCATCGCGAAGAGACAGACGCGGCAGAGGACAGTGTTTTATAATATGTACACTTATATCACAAGTGTACTAGATATATATATAACTAGATATATATATATATAGTGTGTCATGTATCGACAAAGTAGATCAATTTTATTCTGCAAAACTAAGGTCCAAATTACACTATATCCCTGGTCGAAAGTGTTATTATTAAAACTTTAAGATTAGTTTGCAAATATCTTATCTTATCTAATAGCTTCAATGACTTGCCTCATGGACTGGAAAACAACAACACAAGAACTGCAAGCGGCAGTTATCACCACATTATTACGTTTAAGGCCTCTACTGAACGATAAAGCTACTTTCAAATAATGCTACTTTCAAATAATGTTACTAAGCGAATAAGTATACTAAAAGGATCTCCTTCCACTAGATATATTGTCTACGATAAAGGAAGGTTGAGGTATTTCAATATGAATTTAGTTATTGTGATTATTTATTTACTTGTGACGCCTCTGCTGTTGCGGGTATCCATGGGGAGCGGTGATTGGTTACCACCAGGCGACACGTCTGCTCGTTTACATATAAAAACACACACACACATACATATATTCATATTTTATCTAATTTAAGATAAAATATATATAAATATCTTATATATATATATCAGAAAAATATTTGAATGAGAAAATATCTCAAAATGAAATAAATCAAGTGTTTTATAATGCCACAAATTTGCAACATACCATAAAAATTGTTTATTTAGTAGTACTATAGTTATAGTAATTATAGTAATGAACGAATTTTTGAATCCAAGTTTTTTGTTTTCCACTTCACGTGAAACATTCCTATTTTTATTTAACATTATTCGTTCTTATAACAGTCATTAATTTAGTTTGTCAGATAGATTATTTCAAAAGCCGTCAGGTGGGAAAATTTAGTAAAGTACAAGTTATGTATACCTAATAGCTATTCTCAGGACAAATAATTACGACATATTCTTCATTTTCCCACATAAATGGTATAATTGGCTCGACGTTGATTATCATGGCGCCTCGGGAGACAATGTTTGTTGTTTTTTTTATGATTTGACACTGTTAATAATAGTTCACTTGATAATGGCTAAGGCGGCAAATGCTTATGAATCATCAAGGGATGCCCATTGATAACGTAGTTTACAATTAAGTAATTTTTGACTACCGTCGCCTATCAACCTTCAGAAGTGTGTGTCCGTCGTTCTAGTGGCCGTCTATACGGGCGAGAACATCGCGGCGATATTATCGCTGTGCCGACGATAACGATATGCTGACGGAATAGTCGCTAGTTCATGGAGATTACTCGACGATAGAAGCGTGGATACGTCGCGATATTCTCGTTTTCCGATGGAGATGGGGTTATCGTTCATTTAGAATAACAGAACAGAAATGAAGAGATTGGGGGGATTGGCATCCTCACTCGTTGAAAAGTAACGAAATCATCATCCAAAGTTATTAACTATAATGAATATAAGAATAGTTCACCAGTTCCAAGTTCAAAAAAGGGCGTTAATCTACATGAAATTGTTCATTTTCTAACACACACAACAATACAGAACCAAAAATATCAGTAGGTTTTTAAAAACTAAATCGTTTCTCACAATAAATTTAATTAATAATCAACATTTCAACATATTTATTTACCTGACAGCCACAGATGTCAGAACTTATAGAACATTACTAAAAAAAAGGTAATCGTTTCAACATTACAAAACAATAATTGTCAACATATAATTTAAATATATTAACAAAACGTTGCATGTTATTGTTTAAAAAACGCTGTAAATAATTATATGTTTACTAAGACCAGTCCACATTAATACACTTTATTTACATCACTGGGCGTTATTCTAACTGTCCAGTGTGAAGCGATAATGTAACTAGTTACAGGATATTATTTAGTATAATTTATATATTTTTAGCTTACTTAAACAGTAAAAGGATCTTTCGCCTTTTCAAACGCCGTGTCTTACAAATCGTTTGGATAACTAGCGTGTGCTGTATATACTAAGAACGAAACCTGTTAAGTGTATGAATATGGCTTATTATATCTATCATAACATGCTTATGGGTCTGGTATTTGGGTATTTGAGCTATTGGAGAAATGCATTTGGGAAAAACAATACGTAGTTTTCGTATTTGCGTTTATTGTATTTTTTTTAAATGTACACATTATTTGAAATATTTATTTTAAGACAGGTGGAAAACATTCAAACTATAGTTTCTAATTCTTTTACAAAAAGACTCGCTTGTCTTATTAAAACATATTCCAAAAAAAATAATGATCTCTTAGATTAATATAATTGAAAACAAGGTTGTTTTAACTCTTTATACTGTATGTAGCAAGTAAGTATATCAAGTAAGAACTGAACATATGAAATTATACTTCAAAGATGTAATCGTAATTGAAGTATTACTGGTAGCTGTTATACATAATTTAGCTATTAGTAACAAGTTTTATACTCATATATCAACGCATCGCTTCAAAAGCAGTGGAACAAGACCTTTACGTTAACGGCCGAGGCGCTATTAGGCAGCCAATAGCACCCGGGAAAAACTGATATTAGTCTTTAATGCTTCTTCATTTTAGCTGGTCATTTACATAGTTCTATAGAAAGTAACAACACGACGGTTGATCTATTTCATAGAAAATTATGCACACGGTGTTTGCTTCCTACAGATTAATTACATGGTCGACAATCAGATAATGTTAATGTCGGTACACATATCCATCCGTTTCTCTACATTACACTTTGTATAACTTGAGAGGTTCGTGACAGCTAAAGTATTTGAACTTAGAATGTCAAGAGTTTAGACAAACGGTTTTATTATATCAGTTAGATAATAAAAATAGATTACGTTTTAGTGAACGAATATTTAAAATCAAGTTAATTGCTATTAGTTACCGGTAAAAATGTTATTACACTTGGTAAGAAAACTAATTGAATCGGCGGTGAAGCAAATATGACAGATGGTAAAAAATGATTTAATCGATTGATAAAGATTGGTACTTTAATACCGGAATGCTGAGTTGAAGTCAAATCGATATTCCAACTTTAATTGAGTTCTATCCGATCGAATAAGTGCTTATTTACATATGCATTTACTACTAGAAGGAGGAGATAAAGTCACAAACAGATTTGATTATAAATTATAGTAGATTAGTTTGATGAGGAGAGTATTATACTATTTAAGGTTCTCCTGAATTAAATAAAATAATAAAGTTTGAATTCATAAAAAGAATATTGTAAGCAGTTTCTGCTTTTGTGCTAATAAAATAAAATAATATATCACAGTTCGTAACTTCTAGAAATCTGTATAAGGAGATGATTTAAGAAAATTTATTTCTTCTTTTTACTAATTCCAGTAATTCTTTTAGTTCAGAAAGATATAATTTAAAAACCATAAGCTACGAATGTGTCTAGAATTCGCTGATAATCTTGGGATATGGTCGCTTATGGAGTCGAGAAACGTCTTGTTGCCACTTGATATTCATACCTACCATCTCGTTACGAGTGCAGCTAAAATGACGTTACTCTTATAGGAAGTATCGGATGTCTTCTGCCATAGTTAGGGTTGCTACATTTAAAAAAATTTTTTTTTTACTTTAAGAGGAATGAAAACTTCCGTAGCCGGCGTCTGCGGATAAATCAAGTTGTTGTTTTTAGCTAGGGTGTAGAATTGTTAATTTTGGCATGACGTCTAAAATTTTGTATATATTTTTTTGTTGGACTTTTTTCGTGTTATTAGTTATAAGCTACGTTCTAATGTTTAAATTAAATCCTGAGTCGCTAAAGTTATGACGTGTTTAAGATGTCAAATTATTAAGTACTTCAAACTATCGGAAAGGCCGTTTCTGTAGCCCTTTCATATTGCAAGTGTAGATACAGACGAGTTCCCTCACATTTATCTAAGTTAATGGCAATAAATTTTCGCATACTCCGGCCATACGTATATTACTTACTATTACTTCACACAAACAAATTACATTTCAAATAATATGAGTCTAGCTTTTATCCCTGGTGTAACTTGTGATATCGTTGTTGGTTACCTTACGTATACGAGCGATATACAAAGCTTACGTTATTAATATTAATGCTTTGTCTGAAAGAAGACCACGGCCAGCGTGTGAACTGAAAATTAAAATATCCGTAACGCACACGTGACGAGACTTTCCGATCGTGTAACTGTCTGTACCAAACTGCAAGGCGCGGCCGCAAAGTCTGCGACCTACACTTGATTGATGAATTACAATGAGATCGCGACTGCTTAGATTAGCGTGATAGAAATGCCGTATTTCTAATACAATATTAGATACAGTTAACTGTTTTGATTGTGTTCCGGGGAAGGGGGGAGGAGGAAGAGTGATGCAATACTATTTTGAGATTAAATGATAATAGGTACACTGTTTTTACTAATTGATTTGACAAATTTTGTTACCTCGGTTTTGAGACAGGGTGACATTTTTGACAGATAGTATACTTGTCATAACTTGGGTGACATTTGGGATTTATATTATTGAATTTGAAGACCAAATTGTTGTCTTTAATTCATGTTTTTTTAAATATCTAATAAGATTAAACTTATTACTTTTTAATGTTTTTGTAACAATATCTATTCTCACATCTGCCATTGTAATATACTGCCTAGTAGTTATTATATAAAGCTAAAACTTGCTAATACAAATACGTGACTTTATAAGTCTTTATTTGTGATTTATTCAAATGTTTCTCTGACTGTTATGACGATTTTATGCAAAAAATATTCCAATAAAATTACATTACTTTATGTAAAACAGTTGACAACTCACTTGCCTGCGTAGGGTTCTTTTTTGCATAACATTAACATTCTTGTTGCCAAGTGACACTGTGGTGTAAATTAAATTCAAAATGCTTGCAATATAACTGGTATAAAAAGTATAGACATGACCAGTTCAATAATGCCAACTGGTTCAGCACCAGCTGGAGTCATGGCCCTACAATAACATCAAGGTCTTTGTCCATTGATTGGTTTGTCTCTCATTTAGGACACCGTTTAGCCGACATTTTTATTTCACTTTGTACGTGTATTCGATTCATTCATTATAGATTTTCGTTAGCAAATAAGATACGTAAAAACCTTTATTTAACAAATTGGATTGCAAATCTCATTACCAGTGGTGTACTATCAATTTGCCATTAATTATGGTTTTTTATAAAATAGTATATGGTAGCAAATAAACATGGTTTATCTTATATAGTTAACGGTTGTGGTACATAGTATTATATTATTAATTCATCTACATTTCGCTTGACTGACCGCTGAATTTAATAAATACTTAGTTAAATATATATTTTTAACTGGGCTGACTATTTATGGTTAGTCAACAAAAAATGTTTTTGAGTTAGAAATCAGTACAAAAGAAAGAGTTTGATTGAAGGTGAAATCATACGTTCAAGGTTGCTCAAAAACATTAGCTGATCACGTATTAAGTTTTGGCAAAACCGCAAAGATGTTTTTGTTCTGTAGCGAGACTTATTCGCGATTAAAATGATTTAAAAGGTTATGCTACCTTCTATTTCCCGATGTTGCGAACGGGTAATACCGCTTGTGCTTACGGGTATACTCTGGCATAAAGATGCTGTAGGTTTATAGCCAGTAAGTGAGGACACCGCAATCCCTTCCCCCAACCCCTTCCTCCACCCCCCTCTTTATCTCCGATAGATCGGAAACGCACTTATGACGCCTCCGGCATTGCGGGATAACTGAACAAGATTTATTGTTGTAGTAAGATATATTTACTTTACACAAATAATTTTGGAACCTTTTCATTGTGGGAGAGCCAGATTTTGGCTACATTAGCCGGCTCGCCTGGAGTGGAATTCTGTAGCTACTGTTTATATATCCACGGCGAACATTTACCAACCTTCCAAAGGGATGTATATCTGTACGTAGTAAGTGGAGATCAATAGTCTCTGCCTCCCCCTCTGGGAAATAGCCGCTATATGTATAAATGTATGTAGAACATTAAAAAATACATTGAAATCATTCCACCCTTAAATATACATCATCATCATCATCATCAGCCTATCGCAGTCTACTGCTGGACATAGGCCTCTCCAATTTCACGCCACTTAGTTCGATCTATGGCTTCTCGCATCCAGCTCCTGCCAGCCGTACCGCGCAAATCATCGCTTCACCTGGCCTGTGGAAAGAGTAAATGAGGACATCGCAATCCCTCCCAATATACATAGGACAATTATTTAAAATCATAAGCTTTCATATGACAATAAAATTAACATTGACTGATTTTCACTATATGAATACTGAATATAAATCAACTTTTATTATTGCACTCCTATCAATACGTTTTCCATAGTATGCTTTTTATTACCTAGACTCTCACACATGTAAATAATAGACAATTGCAAATGACCACACTATAAAATACCGTTAGGTACATAAAAAAAGAATAGTATAGAATTCAGTTATAGTGTCTGGGAATATTCCCTGAGACTAAGTGTTACTACTAAATCTTAGTATTACTGGTACAAATATTAACAACTAGCTGCGCCGTGCGGTGTTAACCGCGGTTGTTTTTGTATCACTGAGCGACAAAGCTAGGCTAAAAGAAGCCCCAATTACTCCTTATAATTATCAGCTTTGAAAGTCTCATCGAAATAGGTCCATCTATTCTAAAGAATTTTTTTATTAAGAACCGTATACAACACATAATAACAGCTGTTAATTTGAAATTACAAACGGGCACTTTTGTTTTATTTATTTCTATAGATCGATAACATTTGACATGAAAAATATATGTGTATGTATAAATACTTACTAAATTTATTTTAATAATTAAGGCCGGTATTTTCACACAACGCCATCTAGTCCCAAACTAAGCTGAGCTTGTACTGTGGGTACTAGACAACTGATATTAATACTTATATACTTTTGTAAAATACATATTATACATAGAAAACACCCAAACTCCGAAACAAATATTTGCAGATCATACAAACATTTGTTCCGACTCAGGAATCGAACCCGAGACATCTTGCACAGCAGTCGCATTCGCTATCGCTGCGCCATAGAGGCAGGTAAGTGACAATGCATTGCAAGTGATTTACATAGCATGACCAATGGGGAATATGCATGATTTTTTTATTTTTTAATCTAATCATTTACGTCTCTATAACATAAAAAAAATATGGATAGGCTTAAAAATAATCAAACTAATTTTCAAAGTGAAATTAAAAGCACTGACTTAATTTGAGCTATTCAAACACCGCCATTTTGCGCAGGCATTAAACACAGCCAAAGACGTCATTGTCATTTTGTGTTCGTTTACTATTCAGTGTCCCAATTACTTTATACTTATTTACAGTTTTAATTGCCATAAAAATCATAGAAGAAGGTAATTTTTCTCACGAACTTATAGCCTGTTAATGTACAAGTATTACGTATAAACTAAGATATACATTATCTTCAGCTTGTGTAGTCTTTACTCGTGACCGAGAGTGAAATAAGACTGCTAACGAAATGTTTCCCATCCATTAACGTCAGTCAGCGGATGGTTTTGTACATTCTCTTATTGTAATCAATAGCCGTTCACGGAAGCAGTTAAATACGTATCGAAACAATTCCGAATACAATAGATCTCATGAAAGGTAAGTCGTTCAACTCTTAACTATCTTTTGTCAGTTTAAAGCTTATTAATGGCGAAAATGATAAATCCAATTTCCTACTAGTGCTACAAAAGCTAGGGTGTTTTATTAGTGCTTGTAAATATATTTATAAATAATATTATATTGACTATTCGTCAAGACGTCACTTTGCTTTAGTTGTCCTGATTGGTCAGGACTGCGGAGTATAGAAAACGGAACCAGGATACAATTTGATAAGAAATGAAGGGTTTGTGAGATAAATGTCAGATTAGTAGAAGGAGAGTAGTACTATCAGGTTATGATATTTTATAGTACCAATCGATATCTAAAACTTCGAATTAAAACATTTCTCTACAGTATAAAGGAGATGAAAAAGTTTTGCCTATTAAGGTGTTTCAGTGTACTATATATATATATATATATATATATATATATATATATATTGTATATATGTACAGAATGTATGTTAACTGTGACATTATCTTCAAAGAAATACTTCACTGGTCAACTATACCCACCGTGTTTGATGCAGTAATATTCTCATAATCACATCATGGAAAACCCCTCTAAATATAAATTGATTTACGGTATACATAAGACCCTAAAAACGTCTGCATGCAGACGGCGGCTTCATTTCTTGAAGTGTAAGGCAAACACTCCATTGTTTGTATACCAACAATGACAAATTAAAAGCCGAAATAAAAACGAACAAACACTTGTAGTACTTAACTCAAAGATTTTGGAGAGTCTTGTGACAACTCATGACGAATGATTACCGTTATATGTCGCGAATCGACTTAGGTTTTAAGTCAATATTGGGTAGATTTATAGCAAACATATTTGTTAAGGCAGTTTTCGCACTAGGAACACATCTTGTACCATAAAGGACTTTTCAAATGTACTTACAATGACCACTAAAAACGCTCAGAGTTAAAACAACTATTTCTGAATTACACAAAGTATTGTCCCTTGTGAAGATAGATACCTCAGCAATCAACTCAATAGGATGGAGGATAGGAGATGAGACAGATTACTTAAATTTATCGCTTAAACCATTCGTGTAGTCATGTATATTGCTGGTGTAAAATAGCCTATTGATGTCCTATTGAATCGATGTAAGCTATTCTAATATCAAGCAGATTGGACGTAAACTTAAGAACGGCTTCATGAAAGGTTTGATGAATATAGCTGAATCGTACAAATGGTGTACTATCGTCTCTGCGTAATAGAAATACGGTGCGAGTGTCAGTTTATTTAAGGAAAAAGTTTTTTGGATTAATAAATAGGAAATGACGATGGGTAACTGTAATTAAATATCCATGTTTTTGCTACTTATAATCGAAAATATGAAATTAAATCTGCCAACATTCCTTGTCTCCTATCCAAACAAATCCTAAGATCATATCTTTTATTAGCACTCTGCATGAACACAGTTTCGACGATAGCCGAGATAAGCTATGAAATTTGCTCCAAGCCAGTATAAACATATCTTTGCAGCCATTACATCTAAGAAAAGTTGTTTTCTAAGCAAGTTTGAATATAGACCTTCCTTGAATCGTTTTCTCTAGATATACTCGTAATTATATGCATCCAAGTTGTAGATTTTCGAGGTAAAGACATTACGTGTGCATTTTAACAATGAAAGAATTTGCATCAGACGAGGACTATACGAATTGAAACGTCTGGCAATAAATACAATCGATACTAACTTTTTCTGCCTCAAATGCTAATAGACGCCTCGCTTGCACGAGAGATTACCTATTGTTTTATACATGTACATACTGTACTTAGTCAAGGCATAAGTAATGTTACTGGAAACGCAAGAAGATTTATTGTTTTTGGCCGCGGTTCATTGAGCAATTATTGTAAATAGGAAGCAACGTACGAAGACTGTCTGATTATAATATTTTCAGCTTTATTGCTGTAATGGTTTGTTTTGTGATGGTGAATACTTAATTCAAATGTTCATAAGTAAGAAAGTGTTGTAAGACCCGGATTTTCTATCAAAATTTAATTTGAGTTATGTGTAGCTATTGCGGTCTATTCGAAATATTGTGAACATTCTCTAGTGTACCCATTTAAGCAATATTTTCTGCCTGTATGCCCTTTTTTATCTATCCTCCCTTTTATGACCCTAATTTTCCATCTCTAAAAAGTTATATGTACGATTTATTTAGTTAATGGCTGTATATTTGCATAATGTTAGGTAAAGAAAGAAATAAAGATTTATTTATTAAAATATAGTACAAAATATATTATCATATTATAATACGTTCCTTATATTCTACCATTTCTGGTGAACCAATTTTTATTCTTTTGAACTTATCTTAGGTCTAAACAATAGTATTGTAATTATATTTATTTAAGGTCAGCATTTTATTATATTTCTTTTTCACTGAGAAATTCGTTAGTAACATTACTAACATTTGCTTGAGAGTAAGTCGAATAATTTACGTTTGTAGGGTAAGTTAAAGTGAGGTAAGTGAGGCTAACATATTTCTTTCTTTCTTTTTTGTTTTGAATGCCAACACCCGTACATTTAATGTATGTAAAAACATACACGAAACGGACACAAAGAACACCCAGACACAGGACAAAAACTTGTGGATTACACAAAGTATTGAAGTAGTGGTAGAAAGCGGGGAGGTGATCATTTAAGCCACTACAACATCCGTGCAGTCAAAAACTTTAAGAGAGGAATGCCATATCGAAAGCTACTATATTCTACAACTTTTACTAATTGAACATGAAATAGAACTGAAGATGAAAATCGTGATTTTGCAAACGAATCCGGGATTGAGAGATAGTAGGGTATAAATTGGTAGCGCAAAACTAATAAGGGCTTAGAGAAATCTAGTTGTGCAAATGATAGATATAAAGTGGGATTTAATCGGGGCAATATTTAGTAGATCGTGATCATGAATGGGCAGATACGCGATGCGATCGAAACGTCGTTTGTTAAACAAACTTATCTATACTTACAAACATTACTGCAATTAAGTCCGATTTATGTTTATGTGTGAACTTTGCGAAAGTTTAAACTTCGATTAAGCCATTTTATGCCACATTTATTATAGTTTAGAGTGTTAAATTCGAGATAAATATTTAAAATGATTTTAGTTAACATGCTGGATTGGCAGGGTCCAATATTAAGTCATTGGACAAGTTATGAGTTTATGACCATGAGGTCAATAAACCTGAATTTGCAATGTTTCATCATCATAAATCAATCTAGATAAGCAATACTATAAACTAAGTTATTACTAAAGTTTTTGCGAAATTTAAATATGACCTTTAAATTTTTGGGTTTTTTCAAATGATAGTGATGATGTTATTCTTGGTGACTTATTCACGTCCTGTGATTCTTCGTTAGTTTTACTTTCAGATGGATTTTATCAATATTGTTTTGATGTCATATGTCTGTTATTCTTCGTGACTTATTGTATTAAATTAAATGACATAGCTCAGGTTTCAATCACTATTTATTTACTTAATAGCAAGAATATACAGAGTATTGTGCTTGTCGCTTGATGTCACAGAATAGAGTGAGATAGCATTAGAGCGCGCAACTGCACAAATAAGCGGGAAATTCAAAAATAGAATAATACATTCAAAATATTGATAAATCTTTTTTTTTATTTTACTTTCGGATGAATGTTATCAATATTAAAAGAAACTCTTACTAAAACTACAAGAGTTCATGTCTTAATGCAATGTGCTTAATTTACATATTACCTTTAGTGCAATTACCAACAGCGTGCGGCGTGCTATATTCTGCAGAATAACAATGACGCAGAAAGTTTAAGGATAAAAAAGAAACAGTGTGCCCTCACTTTTTGCCATCAGAAACTGAGCTCCAAGTTCTTTGTGTATATTTTGTATAAGAATAATAAAATCCAACTTTAATCTTTCTTTTAATCTTAACCACATAGGTGTTTATTTTTTGGAAAGCGCAAGTAAGGGTGACGAACGTTTGTACTCTTGTAGAATTTACAATCTAATATTCTGGTTCATGTTTCTTTCCCAATTTATAATATAAGCTCACTTATTTAAGTATCAAAAATAAAGCGGAAATCTATGATTTAGTCTATAAGAAAAATACTCGGGAGAGCTATGCTTTGGTGCAAAAAGAGAATACCACGATTTCTGGTTATAAACCCAAATGCTTCTATAATTTTTTTCGGATAAAAATAATATTTAGGAAATCAAAATTTGATTTCTTTAAAATGAACCCTAATTATTCTGAGACGTTGGCGAATCACACTTGTCGATTTTTTTTACAACTTTATAAGCAGTCAGGTGTCCGAATTAAATGTAAGATGTGTTATTATTCTCATGCAAATGTGGCGGTGCCGTGTAAGGAATAATTGTTTGACACGAAAGCGAATAAAAAATCGATAACGCTAATTGAGACGTTTAATCGGGAAATATTATAATATAATTTTAACTATACTGTTAGAATTATTTAGAATTTGCGTGAGCTTGTTATAATGAAACCACTTTGATATACTGTGTGTTCATTAACTTTTTTGGTTGCAATTCATTTATTTTTAATTTGTGTTTAAGTGGTACTTTTTGGAAATAATTATTATCAAACACATTCAGTGTTTTTGAACTCGTAATCAACAGCTTAGCGCACACGCTAAAATTATCATAGATATATTTTTTACTCAGTTCAATGTACTCCTTGCAATCAAAATGCCTATATTAATGTATCATTTTTTATGATTTAAAAATAAAGCTCATATCAATTTAAACATACAACATTATATTCTATATATAATCTGTTGCTATTAATTTTTTTACTAAAAAGCTATTTGTGTGTGCTGTGTGAATGAATTGTAAGAGTTTGAAACTGTAACAGATTGCCCTGGGCAAAAAGATTACAATGGCAGAGATAATGAATGACAATTACCCTCCGGTCATATTGAAAACTGAAATTTTTAACCAATTTCTCAAGTTACCTACTAAGAACTATTTAAAAAGTATGGTTACAGTGTCGGCATACGAAAACTATATAGTCTTTGACAGCTGATGGAGTATAAAGATCGCTCTTTGTTCTTTGACAATTGGTTGCGAATTTAACTGTCCAAATTATCATTTAAATACAGCTAGATATTTTCAATAAGTAATTCGACAATGATTCATGTAAATGAATAGAAAACAAGTATGGAATTATTTTAAAAACCCGACTGCGTATATTTTTTTTAATTTTGTTTAGTTCCAATTTTGATGTACCCAGTCATTCTCACGGCTAGGACAAATATATTGACACCACTTACACAAAAATACAACAAGCAGTTTAAGCTCTAGGGCGGGCCAAAGAAATTTATACATACATACATTCATACGTTCGAATAACATAACCCTCCTTCTTTCGCAATCGGAATAAAACTCGATCTATCATAGACATATCTTAATTTATATGAAAAAGAAATAAAAACTAAGTAGCTAATAAACCGAATTGATAGATAAAATAAAATATAATATTCAATCCTATTGTGTCGAATCTAAATCTTAACAAAATAAATTTAATACATTTTCAATGCATGACTGGGACCATATCTTTGTGGAGTTTAATCCAAAAATAAATTGTTTTTAGAAATATTTCATCAACAATCCATAATGTCCCACTGCTGGGCTCGGGTCTCCTCTCAGGAGAGGGTTAAGGCCGCACGTCCCCACGCTGGCCAAGTGCGGGTTGGCAAGAATACGTTGTGGCTACGTATCTTGCCGTTGGATATTTTTAAGCCGCCCGAAGGCCTGCAACTAAGCTTACATTATACGATAACAGTCGTGATGCTCATGGTAACATGCCACCAACGGCCACCCATCTAGGCACTGACCGCGCCGTCATTGCTTACCCTCGGCTGAGCGCCTCTAGTAGTTAGAAATATTAGAATTTTCTTTATTTATGCTTTGCTAATATCCACAGTATGTGTATGTGTAGTAAAGTAGGTTCAACAAGGATCGGCCGCCATCGCGTCAAATTACTATAATCATATCTTAGTCTGTAAGCTGATACGTTTCCTGTTATGGACTCACACGGAGTTGTGGTCCTTTTTTAGTGGTTCCTTGGAGTAACAAATCATAAACACGAAGAAAATTACTCTAAGCAAGACAATAATAACACCATGTATCATTTACATCCATCAGGTTTATGATCAATAGGTTTTAATCGTCAACAGTTGGACATAAACCTCTCTTTAAAAAGGGGATTTGGCCTATTAAGCCGCACTGGCTAGACAGGTTTGTTTAATTTTTTTCTTCTTCTTTTGTACTGCTATTAAACTACGTAATTTGGTCCCTTAGTTGACACTTATGACATATACAGAATGATTAGAGTTGATGATACTCTGCTAAAATCTTAGCTTAAATAACCGACATTGATCCCAATAATCGATATTGCGAGGTGATCCGGCAGAGAACCAAGGTCATCGATATATCCCACAGGATTAGCTAGCTGAAGTGGCAGTAGGATGGGTAAACGGGTTCTTGAGTGGAGATCGCGTTTCAGCAATCCTAGTTTAGGACGTTCACAGGCCAAGTGGGCTGATGATTTGCGAAACACGGCAGAAGCTGGATGGGTCAAGCCGAGGACCAAAATTAAGTGGTGTGAAATTAGCGAGGATTACGTCCAGCAGTTTATTGCGGTAGGCTGATGATGCTGATGTAATTGGATTTGATTTTATAATCCCTTCATTTCTTTTGCTTCTCTTAACTCACGTTTGGTCTAAAGTCAATTAGAATTTAATTATAGAATATGAACAAAGGCACTTGAACGTCTTTGAAGGAGCAAACAATCGCAGCTAGATTCCACTCTGATACGAGTACCGTTAAACTATCTGTCATCTTTAGATGGAGGACTATTCCGACTTTTAAAAAATGAGATGAAATATTTTAAGAAATAAAGACAAAAAAGCAAAAAAACCGTGTAGTGTTAGCAAAAAAACCGTGTAGTTTGGAATTTAAATAAAGTTTTTCTCACACATGATCTTTGTAATAGTGGCTTCTTCTTTTATTGAGAAATGTCCAAAATTTTCAGTGAAAGTCAACAGTTCTAAATCAAATGCTACTTCATGAATATTTTTTACTATGGACTTTCATTATTTAGTTATATAAATTATATCCTTTTTAAAGAAAGTATTATGAAACTTTGATTGATTAAGAAATTTCTATTTAAGTTGATTTAAATTCGCGAACGAATGTTTTATTGTATCAAATGATATAACTATGTAATCGCTGATATAATCGTTTACAGCAATTACAAAGAAGAAAACCAGTTTTAGAATTGTGCAAACACTACTATGTTTTATTTTGTGAATAAACTATTCACACTTTATTGACTTCAGTCTTTTTAAATAACTTCTTCAAAAATATATTAGTTTAATAGGCGCTTTGCTAATTGCTTCGGAACTTTTGCGTTATTAATTTGTTTTTTTTTTTTTAATTTATATATCATATATGGGCAAACGAGCAGACGTATCGCCTAGTGGTAAACGATTACCACCGCCCATGGACACCTACAACACCAGAGGTGGCCGGCGGCGGCGGCGGAAACAAATGCATTGTTGGCCTTTTAAGAAGGAGTGCGCTCTTTTCTTGAAGGTTTGAAGTTCATATTGGTCCGGTCCAAAATTGTGGAATGAACATTTCATTCCACATTTTTGTTGTACGAGGCAGAAAGTTCCTGAAAAGCTCACAGTTGTGGACTGCCAACCAACTAGATGATGGAGAAATTTCATATTTCTGTCGCGAAGGACCATGGCGGCAAGAGGTGGCAGGAATCACTCCGAACAATTCCTCGGAGCACTACCCACGGTAAATGCGATAGATGCATAGCGAAGCCACATGTCTACGCAGCGCCGTAAAGTCTAGCCGAATTGTAAGTTCTTGGCAATCGACGTTTCGAGTCGCTCTCCGTTGAATGCAGTTCAAAGGGAGGAAGGAGCTGGTATTGGGGCGCCCCTATATTTTATTTTATTTTACTATACGTGCTCACAGTTTAAATATTTCGACCTGTCATTTGCTTGCTTCTTGACTGTTTATCAATGAGATGTCACCAAGTAACAGTACATGCGCCTGTTATGGGTGTACAACTGAGAAATATACAGTCCCACTTTGTTGTAAAGTAAAATTTGATGAATAAATTCATATTGTATATGGTTTGTTTCCTTAAGCCTACATTATTGGTATAAGTAGATGTCGTACATATTTATATGGTAGTTACATTTGCGTGGAATAAGCTGAACTGTTTATCTGCTGCCATGTTGCTGGTCAGGTGCAGCATTTATTATTAAAATTGCTTCTGATCATTTTAATATTGGCGTGGATTCAAATAGAAATTTAAACACGATACGTAACTTAGATATTTCCGCAGCTAAGCCGCGGAAATATCTAAGTTACATATCGTCTTAATATATTTCATTTTGTGGTAACTTTGAAAATGTTAAACTTTCATTTAAACGTTCAAGTATATCCCCCTTATGAGTGAAATGTATATGTGTCGAGTATGTATATATGTATCGAGTTGTTGAGAAAAAAACTATATAAAAAAGTATATATATATATATATATATATATATATATATATATATATATATATATATATATATATATATATATATATTTGTCTTTTTTTATATGCTTTTCTCCTCAATTCGATTAATAGTTATATATAAAAATATATAACAGTGGAGTGGCTGTTTGTAATATAAAAAAAAACACTTTTTACTAAATGCATATGTGTGTGTACGCGGTACACATACCAAAATATATTTTTTTACTATATATGTCTGTATGTCGGCCTGTCTGTTTGTTTCGGCTAATCTCTGGAATGGTTGGACCGATTTTGAAAGGACTTTCACTGGCAGATTGCGCGTTATTCAGATTAGATTTGATCCGGGCGTTATCTGTGGTTTTTTTATGATATAGGTGGCAAACGAGCTGACGTATTGTCTGATGGTAAGCGTAAATTGTTATACCGCGGGTAACATAGAGGAAATCAGCTAATCGCAAAAAAATACCTGTATAGGGTATCGTAAATAAATAACGATGTCCATCATTAAAACAAATATTACTAAACAACTTGGAAAATATAATTATTACAGTTTTTGATTTATATTTAATCAAATAATCATCAAAATATATTGCTCAATTGAGTAGTCTATAACAGTGACACGTGTCATGAGTTAGTTCTTAGTACATTTTTCATACACATTTATCATTTTGACAGATAATAAAAAAATATTGATTTGACTAAGTGTCAACTATCCTATTCTCGTGTTAGGTTCTTGCTCACAATAAACTCAGAAATTAAGTAATCGATTTTGACAATAGGAGCTTAACATGATTGAAAAGAGACGCAGCCATAGTTGTGTCTTTTTTTAGCAAGGTATGCTACATATTTTCATGACCTAAGTTGAATAAAAATGTTAATCAAACCAGATTAATGAAACTAATAGTAAAGTAAAGCTAAATGCGAAAGTTCAATTGAACACGTAACTTGTAGATGAAGCTCGCCTAAATCTAGCTCTAGAAAATATCACAGCTTAGTTACGAATACATAAGTTAACATTTTTATGAATCGTTAGGTCCATTTAATTGTACGAAGAGAGGCTATGTTAGTTTTTTCATCGAAAAATATTAGGGAGTTTTCTATATATAAAAAGAATGTATTTAAAAACATTTATATTTATACCAGTTGTCTGGTAACCATAAGCATCCACAAGTTTGGTACAAGATGGCGCTGATAAAAAAATTTTCGAAATTATTTTTTTTCGATGACTCATTTTTTGAAATTGCTATGCAAATCATGTTCAGAGTGAGTATGTAATAAATTTAATACGAAGTATGAGTAGTATGAGTTTTTTTAGTCAAAATGGGTCTATCATCTGATAATAAGACAAAATATATGTTAATGTATGCTGGACACGTCATTAGCAAACAATATACGTATATATAATATACTAGCCGACCCGGCGAACTTTTTTCCGCTCTTTTTGATTTACGTGGATATTTTCTGAAATTCTAAAAGAATCCAATTTATGTCTGCCACAGGTTAAATATAAAGTCCCGAACTAAGAAAATATAACACTATTAGTTTTCTTTTATTAAATGTTCTTCAATAAAAA
Organism: Hyphantria cunea; assembly: GCA_003709505.1. Taxonomy (NCBI): domain Eukaryota; kingdom Metazoa; phylum Arthropoda; class Insecta; order Lepidoptera; family Erebidae; genus Hyphantria; species Hyphantria cunea. The sequence continues at coordinate 485,379 of PKRV01000109.1, forward strand.
CCTGGTCCTGAAAATAACAAACACACTACAAAACGAAATATCCAATTTGGTGAAGTCAATCGGGAGATAAACGCGTACTTACATTTCTGTGATCAAATTTTATTTATATAGATTATAGCTAAAAGCACAGCTGTTTTATTTCCTATTAGGCAAAAAGGGATACCCTATAGAAATACTTCGTTGTTTTTTTGTCTGCCATTTTCTCAGAAATGCAAACCCATCCCTACGTAATATACTAAAGTAAGCACTTATTCATTTATACGAAAATAAACTCTTAACGCGTTAATAACGATTATATTTGAAGAGCTTTAATTACAGGCACTGGCACGTAACTTGGCCAGGTTTCGGCGTAGTGGGGGTAAATTCGCGCATAGACATAATGCAACAAATCAAAACTAACAAAATCGAAGTTTATTCGACTGACGCTCTAATCGCTTCCTCTGAACGGTGCTACTATAATCCCCGCGTTCTTCTATCAACCAAAGGGACCTATGCGCACCAAAACGTTTTATGTGCATCTTAAAAAATATGGCCACCTTCCTTCCCGTCTCTATACCACATTAGCACATAACCAAGTAGTTAATTCCTAAGATTAATGAATAAATGATTTAAAGATCCATATATTTGGAACTAATTGACGATCAGTGACCGTATGCTACATGAAACGAATATTAAATTGTGCCAAAATTCCAAAAAGTAGAGTGGAGTAGTAGTACTGGAACGGTACCACATGCGGAACGACACAACCATCAAATTGTAATGATACGCATAGACGCGCGTGCTGGCAAGAAAACTGACCTTAACGCTCAATTATCGAATAAAACGTTCAGAAATTTTTGTTTATATGACTTCGTTATCGAGAAGTCTATTCAGCTTTTAAAGTCAATCGTCAACACTAATTAATAGTGGACATAGACCTCTTCTTAGAAAAAAGTTTTACCCATCTATACCAAGCTGACCAGAAGGGGTTTCTTTTGTGAAGACAAATTACCGCCCACACGCTCACCCCTGCAATCCCTGTAAACCACAATCAACAGCAGTAACCCACGATCACACTGAGTTATGACACTCGGGAAGTCTCAGATAAAATTAAACTGTCTTGGAACCCGCAATGAAATTAATCAGAAGAAAATCTGGCGGAGTTAGAAATATAATATGGCCACTTCCCTCCTCCGTAAAGCGGGAGACAAAATGAAATCTAAATAGGCAAACACCTTTTCAAACCGGGAAGCACGATATTAGATTTCTATATATGGCAGAATTGCCTAAACATACGGAAGTTCACAGCAGTTGACTACCTACCTAAGATCACCATAGTATACCGCCCCAGATGTTATTTGTAAGCTATTGAACATTATGTTAACGTTCATTGGACTACACTCCCAGAGGATATGATAAGCTGACTGTTTTGATTAACCAGAAGGGTGTTTCCTTCTCTTTAAAGTGGTGTAATTTTCTAGCGGAGTTTGCTCCTTAAGTCGTTTCTTATGACCTACGTCACCACCTTGACTCCTACGGCGGTGACGCTCCATATTGCTAATCCGTCACGACACGGATGTTAAAAAACAATAGGGAAGAACTATTACTTTTTTTGTATAAACATATATTCATGCTTAATCTACATTAACAGTATAACAAATTTAGGAAGTAATATAATTAAATAACAACTCTGAATTCATGTTAATAAAGTGCTATGTAGCTTGCACAAGTTATGTACCTTATAGTTTTATTTGACTGCCGCACGCGCGTGCTAGCACGCGCGTGTTAGCACACGCTGCCTAATGTATGTTACAAAACATTAAACGCTAGAATTCCTTTAAATATGATTTTCTGTATCACAGTGAATCGAGTAAATCTGTAAATGTGACTATGTTTATACATACTTATAGTTCAACTGTAAAACTTTTGTAACCATATCCGTAATAATAGGCATGTGCAAACCAATGTATACTTAGGTATTTCTGCATATTAATGTATTTGGATAATCTTTGTTTTAAACGCTGTTACTATTCTATACTACACTTTATTTTGAAGGCTTGCGTCCAGCAATGGGACCGAGATGATGATAATAGTTTCCTCTAAATATGTTATCGTGGAGTTATAACGTTATTTTATGGCTTTTAGGGTACCGTACCTCAAAGGAAAAAAGGAATCCTCTTAAGATCACTTTGTTGTCCGCCTGTTTGTCTGTCAAAATCCTTTTTTTCAGGAACGCGTTAAGCTGAAATCAGCTGAAAGCAGGTCTACAGTCCCTTGTAGCTTTGAAATAGTCAAGCTTCTCAGCCTAAGCCTTCTCAAAACGTACAGCCGTTTATGCTGCAAATTTTCGACACACGCAAGGGAATCAAAACCTACAGGGTACTTCCCGTGAACTCTGAATCTTGAAATTTGGTACGAAGCAACGTCTTATAGCACAGATGAAAGAAAAATTTCAAAAAGCATAAGTTTTTAGTTACATCATTTAACATACCTATAAGGTTTTACGTAACCCGAGGTGCGTGAGGCCAACTCGGAAATGGCCGGATTTTTTAATAAAAATCAAATTGATTATATAATATTCAAAATGATTGGGAAATCGATTTCACATTGATTGTGCATTAGCTTGTGAATAAAAGCGTTTTATTAAATTACCACATTAAGTATCAAATAAGCACGCTGTTGAGTTCTTTTTATCGATTAGCATTGATTTGTACCGCGCTGTTATGGTGACGCACGCGCAGGCATTTGCGACTCGTGCGCGAGAATATTTCCGCACTATTTTATGCAATACAGTACCGTCTGCCTGGTATTTATATGTATTTATCTTGGGATATCTATAAGGAAGTGTATTGGAGGAACGATAAAGGAAAACTGGCCCTACGAAGTTCTCAATACTTCAGAATCTATGTCTTATTCAAAATACCTGAGTAAGATTATACTGTTCATATTGTATTTTTGTTATTTTGAACCAAATTTTATGTTTGAAATAAATTGTTTTTTTGTTTTATAACGAACCTTAATTTCTCTTTACAATTGTTACTAATTGAAATGCCTTATTTTCTCTATTCCTTCGTGAAAATAACCATAGAGATGTTAATATCTATACACAGTGACTTACAAAGAGTTGTATTATTGTATATTGTTATTATTGAATAAAAATATTATTTTTAAAACTCATGCATATGTTATTTTAATTGGCATTTACTTTTTATTTTCATTTATCACACTTGGATAATTTATATGCATCATGTTAACATGATTAACTCCATGTTTGGGTCAAAATAAGACAAGGTACGCATTAAATTACGCTAGAAATAATTACTATTGTACCACACGGGAACCGGTAATACATCCTAATAAGTCAGTCTTTAAGTCTATTATAAGTCAAAGTGATTAATTAAAGTTCATTAATGAGTAAGATGACAACCAACTTGTGAAGGTCTGCGGAAGAACAAATAGGCATGACTATTTATTGCATGCGGTTAAGCTTGTATCAATGTACGTTTTTGTTCATTGTGTTGAATAAAACTTGAACTTATGTTTGATTTAAATGTATTTTTGATGAAATGTGCGTAATTATATGGCCACAGATCGATTCGTAAGGGGTAGGTTAGGTTCAAATATTACATCGCTATAACAAAAAGTAAACCACAGTCGTTTTTATGTTATTTTCTCTAAAGAGGCCTAATAAAATATTAATGGACATGAAGATTCCGAATAAGCTAAATGTTTCGTCCAATCTTGAAAATCAATTCTCAAAGTTTTTGTATTATAAGGTGTTTAAAAGTTTCACATGAAGTTAAGGTTCTCATATTTCAATATTATAACTCATCATCTCATCATTTTCAATAACTCATGCATAGTCTAAAAGTTCTTTTACTTGTGCTATGAGAACATAGGAATCTAAAAAAATCATTGCAAAAAACTGTATAGATTTAAAAATTAATAATATGGGCATATAAAGTCTATGATTTAGCATCGAGTTAAAAAAATTGACTTTAATTTAATTTGATTAATTTTAAAGACCGATTTAAAACAAAATTGAACGTCTTTTTTTGAAGCTGAGGTTTTAATTTGAAGCGAGTTACAGTTCTAATACAGACTAGCTTTTACTTGGTATGGTCATAGTTTTTCAGACTTTTAAGAAATGTACGCAAGCCATCTTTACATTTATATAAAATACATATATACATAAAACATATTTATAAATATGAAGTGACATTTTCGCAGGTGGCAGTTGTAGGCCCTACCACGCCACATACCTTAACGATTACTATCAGAAATCAAAGAAAAACTCTATTTCAAGAACATGATGTCATCTACTTGGAAATAATCTAATCATATTTACTGCGCATTAGAATATATCTATAAAATAAATAAAATATATGCTCATAAAATGTTTCACGTCACTTGCCAGTTAGCTTTGAATTGATTTCTTGGCTTAAGAAACTATTCGTCAATTTTATTTTAAGAATCGCAATCGAAAAGCGAAAATAAATAAACTGGAATGGTTCAAACGATCAATTCGTCGTTTTCTACTACGTTGAGGATTGGGTTCGAACTCTATACGAGACAGTATTTTGCATGATCCACAAATAGTTATTTTGAGTCGGATCTTAGTTGTGTTCGTTACATATATGTACGTAACATAAGTCTACACTTATTTATATATACATAGCTATAAAATATATATATGCATACTCACATACCTATGTATATTTATATGCAGCGCTGGTAGGCCCCCATAAGATCTTCCGATGACCTGGTGAAGGTCACAGGAAGCCATTGGATGCGGGCAGCACAGGATTGCTTGTTGAAGAGATCCTTGGAGTAGGCAAATGTGGGAGATGATGACGATGAATTGGGTTCCTAAGGCGTTTAAGAAAGCACTTTTAAGAGGGAGTCCACAACATGCCAACACGAAAATTTTATGTCATGCATAACCTTAAGTTGTTGGGGTATTCCAATAACATAACATAAATAACATAACAAAAATTATATTCAACATTGTTTTCAGAATGTTTCAAAACGGACATGAAAATCGCACATGTATTAAAGAATTTTATAAATTAAAAAAACGGAATGTTTAATTTGATACACAGATAAGACATATTTAAAAAAAAAACCAGGTTATCATCAACTACTATATAAATATAAATGAATCACAAAAATGTATTCTTTTATGTTTCGATCGACTGCACTAAATTGGATAATATATTTTTTTATGTGCTTATTATTGTCAGGACGAGGTTCGTATAGAAAAAAATAAAAGAAAATCGGAGGTGATATATTTTCTTAGTTCACTTAGTCGTATACACTGCGGCCCTGCTGAAAGTTAACGCGGGCTTAGTAAAATAATTTTAATAATAATTTTTTTATTTACTAATTCAAAAATTTTCCCCTAATATGAATATGGCGGCATTAAGTTCGCCGGGTCAGCTAGTTATGTACAAACACTTAATAAGCGCCTCTTTTACTTTACAAATAAGAGTAACAAAACTTAACACTACTTTTCTTATAATTAAAAAGTATTATTGATATTTTAGTAATGAAATCTACTTCTATTATTTTCTATGTTTCTCGTCATATCGTTTATTTACTAAACAGTAACTATGTGCAACCAGCAGTGTGGGTAAGAATGCGTTATACCACGTGATTACAACCTAAACCTTGTACTTAAGTACAAGGTTTAGGTTGTAATCACGTGGTAAATTTTAAAATCGGAACGTGCCAAAAACTATTACAAGAGAGATTATTAATAGTTATTCTAAGATTTGATAAAGGTATTTAAGGTTTGAAGTTCTACGGATTTATTATTGCATACCTACGTAACTGCACCGAAGACCACACCTAGAGAAACTCAGAGAAATCTTAGCATAAAAAAGGATAGAAAAAGTTATCGAACGACAATTCTTGTATTCATTTCATCATTCTTGGCTAATGATGGACGGTGGAGAGGAAAAGTCTGTATTAGACCAATCGATATAAAACAAAAGAAGTTATATAGAACTAGCTGAGACCCGCGGTGTTGCCCGCGGTTATTGCTGTACCTTTACAACGGCGGGTAAAACCAAAGCTAATCTTAAAAAGTAGCTCATGTTACTCCTTATTACATCAGCTATCTGCCATTGAAGTGACAGTCACACAGTTTTTTTTTAAACGCTATTTTGTTATACGCACCTTATAAAGCAGTTATTTTAATATTAATATTACAAACAGACATCCCAATTTTATTTTTTCGTAAATCGATTTTGTCACTGTTAGTTCGCTGGCCTTTCCTATTTATTTTCAAAATTCAAAAGACAGATAATAACATCCGACCAATTCACAAAAACCTAAAAGTTTCAGGAAATGACACGTTAGTAATGCAGTTGCGTTCTCAGTGAATTCCATAGACTTAGACGCGCTAATGGAGATAAACTTGGACATTCACTTCCGCGAATCCAGGGCTGCCAACCAAACGTGTTTGCAATTAAATCTCAAGAAATTGTATTTATTAGGTGGCGGTCTGTCCTTTCTTGGATCTGATATCAAATGAGTATTAAGACGGCATACCTACAGGCGAGGAAATCTAAATTTATGTAAACAGTTCGAGTGTAGCTCGGTAGTTGGCGTGGGAATCAAATTATTATAGGTATCTAACTCCTCTCAGACATTTACATATCAGTGGAATTAAGATGTCCGTCTTCAACGTATGCAGTTTATTCATTTCAGTGTAATTTATTTCTAAGATTGCATATACACGCTAAAGACTGGTATTTTGCCATACAAATGACAGTCACTAATAGCTGAGTTACACTAATCATGGTTACAGGCAGACAGATATTTATAGCGATTGACGCCTGATTTACGTCTGATATTAATTTAATTCTAATATACAACGCATGAAACTAGCGTAGTTTCATGCGTTGCATGCATATCTTATGTGACATGGTGAAAACATTTTTTTTTGGTTGGCTCAACCCTAACTATATTGCCTATAATGGTGCGATAAAAATGTCGAGCACACGGCGCGTGCGCAGACCAATTGGCATGATTACATGAAATCTATCAACAACCTATTACTATCTTAACACATTGCCAGTTTTAAACTTAGTTTGAGTTACGGCCGTTCCGTTTCAAGCAGTGTAATATGGTTGATTTTTATTACATTGAAATGTACGTAACTATAAAATAGTTATAAAAGTTGGACACGACAAAATAAGGGTAAAGGAAAGTGATGCTAACTGTACTCAAAATTAAATTTGTGCATAATTTATTTTCTTGTAAGAATTGTTGAGTGGTCAATTTGTATATGCAATTATGACGGATATATCGTTACATAATACTTTAAACAGCAAATCTTAACAAATAATATTATTAAATACCTAATATTAAAAATAAACATGGGTGTAAAAGAATATTCTGTAATACTATCATTAAGTTACTGTTTGTCCAGAATATAATAAACTAAAATGAATATTAATTATTTAGTAATTCATCAACTTCTGAATTAACTATTAATTTATTTAATACAAATGTATTCGAGAGATACGATGACAAATAATCTGTCTTCTAAATGAATCTATGTATTGAATTTGAAATATATCTACAGGCGTGGGCTTAAAAGGCCTCCTTAACAAAGTTTTTGTCCTACTATACCACTCTGGCCACTCAGGTTGTTAAAGGGTTTGTGGGTCCGGACGTGTTAATAATAGCAGTGCCCGGATCCCTCCTGTATCTGATGCAGAATGGCACACCGTGTGGTTTTAGTCGGTTCGAATCCCACACACCGCCCCGCCGCGAACCCCGGTGGGGAGATGGCCCGTGGGGGTACCCACACGTAAAAAAAGAGAATGTTTCAAGTGTTCCTTATCTTTGCAGTATTGTTGTCTTGCGTAGTTTTGCTCCCTTAGTTGCCTCTAACGACACCCATGGGATGAATGAGGGTGGTGACAAACTTAGCAGATTACTAGAAAATATTTTTTTAAACATGGTGTTTATATTCGCAATTATCACATTAACATTACACAGGCTTGTTTGTGAAAAAGAAAACCAAATTAAGGATTATATACGTGACTTTTTCTTAAAATATTGATGGAAACTGTAATTAAAAACCGAAGGCATCGCGTCGGTATATCCATCTACTAGTAGGTCATTGCAATAATAATAAAAAAATTGCACATCTTACAAATAGACATCTGATCCCAAACCAAGCAGAGTCTGTGATATTATTACCTGCTATCTTAGTCGAACGGTGTAACGCTACGAATTGACGCGAGTCTATAAAGATATTACTTAAAAAACTAAAAACAAGCTTTCTCGGTACAAAGACACTACCAGTTTTTAACCCCCGACGCAAAAAGAGGGGTGTTATAAGTTTGACGTCGATGTCTGTGTGTGTGTCTGTGGACATTGGAACTCTCAAACAGATGGATCGATTTTGATGCCGTTTTTTTTATTTGAAAGTCAGTTTCCTTGCGGTGGTTTTTAGCTACATCTGGTAAATATCGGCCCAGCAGTGTAAGAGTATCAGCTGCTTTCCAAAATGATGTAAGGCATTTTTGGCGTATGATTACTCGATTAAGTGCTGGCGTAGGGAGTTTTTATAATGTTTCAGTTTAACTTATAGGAAAACAAAAAAATGCTAGTCCCGATTATCCTAGTAAGGTCATCGGTTCTTCATAAGTATGACAAATTTCGACGTTTTGAAAGGGGCCATAATCATGTTCAAAATTCCCGTTAAATATGTAGGAATGAAACTAGTAAAAATGTGTTTAAAAATAACTTAAGTTACTCATAGGTTCAGCGTTCCAGAGATACATACGTAAATGATAAATTATATTTATTTTGTACGTAAATCTTTTCATATATTTTCACTCGTCGGACTTTACAGCTAGAATAGGCTGGCATTTCCTAAGACTCATTCCGGGAAGAAATGCTGAAACAAACCTCAGAGGTGTCCTATTTTTAAGTACGTGAACATTGATTAAAAAATAAAAATCTTTGCGGGAATACTATGGGATCTGTGTTGGCCTTTTGGAGAAAGGGTCGTAGTTTTTAGTCGGCTTGTCCATACGAAGGCAGACGGCATACGAGCTCCACTCATCAAGTATTGTAAACCGCACCAAGATTTTCATTTTTGAAAATTCTTTCATTTAATCTTTTTTATCAATAAAGACACGTCTTTTATTTTTTAACGCTGAAAACCATTATTAAACTTGAGTGTATAAATGCCAGTAGTGTTTTGCGAGTTCCTCGAGCATTTGTAGCCGCGTTGAGTTATATAGATTCTCTCCTTAAATGGAATAGTAATATATTTGTCTGACACACGAATAGTACCAAGTGTGGACATACTTACTTTGTATCTATTAATAGTGTTTTATCAGGTCTTTCACGACACGAGAATATTTTTCTAACAGGTACCTATCTTTTTTTAACTAACCATTAATATTAATTTGTTGTTCTCAAAGACTTGCCTTTTAAAAGTGAAATTTTGTTGGCTCAATTTTTTTTCTAAATCGTTTTTTAACAGTTTTAAAATATGTATGTATATTTTTATATTCATCTTAAATCTGGAATTTCCTGCTCTTGCTTTTAAGGTGAATTTTAAAGACAATCACATTATTTGTAATCAAGCTTTAATTAGGAGAATAGGTGTAGTTGTAATTGCGGAAAGTTACATACTTTGTAGTGTAAGTTAGTATTTAAAATGCCATAATAAATCATTATTGTATAGTAATTTAATTAATTGTTGATATATCTAAATTACAATAAAGTCTTGTTGAAAACCAATGCTGAGCTTTATTTAGCCAAAGAAGCATGAAAACATTTTGATACTTAAAAAATGATATTGTTTGTAACATAGTATAGCCTTATAAACATACTAGCTCTTTATCGCGGCTTTGCTAGCATTTAATTAAAAAGTCTAATAAAAAAAGTTTAATCAAAAATCTTAAGTTACTTCCAATACCTCCAATAATATGTGTTAGTTATAATATAAAGTTCCATGATGATCGGTTTCAGTACTTTTCGCGTTAAAACATATCAAAAAATGTTACATTTTTAAATATAATAATAGAAGATAATATAATGATAATTTGAATCTTATGGATTTTTAAATTATTTTTCTCCTTTCTCGAGCTAATGGCGGCAAAAGCCACTAATGTTGAAACTCATTTTACAACTTTTTTCAATCCGTTAACTACGGCAGTTGTAGCCGTCAGCACATTTCGCAACCACTAATGAAGTTCTCAAATTGCATGAATATCTCGTCTCATATGTTGTGGCTTAGTAAAAAAAAAAACTAGCTGCCACGCCTTTGTCTTGTATCGTACTAGTTTTCACAGCAAAAGATAAAATAAACCTAAAGCGTGAAGGAATGTACAGCAGAGCAGGTTATTTTATAACATAAATCACACCATTTTTTTTAAATCTTGTAATGTTTAAATTCCATAGAAATTTTCATTTTATATTCCTAATCATCTAGAATCGTATGATAAAAGAAGAAACCCGATAGAACTGTGTATTTTCAATCGCTATTTTTTATTTATTAACGAGCATTAATAGTAGGCTATAAAACCATCTGCTTCTGTAGAACGAACTAGTTCGTTCTGTTTATCTTTTTTTTTATTTTTGTGTGGATAATAAGGGTATCGATGAGCACTCCTACAAGTAGTTAATTTGAGTTTGAATCGACTAATACAACTGACTAATCTCCTGTGTTTAGAGAGACAGTTTAAGGTAAAATAAACCTCTAACGAAAGACCAAGAAACTCTTTAATAATCGACACATAAAAATGTCATAGTTTTTTTTACAGTACTTAAAAATACAGAAGAAAGAAATAGTATTTCCTCTTCTATTCTTCCTATCTAATGCTTTACACACTAAATTGAATGAATAATATTCTGTGCTCAATATTTTATTGCATAACGTTACAGAAATGTTACATTGTAGGTACTTTACAAGTGCGTTATGGACCCCGTGGGGCATGCCAGACCAGATATACAGACCAACCTAAAATATGAAACTGTTTTGCATAGCTAGACGCTTTTACCGCAAGGAAGAAAGAGGCACTACCGTTATTTACTCAGAATTATTATCTCTATACAGTATTTAGTAGTAATAGTCATGTCTCTTGTCTCAAAGTAAATAGTAAAAAAAATTACAAAAAAAACCGGCTTTAATAACTTGAACAAATTAAAATGGAAACGGAAATGCACCAGCTTTGAAATGAAAAAGAATCATTAAAATCGTTTCACCCAGTCGGAAGATCTGAGGTAACAAACATAAAAAATACAGTCGAATTGAGAACCTCCTGCCTTTTTGAAGTCGGTTAACAATAGTACACAACAACATCCAATAAAATACAACATACATCTAACACACGACCGTCTGATCTAAAACTAGGTAAAGTTTGTATTAAGACTAGAAAGCTGATAAACACTCTTATGTTACTAAATTCGTACTATGCGACAGGAGTTACATCTCGATCATCTAGATGATTGACAGTCCACAACTGTGCGATTCTCCAGGAATTTCTGTCTCGCGCCACGAAACTTTGGAATGAACTGTCAACCGCAGGTGACAGTTTTCTGGACCAATACGAACTTCAAACCTTTAAGAAAAGAGCGAGCTCCCTTGTCCATGGGCGGCGGTAATCGCTTAAGATCAGGCGATGCGTCTGCTCGTGTCCCCTTTTATCATAAAAAAATACACACATAGTATGGATAAATTATACCCAGATACAATATATAATCGTGTTCATCACACGAACATGTTCTGGGTGAGAATCGGCCCCTTGACCTTTGACTTATCAGTCAGGATCACTAAACCCTAGACGAACAGGTCACCAAAGGGTTACAAAACGTATTTATATATATGAAAGCGTTAAATATCAATAATTGATTGCGTGGTACTAAACCTACATACATTAAAATGCTTTCGTTCATTGCTGTTAAAATGCCATGGTTTCACAAATTCTCAGTACTTTCTAGGTGGTTTAAAATAATTGTACACTAGTAAGTGGCTGCGTGATAAACAACCTTTTTCTTATTATTTTGATATGGTCACGCGAATGATGGCAAAAGTACAAGTACCAAATAATTTGCACACTTGTGTAATAGTATTATAACAGGTCTGTGTTTAACTATCATGTAGTACATTACAAAACAGGTTGTACCTACAATGTAATGCTATACTAAAGAATATTGAAAGTAAATTTTCGACCATATTGAACACTCTTCAATGATAGTTGTACATATCTGATTCAAATATTGTGCATATCAGACGAAGATAATAAAGAAATTATTTAAAATATTTCTTATTTTTAAACAATCTTGCATTATTATTATAAATTTAAATACATATTATGGTTTTAAGATTTTAAAGTAACTTTATATTATTTTAATAATAGCTAACTGCTCTGATGGCCTAGTGGTTTAGGCGTCCGCCTAGCCGCTTTTTACTGCGTCAAGTGTTGTAGATCTCTCAAATGTCATAGGACAACACTTAGTGTAATCCATAAATTGTTGTTATAAATCTAGTTGTTGTTTGTGTCCGTTTGTTTATTGTATGTTTACGAAATCCCCCATAAAACAGGATTTATTCTTAGAGCAGGAGATGTCTTTAAAAAAATGTGTAATGTAGTATAGCTAATTTAAAATTTACATGCCTATTGTAGAAATAGTACATAAGACTTTCAAATGATAGAATGGTTGTATCATTCCTGAGAATAACCCTTCATTTCATTACAATTTTCTTGTCAGTATTCTTACACACAAATACGGCTATATAACGAACATCCATTGAGCCGTGAGCTAAAAATCACCGTATTATTAAAATGATTAAGGATAGCGTACAATTGTATGAAGACGAAGATAATATTAAGGATATAAGGATTGAGTTACGCTTGTCTGGTGCCGGATTACACAGTGCGCCGGCGCTTCTCGCCGTGCGAAACAAACGAGTAATGACTGCCAAGACTAGACATTGAAAACTCAATTCACGCCTTGAGGTGTCTAGATCTTGATTTTGATGAGAAACGAATAAAACTACTCTACTAATATTTCTATTACTAGTAGAACTATTCAAAACTTCAGCATTTGTGGAACAAAATCTTCGAAAATGCTAAAGACTTAATCATACAATCGACTTCAGTTAATTTTTGAACTTACACATAAAGTATGAACTGATTAACCATGTTTTTTGTGTATAAAACATTTTTTGAACATCTAACACATAACGCAAACTAGCTTACAAACTAAGCAGAGCTTTTACTATGAAAGTTAGAACAATACAGATATTTGTAGGTCATACAATTATTTAGCCCAAACCAGGATTTTAATGCAGTTTGAAATATTTTCTATTGTCGTTATGTTTAAAAAAAATATTACATTATGTAAAATCCTTTGCGTGACTATTGAATAATGTACTGACAATGGCTTTTTCCTTTCGACAAAGCTTTGAATAAGATAAGTTTTTTCTTTTTTTTTCTTACACAATGCCATCTAGTCTGAAACTAAGCAAAGCTTCTGTAATGGGTATAGATAACTGATATAAATTTTAAAATTTTTTTGTAAACACAGGTATACTATACATAGAAAATACCCAAACTCTGAAACAAATATTTGCATATCATATAAACATTTGGTCCGCCCCGGCATCGAACCCGAGACCTCAAGCACAGCAGTCGCATACGCTACCACTGCGCCACTAAGGCAGTCCAGTCACTAAGTTACTATAACATTCCTTTTACTATTCTGTCTTCCGGAAGTATATATTTCTGCTATACCTCTATTCCAAATAGTAAGCTAATATATGCTTAGACGTAATCATGGGTCATCATCTTTCGAGCTTTTTTTTCCAAACTGGGTTGAGGTCAACTTCTTTTTGTTTATAGAATAGGGGCAAACGAGCAGACGCATCGCCTGATGGTAACCGATTACCGCCGCCCATGGACAACCGCAACACCAGTGGCGTCACAAGTGCGTTACCTACCTTTGGGGATGGTGAGGGGGATGGGGGAAGGGTTGAGGTATAGGCCTCCAGTATTTCAAGTCTACTATCATCAACCAACAACTTAATAGTTCACTGCTGTACGTTAGCCTCTACGTCTACTATGATACGGCTAAACTTCCATTTTTCTTAAACTAATCATAGGTAACGGTATACTTGGAACATTCTAACCTGTCCATAACTAATAAGCAAAATAGCTCAAAAATTGCATCTACTCCAAGTTTTACTAGTTTACGCAGTAGCCAGTAGAATGTTTATAAGAGTACTTACACATTGGCTATTATGACCGTCGTTAAATCATTGAGAGAGGAGCGCGCCAGGCCGCAGGCATGCACCGACCGATTTGTGGCCATCCTGTGGGATATTTACCGTTCGCATTCCACACGCTTTTACGTACCACCATCTATATAAGCTATAAACATCCAACTACGTGATCAGTTCCTGAAGTACTAGGTTTAAAGCAAAATAGGAGATTATCTCATTTCCGTATATGTAGGACACCATGAAATACCTGAATAAAAAAGGTTATTTTTATAGTTAATGAATAAATTTTACCCATTAATACATATTTGAGGTATGTTATAATAAATTGTTTAATAAATTTTTTTACTTAGTTGACAAATATGGCAACACCATAAACGTTGCGATTAGTGGTTATCCATCTTGAATGGCAACAATAATAAAAATAGGCTAGAACCATAAATTTTCTAGTCCTCCATAAAGTTCCATTGCTTTATATTTTTAAGCAATAATCAAACCTTTTTATTACATATCAAAGACTAGTTTTTTCCGCTCCGCCCGCACGTATTTTGGCTATCGCGATAGAAAACAGTTTGTTTCGTTTCTCAGGAATCAAAGTATCCCTATGTCAAATTTCATTAGAATCGATGCAGTGGTATAGCTGTGAAAGAGGGACAGACAGACACACAGACAGAGTTACTTTGAAATTTATAATACTAGTATAGATAACATAAAAAATACGATTAAGTATATATACTTACGCATAATACTATGCGGGTAATTCTTCTTCAGCCTAATGCCGAACGAATTAAACTGCTAAACAAAGGCCTCCCCCAAAGACCGCCAACAATTCCAGTCTTGGGAAGTCCGTCTGCATCCATTCGTTGCCAGCCATTTTCCTTAAGTCGTGTTGGTCTATAGTGCCAAAGATGAATGCGAGTAAATACCCTTTAATCAATTATTATAGTTTAGTGTGTATGTATTCAGAGAAAGATGTAACAAAATATTCAAAAAGGTATGTTCAAGATGAAAAAATAAATAAAGTGAATATCTTCAATATATATTTTTTTTAAACAAATAAATGAACAGTTACCTTCAGATTTCTTGCTCGAAGCATTCGGTTCATTTGTTTCTGATATAAAATTACATCCTTCAAGTCCCAAAAAACCGTTTCTGATTCAAACAAGAATTCTCAGTCAGATTTAAGCTGACACAATTGGTACGCATGCATCAACATTAAAGACATGTGTCTTGATGGTGTCTTGAGTTTTTGAGGTAAAATTTGAATGGTTAGTTTCTCATTTCGACCTCATGTCAATCAATTTGTTATCCTTATTCTTTTTCACGTTTTAATCATGATTTACATTATTTCAAACGAAACTGGTTCTTGTGTATATATTGGTGTGAGATAAACTCTCTGGCGTTTATGAATAAATACATTATTTTTTTAATAAGTATAGACAGATATATTTCATAATTTTAGCCCATTACAGTTGCTTTTGCTGTATTTTTTTTTCTCGTAGCTTTTTTGTTTTTAAGTTAGTTTGGGGTCGACTTACAATACGGTTTAACTTCGATTTCTTACATAGAGTGACTGTCATACCTCTATAAGCCAAGTAGTATTCGATATTCTTAAAGCTCCAACTATCGTAACGATTGTCAAAGAAATACGTATGGCAACCGGCTTTATATTTTGAAATTATAATAATCATTGATTTAACAATTAAAGTGTGCCTATACTTTATATCAGCATCAAGTAAGATCGCGTGCTACCGCATAACATCGCCGATGTATATTCCTAGTAACTTCCTCCCTAGTTCCTTCATTGCTCTCCGAGCAATGAACATAAAAGATGCTGTCTAGAATCTGCATTAGTTCACACACGTCTATTTCCACGACTGACTGATACCCTGATTGACATGCGTTTGATGTTGGTTGATTTAAAGGGTGAAATGATAAAAGTGCTACGAGAAACTGCAAAGAAAGAACCATAAAAGAAAATAAAAATAAAATTATATCACTTTTCCTAAGCTTTAACTTAATTTTAACATTTAAGTATGCTGTTAAATAAGTTTTCTATCATAATTTGCCTAAATTCTTAACTTAAAGTTAGTTAGTAAATTCGCAGAATTCTATTACACACGCATCTGAGTAAAATCTCAGTAACCTTCCACTTGCAATTCAGATTTCTAGTTATACAGGAAACAGAGTTCGTTGCAGTGAAATATGTGAATACTTGAATATAATTATGTATAATCGTAATTAAGTCCTGAGTGTTCAGGCATGAAAAGCAATTTATATGCCAATTAATGTCACCGGATCTTGGCTAATGTACACGTCTTAAAGCTATTACCGACATGCTTCATTGGATCTATTTAGATTATATATATATATAGACATATTTTATTACATGAAAACACAATGGTTATAGACCTGTGAAACATGTAGTGTGGGGTGTTGAAAACATAAGTATACTTTTAATGATATGGGTAAAATAATATTTCGGTAGATATAAAATGGCTCGACCGTAGGATCCGATAACCACTGGATCCTACAATGTTTTTACTGCGCTGAGCTTCTAATATTTCTATTTCATTTATAGGTATGCGTACGTAATGATAATTATTTTCACGGGATTTAAAATGATCACTTATAGTCAGTTTGTGACCAAGGCCAGTGTAACCTGGTCGAAACGTCAGGCAAATCAGAGGTATGTAATACCTTTAAATAAATGGGGGCGTGAAAATAATTATTATATCATGAAACGCGAAAGTTTAAAAGTTAGTACGTAAGTAATGATTCACAATTATACCTGGTAATTGAATGCTTATTTGATTTAGCTATAACGCATTTGTTTTGTTTTCGTAATTAAATATGAATCACAAGACGTAAATACTACGTTTGAGCTAAACAAAGTTTGTCGTTAGCTAACATGTTTTATAAATTTTTATTTATGTCTTCATGCATTAACATAGAGATAAAATCCAGTTAACCAAACTCCAACAATTAAACGTTACAATTCTTAATGTGATTTTAATTACTTTAAGGAATCAGTGCATAAAGTTATCTGTATCTCAAATTGCTCATATCCAGATGTAAATTACGATGTTTAAGAATTTGGTGATAAGTCCAGTACAGGTCTTTGTTCCAGCGGCTTTGATAATTGCTGTAAATAAAATATAATAATCAAATAACCGCATACGAAATTGACCTTTAAAACAAAGTGTAGTAAATACTACATATCGGCGATAGTATATCAAAGTTGTAATAACATGTGCCATAAACTTTTTATTTTATTACATAAGCATCAAAGTATGGGTTAGTAAAAAGTGTGATTTCACAAAAGAGATTATTTTACTGTTAACATCAATCATAAAGTCATTTTACTGTGCATATTTGGGAGATAGCCTCGTGTGATGACCACTCTACATGAAATGGTTATCTCGTTTATACAGTCATTTGTGACTTTATTTGAGAAAAACTTTGTATACAGAGCGTAAACATCAGTTTTTGTGTTATTTTAATCCACATGGCGGCTGCAAAATTATATTATAGAATTGAGATCGTAGTGAAAATCTTATAATAGCAAAATGAGATTATGTTTCAGTTTAATTTAAATATATCAAGGATTTAAGCTCCAAGCTCTTTTAATCAATTATGACGTATGTAAATTTAATTTGAAGAAATTGTTACGTTACTAGAAGTTAATTATATCGCCACCAAAGTAGGCCGAGATAGTGAACTTTTTTTATTGAGACTGAAAACGAAACTAGCAAAACGTGAGTCGTGTGCCATTCATGTTAGCAGATTTTTTCATTTGATGGAATTCACCATGGAATTCATCATTCCAATAGGCATGGAATGAAAAGTAATAATAAGATGATTCATTTCTCAGGTGTAACTCACATCGTTTCACGTAATATAACAGAAAAATTAACTTTCTAAGTAGTAGAAAAAAATCCTCGATATCAAGGTGTGAAGTTGCGTAGAAATCATAACCAATAAGAACATTCGAAAATTGAAAGTCATTACACGCAAAATTACGTAGATATTGCAGCATAACAAAAAAAAGTAGTTTAATTTCTATTTGTCTGTTTCTTAAGCCTTTCAACTTAAAAAATTATATAGGTTCTACCAAGAGTTTGTGTATGGCTTCGTGTAGTTATATTGTGCATGTGATAAATTAAAAATAGTCTTGAATGTTTTGTTATTTGATGTAAAACTTATAAAACGATTAAAATCTGTTAGCTATATTTTAGTAATCGGTTTGGTACTAATGAAAGTATTAAATAAATATATGAATCACACGTCATAATTGATTTTTGTTTTAAAATGTCTTCAAAATATATGTATTATTTTATCAAACCTCTTTTTTGACTATAATGCAAAATTTTGTTAACTTATTGACAAACGGCCATTTTCCATAATATTGGAGATAGTATATATATATAGCTTCATTTTTTTTTCAATTTCATTTATTTAATATTTTTATTGATGAGCAGGATCATTTTTATATTTTTTATTGTTATTATTTTAGTTTTGATTGACAAAAAGAACAAGTACTTCTTTTAAAGTAAATTCAAACTCTTTCAATTACCCATCTCCACTTAAAACTGGAGATTGGATATTGATAGACGACCGTAAGATACTAACTTTTATTCCTTTTGAGAATTTTTATCTTTTTCTACTTCTTAAATTAATTCGTTGTTTTGGTCTAGTAATACGAATATGATTTGACAGTAACGAAATAGTATTCATGACCATACCGATATGTACTCAAGCAAAACTATCAAACTTATCTGAAGCAAATGTTTGCTGATTTATTGAACGTAATCAATCGTGATAATAACTTGCTATATAGTGCACTTAAACTATAGAGATATGCAATCTCATTTACATAGATCCAAAATCAAAAGGACGTTTATATTTTGTGCTTTTTTTGCTTTAATCTAAAAAGGAAGAGTTATTAAAATAAAAATTTTATACCTATTATATGTTTATTTAGATTAAATAAGAAGGTTACTTCAGTTAACAGAGTGGAGAGCTAGGTATCATGTCTTTTAGCTAAATAAGGTGGTTTTTCCTGGTGAACCTCGGCCCAATCGTGACGTAATTTTCATGAGATTTTTAGTTGCCCGATGGAGTATTAGTAGTTTCTCTACAATGCCCAAGTTTAAAAATTTATCTTAAAATTTACACTAAATTTAATACAATAAATCTGTACTCAATACAATGTGCTATTATTGATAATCTTGAATGTAGGTGTTGGACATAAATGGCTGCAGTTGGATCATTAATCTCACAGAAGGTAACTTCCCGTCGTCCTGATCCAGTCTAGTAAGAATGATGAGACAGCTCGCCACGTTGAAAATTTATGGTGGGAACTTCACGCCCAGATGGTTAGATAGAATAAATTTTGTAAGGGTTTTGAATTACTTTTCAGAAATAAATTAAACGGGATTGAGTATTCAAGTTGTATTTTTCGGATCTAAAACTGGGCCCCAATCAAAATAAATAAATAAATAATACTAACTCCTGACGTTGCCTGACCGTCATTGAGATAGGCCGCCAAGCCCGAATTGGGCTAATAGTCATCATATCATTTTTAAACAAATTTATTTTTACTTCCGTTGACTATATTATACTTCAAAATAAATCATAATGAATGCTTAAGGAAATTTGCAATTTTATATCATATTTTTATAATTAATTCGTTTTAAGATATTCATTGAATAATTTTAGTACAATTTTTGGTTGTCGTTGCGTGCACACATTAACTGACTCCAAAGAAAAGAGGATGGAAAAATATAATGATGACAACCATTACTTAACAAAGTCTAGAGTAGTTACAACACAATACGTAATCATTATAGTATAAAAAATAACCCTAACTATTATTGTTTCATTCATACTGGATTGTACAAAAAAGAAACATGCTATTGAATTAAGAACTATGATAGACAACAAACACCTAAGAAATAAACGAGACAGGTAGATCAAACTAAAGCAATAAACGATTATCACTTGCTTATAAGGAGTGATTCAGTCCATCAAGAGAAAATTTTCTATTATATAAGCTCATAATCGATAAACTATTGAGAGATCATTGATTGGCGGGTGTACTATAATAGCTTTTGATCAAGACGAACGATAATCTCCCCTTCGTCACATTACAGTGAACAAACAGCAATAAGATGATTAATGAAGCATTTCTAATTGCCTAACATCTCTAACTTCCTGTAGAAAGAGATTCCATTAAAGTACTTACATGTGTTCAAAAATGTCGGTAAGCGAAAGCGAATGTCAAAATTAGCCTACATCCCGCTTCTTTTATTTTTCAAGAACAAAAGTATCGACTGAGAGTACTTTTATCTTATTATTGATTGTGTGTCTTCTGATCAACATTCTATTCATTAAAATAATTTGTTCTATGATATCTGATCATACTCGAAATTACTGATAGGACGCCACAGATTGAGAATGATGCTCGTTTCTCTAATTGGTCCGCATGCTAATATGATTCTACATGTAGGGACGAATTAAGAATACGGTGTGTTATCATCCTTTTTTTGCGGAAATCCTCTCGGATATCACCGACTGGTGGTTATGTCAGACTCGAACTGACTTAAAACCGCACACCATCTCGGGTACTAGAAGCCGGGGAATCAGGTGTACACTCGGAATGTAACTCGGGCCACCCCCTGTTCATAGGAGGCCTCCTCCTCTGTAGGAACCATCGTGTCCCTATTCTGTACAGAAAAGTGTCATAAAAGCTGACAAGTGAGTGAACTGCGCACAACAACGGCACAGCGAAGGGAAGAATGACTTGTAACAAATCCTATACCTGCCTGTCTAGCCCTCGTGGTTTGGTAGAATAGAATAGAATAAACTTTATTGTACACCAGTTAAAACAGTTTACATTCAGGAGCATAGCATATAACTGACCATGTACAAATGGCGGCCTTATCGCTAAAAAACAATTTCTTCCAGGTAACCTTTAGATGGACAAATTGACTGTAGAACTTCGAATTCATGGGTAATTTGGTGTGAAAAAAATAAATAACTAAAGGAAATCATTCAATTAAGATAAAAACTAACAATAAAAGATTTAGTGTTACACATTAATACAGTCAAATAAATACATAAATATAAACAATATCTACACTTTCGATATAAATGAATGAATAATAATAATAATAAAAAAAAACATTTTTGACAAATCAGAACTTAGGAAGATAGGTAATGTTCTTTGAGCAATTTTTTGAAAATGGGCAAAGATTTGGCACGTCTTATAGCCATTGGTAATTCATTCCACAGTCGGGCCGCCTGGACAGTAAACGACTTATCATTAAACCTGGTGCAGTGAGTTGGCACTGCCAGTTCCAGAGATTCAGATGACCTCAGGGATCTCGAATGTGTGTCACAAAGGAAAACAAAGCGTTCCTTTAAGTAAGGTGGAGTGCACGGATGAAATAGAATATTATAAAGTAGGGAAAGAATATGAGCATTCCGTCGAAGGTGAATTGGGAGCCACTTGAGCACATTACGATATTTAGATACATGATCATATTTGCGTAGTCCAAATATGAATCTAATACAAAAGTTTTGAAGGCGCTCAAGTTTGTCAAGTTGCTCCTCCGTGATATCGAGATAACTGACATCAGCGTAATCGAGTATAGGAAGAAGAAGGGATTGTGCAAGTGCAATTTTAGTGGCTGTTGGGAGAAAATATCGTAGTCTTCGCAAGGATTCGTAGTATTTCAAAACCTCCTGTTTGAAAAGAGGCCTACTTCTAGCAACGTATTGTTAAAAGTTGTAAATGAAAATATGATTCTGGTCCTAAAAGTTGGACTTAAAAAAACAAAATGATAGCATTTGAAATTATTTTTCACAAGTGCCGGATAGCATGATATTATAAAACCTACCTCGATAAATAGGCTATCCCACAATAAAATCATTATTTACTACGAACTAGTATTTACTGACATTATCGCGTTCGTAAGTAAACAATCTTTTTAGCTTTGTAACATAGGCATAGATGTGCTTTGTAGTAATTTATCCCTTATTACTAAGTCGATTGTTAGTAACTAAATAAGTACAGGTTTTAGTCACTAGCTGACTCAGAATATTTGCCACGTTTAGTTACTATAACAGCTATCAACATGTTGAGGAAGTGGTATGGTTTGCACAGTAAATACCTTCGCTTGAGTCTAATTCATGTGTATTAGAAGAACTATTTAGAAATATTTATGAAATTAAGCCCTCTAGTATGGTATTTTTGAGCAAAGATGTCTAACAAGTTTGTGAGAAATGGTTGTTAATGGTATTAAACTGTTGTAACCACATAAGTTCCTTAATCTTTATTTATGATTTCAGTAAAATACTCGTGTCGTTTCATTCAGAGAATGATATTTAGTCCTTAAAAGACTGTATCCAATTCTCTATAGGTATGATTTTGCCTTAATAACCATTTTTTTTACGTGTGGAAACCCCATCAGGCCTTCATCCCACCGGGGTTTGCGGCGGGGCGGTGTGTCGGAATCGAACCGACTAAAGCCACAAGGTGTGCCACTCTGCGCCTGAGACGGGATAGATCCGGGAACCGCTTTCTTACGCCATCCGGACCATGCCTTAATAACCAAACGTAACCAATTAAAATAAATCAATTTTGTCAAATTTCAATTAAAAGATTTCTTATATAACTTGATTCAAATGTATAACATAATAAGCATTTTATGATTATTACCCGACTGCGAAAGAAGGAGTGTTATGTTTTTCGAGTGTATGTATGTATATTTCTAGGGCGTGCCAAATAAATATACATACATACACTCGAAAAACATAACCCTCCTTCTTTCGCAGTCGGGTAAAAATGAAAATTGTTACTTTTCGAAAAGCATTTTAATAGAAATTCATAGATTTGATGCGAAATAAAAAAAAGTGAGTGAAAACCAGAAAAATATAAAGTTGTCCTTAATAACATGTCAATGTCATACATGTATAAGAATAAAGTATTTGAATCTTAAATTTCAACTAACTTTCCCGTCTACAAGATGTTTCTAAAATTACAGCGGTTATTTATCATAAACAATATAATAATTAATAATGAATATACGTGTAGCTTAAAGTGGGCATTTAATTATTTTTTAATTATAATTACGCTCTCGTACATTGTCTGTAATGAGCGGTTTTTAACAAAGTGAAAATTTATGACCCAAAATCATCATTTTTTAATATTTCGGTGCCATTTTAATTCAAGATAAATATTCATTTATTCATATGAAAACAGCAGTTATGATTATGTTGTTTCATAAGGCGTTAAGTCTTTAAATATTTATGTCAAGAAGTTCATGTGTTGCATAAAATTATAGAAATTGTATATAATATAGTATTGAAGTGATTTATTAGAAGCAAGTGATAAAAAACCCGTTCTACATTAGAAATTCCAGATATATCAATAGATAACGCTGCAATCCTCTCACAACCCGTTTTCAGCTATCTTTCCTCCATCGTTGATTTAAAAGTTGTTTTAGTACGTAAATAATAATATATAATAACTCTCTTTATTAACACAGATATATTGATGTTTCGCCCTATAAATATAAATCAAAGTCTGCGAGTTTTATCTGATACAAATTACATAAACATCCCCAGAGCCTCATGTCCATAGGTATAGTTTAAACTTCTATAAATTTACGTAGTATAAATAAATAAATAATTCGGACATCTAACACACAGCGCCATCTAGTCCCAAACTAAGCAGAGCTTGTGTTATGGGTACTAGAAAACTGATATAAATACATATATATACTTTATTCATGAATACATACATATCATACACAAAAAACACCCAAACTCCGAAACAAACATTTGTAGATCATACAAACATTTGATCCGACCCGGGAATCGAACCCGAGACCTCAAGAACAGCAGTCGCATACGCTACCGCTGCCCCACCAAGGCAGTCAATAACTATTTATGTATTCATATTTATAATGTGTGTATATCTGTGTGTATATTTAGGTATACTCATACATCTTTAACTTATTTTCATGGTACCTAAAAATCCTTAATAAGGAAAACACATTCATTCGAGATCTCACATAAACTGATATACACATACATTATTCAAACACGCAGTGCGCAGATGCAACAGGTATTGTGATTGGATAGCAAAATATCAACTAATCTATTGAATTTAACTTTTAAATTTACTAGCAATATTTCATCATCATCATCATCTTCAACCTATCGCAGTCCACTGCTGGATATAGGCCTCTCCAATTATTAGCAATATTTATGAGTATTAAATTAACTGACACTTAAATATCCAAACATGTAAGTTAATTTACTCAACAACGTAATCGGCGCATTACAGTCTTCCATTTAAAAATAGCTGTATTTGAAACAAGGCTTCTGTTTATAAGGTCCCCGTCAATCATAGGATCATTTTGACGGCAATCTTATAAGGGCTCGCGTGGGCGAACATCTGAGGTAGGTTGTTAGTATTCTTGTTACTCCAATTAGAAACCCCGTAAATTATAAACACGATGCCGCCTACTGTACCTCACACCAACTGTTCAAAACAGACAGAAACAATACATGTATTCCAATTAAAATGTCATTTGTACTGTGAAATATTATAAAGGAAATAACGGAAAAGATGCGAAGGAGAAATTATTGGTTAATATTAATGAACAGGTTTTTCTACACTGCGAAGTGTTTGTTACAACGTGCATAGAATATAGCAATCTTATGTCATCACAGTTGCATTTACATGCTTGCACGTTCATATAAACGAATACATGCTAAGGGGTTTACTAAAAGTCGATTTTGTAGACTAGGAGTGGCCTGAATGCTTAACATCTTACTTAAGCTAACTGTAAATAGAAGTTGATTTAATTTTAATGTCATTGTGAGTATCTGCACGTCTCCAAATATGGACCTTATAAAGTGTCTAATGTAGTTAAATGGAAACTAGTTCCTTTTTTAAACTATAACCCGACTACTAGCTATTGAATTAATTATATTGCCTATGTCACCCGGGCTATTACTACGAGTCTATCGACACCCCATTCATTAAAATCTCTTCAGTAGTTAAGCGCTACGGAGGAACACACAAATATAAAGTACAAAAACGATTACCTTTCGTTTTGACTTCGCTGTAGTCGGATAACAAGTAATAAATTATTTAATAAAAAAAACACCCGAATAAGTAAAATATTTTTAATTTTGTTTTATTTTTTATTTTTATGTACTCAGTGTTAGTCTCACGACTTTGACAAATCTATTGACACCACTCATACAAAAATATGTCAAGCCGTTTAAGCTCTAGGGCGTGCCAAAGAAATGACCATACATACACTCAAAAATCATAACTCTCTTTCTTTTGCAGTCGGGAAAAAAGAGCTGTTTTTACATATCATACACATATATGTCTTTTATAAATAAACAATTATCTAGTTTTAGATAAATACAGATATTTAATACGAAATATTAGAATATTCTAAAATTCTAAAAGTTAAATATTGTATGGTAAAATGATATAGTTTAGTAAATTCGTTACAGCTTCCTTATGAGTCTAGACAGTTCGTAAAACATGGTATTCACGGGAAATAAACTTGTTCAATGGTACAGCGCGTAATCTTACATTTATTATATCTAGAAATAGCTTGTTCTTGGGATTAAATTGACCGAATAAAACGCGAATTGTCTAGTTTAATCGCTGTACTTCTGTACTCATTATAACTGCACATTCGTGTAAATGTGTGTATGCAAAAAGGCAAGAAGCGTGCCACTGCACACACACACATACACGAAACACATGCGCAAAAGCTGTATTGTTCACAGTTTCAATGCAAATTGCCTACTAGACGTCTGCTACCAACTGTTGAAATATATTACTCTCAAGATAGATCAGGGAAATTCACAATCGCATTTAATTATATGGTGATTTCTCTCATTTCTGTTTTAACCAGTTTATTCGAATCTCTGTTAATAAGCCATTGTTAATATGTTCTTTCTGTTTCAGATCTGGAGATAACGAGGGACTGGGGCGAAAGCAAGGTACTTTATCTTCATTATCAGTTACTCCAAGGTACTAAAAGTAAAGATTATATGCTAATATACTCGTGAAACAAATGAATGTTATATTTGACTTAAATTTTACATCACATTTGTATAAAAGCCTATTTTGGGCTGTTTTGCTAGTCATTTAAAATATAAATTTAAATTAATGACGTTATGTATGTATATAACTGACAATCGTTTATGGGTACTTATTGGTAAATCTATGTAAACGAGCTCACGAATTTTGCGATTGGTAATTCGGCACTCGGCCAGCATGTGGACGTGTTGCCTTAATCCTATCCTGAGCGGAGACCCGAACCCAGCGTGGGAGTTATGAGTTGTTGATAATAATGAAATTCTATTTATGCATTAAAGTTATACAAAGTATTAACAAGCTAATGGAAAACGGAACAGGTACCTTAACTTTAAAAGTATATTTTGAAATAAGGATTGAATAATCCCAATTGATAAG
Organism: Hyphantria cunea; assembly: GCA_003709505.1. Lineage (NCBI taxonomy): Eukaryota > Metazoa > Arthropoda > Insecta > Lepidoptera > Erebidae > Hyphantria > Hyphantria cunea. The sequence goes on from PKRV01000109.1 coordinate 512,135, forward strand.
TCGATAAATTTAACTATGTAGTAGAAAAGGTATTTTACTTTTTAAGAATATTTAAAAGCAATAAATAAAACATTTTTAACAACGTAAATTATATGAACTAAAATAATGTGTGCACGCGTTTGTGTTAATTTACCTTTTATGAAAAGCAATATTTTTTAGGTATTTAAAAATTTGGATGGCGATGCACCATGGATGAACCTTGGATACCCTCTGTCCTAACTGGGAGACATAGGACCTTAAGGATTTAAAAATTTGGATATTCCAAAAAAACTTTTGTGCGTCGCGAAACCTACTTCATACTGTATGGTACACCAAAAAATATTTTAAATCTATTTTTTTAAATCTATTTTCATTAAGTATATTTCATTTACTAAATTAAAACTTCATACATTGCTCACCGAGTTAGTTTTAATGACTCCACAACACAGTAACGGTAAGCGATATCATAACAAACTCGTGTAGAGGCGTGTAAACCACTCTTAATTTTGATAAATGGCTTCGAAGCACAAGTTAAACTATTTTTTGTTTGATGCATATCAAAACTCACGCAACAGACGGATGTTCTTTCTTAGTTAAATTGATTACACACAGAACTTTAATAGTCTTTATACCTTTAATGAACTTTTTCTTTGCGTAATTGGATATGAACCCAAAATGGCCGCCTCTTTGGTGGCCTATAGGTGTTTTTTGGTTCGGGTAGTGATTAAACGTTAAGTTGTGTCAATTGCATATCTCAAACAAAGGCCAGTTAATTTCGTAATAGTTTTTAGTGATACTAGTCAGTATATATTTTTTATTGTTGAAGAAACTTGATGTGTTTATAGATTGTATTTTATAATTTTCATTGTACTTGTGGTTTAATTTATATATTTTCAAAATCTTCTCGTTTGCATCTGGTTGCGAAGTTCGAAATAAAAAAAATACGTTAAATACGTAATCCTGAGCTCATATTTTTGTAGTGAAATATTCTTTCTCTTTTCTTCTTTTTTTATTCTTAATTCTGAATTTGGTGTTCCATCTGTAAGTTTAATTTTTCGCTTTGTTTTTTTTTGCTATGGACAAATTTTAATGATATATCTACTTTGAACTATTTTTAAAATAAATGATGATGATGTTCTCCTAGCCGATTACGGTCACGACGGCCAGTCTCAAAGACCAGCCAACTACGCAGGAGATATTATAGTGTACAAGTGTGTGCGCAAATACAGAAGCACTCTCTGTGCACACCAGAGCTTTACATGCTTTCCGAGGCACGGGGGTTGGGGTCTAAAAGATATAAGATATATATATTTACGATATATATTTTATAAAAAGTTTAAAATCAGATATCTAAAGTTTCTGAAATACTAAGATTCTTGTTAGTAAAATTAATTTTATTATTTTCTTTTAATAACTAAGCCCGACTTTAAAATAGAATATAATTACAAATTATATTGAAGTGAGAGGAGCTTAAAGTTTATTTTATGCTTACTTTATGCGTTATAAATTTCCTACAATATCCTTATTATCAAGTTTTAGTGTAATTAAAACTAATTTCCAGTGTGATCTAAAAACGTAGTTAAACACGAACATTTGGTACGATATTACAGAATGATTAAAAAAATTGTTGCTATAAATTTAAATACCTATTAACTGAGTGAAATCTAATTTCACATAGTTAACTTCAGGTGTAAATTTCTTCGTGTTCCTAATATAGTTTAACATAGTGGACCGTTAAGTTTCATAGCTTGTTAACTTTCATATTATGAATAAACTTTTCACTTGTAAATCAAAAAGTATGAGTGAAAACAATTTGATATACCTTCCAGTATTTTTACTCCCAATTTATTTACCTCTTTCCGTTGCCCAAATAGAAAGTTCTTTAGTAGGTTCGATGTAGGCTGTAATGTCGTAATAACAGCTGTTCACCTCCCTGGAATCCTTCCTGTCTGAAGCTTAGAGTGGTATATCGTGCAGTTTTGGTCAATTCAATTCCGACACACCACCTGGCCGCGATCCCCGGTGGGTTCCTTACCTAAGGGGAATCCACACTTAAAAAAAATGTTTTCCATTATAGAAATCCACAGAAATATACCGTGGGAGAGCCACACTTCAGCATGAATGGGCCGGCTCGACTATAGTGATACCACGACTTTACAGAAAATCGGTGTAAAAGAGCGCTCGAGCAAAAATTCTTTACATTACTCCATTTTAATTTTCACATACACATTTTTAATCTCACAATTAAGACATACTAACGAAATCTCAAACTCCAAATCTTCAAGCCGTTCAGGGAACATGCCAAGAAAATATACATTCTTAAACACGAAAAACATAACCTTCCAGAAGCAGTCGGGTTAGAACTGCAGAGAAATAATAATATTCTCTTTTAAGAAAGACGGTCGTTTTACACAGTTGACTTTGTGTGCTCCACTAATTGATGTTCTGAATCTGAGAGTTCTTTATGTTCATTTTATGAAAAAATAGCTGCTACAATTGAACAATTAATTACTTTTTAATTTATTACCTCTACACTTACCGTTTATCTCACCGTTATTCTAAATTCATTTGAGGGTTATACGTTAGCTCAGTACTATTACATTTCTCGCCATATCTTCTTTCATGCTGTTCATTAATTTTTCTTTTGGTAGTATCTGCTCTTACATCTGTCGTCTTTCATATCTTAAACTTTCTTTCTTACATTAATACATAGACACATTGAGGTAAATATACATAAAGTATCGCACGTATCCATAAAAACAACAGTCTTTAAAGATAATCATTATTCATTATTTTTTATTCTCCCTTTAAATCACATAGAGGTAAAACCTGTAAACATTATGTATTCGTAGAACCGCACTGTTAAGACTCTACTGAGATCTTTGAAAGGTGTTCATGATATTGGGATTTACTTCATTACGAATACAATGCTTGCCGTACAATCAGATATCGAACTTTAACGATTATGTAGTCAAGGAGGTAGAGCGCTGATTGGTATGGCCAATTTATCTTTAAAAAAACCTTATTAGTCTTTTGCTTGTCTTTATGATGAATTAAGAATACGGTGTGTCATCACTCCTACTTATTCCATTGAATTCGTAAGAGGTAACTAAAACAGCAAACTATTTAGTATATCACTACAAAAAGGTAACCCGTCGGGGTTTCATAGTTTAATAGATCAAAACCTCCCTTCTAAGGACATGCCATAGGCTAGCAGAGGACTGTTAAAGGTCGTTGATGTGAAGTCTTAAAAATCTATGGCGTGCTAAATGTTTCAAGAATAATTTAAGAGCAAAACAAAGTCCATAAAAATCTTTATATGGCTCTTTAAATGGATTATATTGCCTTATTAAGAATTTCAATTGTATCTGAACATTAAGAGTACCCCTTTGGGTATCCATTACGTACTTATTTGTAACGTTGGTTACTATTTTCGGTATTCAAAAGTGTTGCCGTTTCTTTGGTTCGACCAACACATTTTTTTTTCTCAACATCACTGAAATTAATACACAAATTCTTAAACAAACAGTATTGATGCTATTTCCTCTTTAAAATAATGATGTACTTCCATTAAATACGGCCGTATGCAGTAAAACAGGTGCATGCCAACAAGGGCGACGAAAAATCTAAAATAACTAACTGATCCGACGAAATTCGTAGTGCTTTTGAGCTAATACAGTTTTGGTTAGTTGTTAGCTGATGATGGCATACTGATATCAGTATCACCTACCAAAACCTTGGGTTTTAAACCATCTAGTTACCCATTGAAATTTACTCACAAAATTTCATCCTAACCGATCCAGGTCAATCGATCGATAGGAGGAGTATGTTAACAAATAAACGTACAGAACAATTATATATATTAATATAAAAAACTGAACTACTACCACACGAGACCTTTCTGCAATTCAGACTCTCGAACTGGTCGAAATGTAAGACAGTGGAAGGCATTTTTATATAACAGTATATTATTAATGATGAATTATATCATCATATCATCATCAACATCAATAGCCTTTAACAGTCCACTACTAGACAGAGACCTTTCTCTAAGGAGGTTTTATCGTTCTATATCACGCTGACCTGACGGGTTGGTAAAGGATTTATTTCAAGTTTTCCTTCTTTTCGCAGTCCTTCTTAGTTAGTTCCCTTAGTCGCCTCTTACGACACCCATGGGATGAATGAGGGTGGTGACACTTTGACCAAATCCGGTCAGACACCGACGGATAAAATATCATCTTCCTAGCCTTTATTATTCCCAAAATTTGGGGTCAGCTACTATTTCAACCGGTTTTATCTGAATATCAGGTTTTACACGGAGCGACTGGCATCGGACCTCCGCAACCCTGAGAGTAAACTGAATTCGAAGGTTGAATTACTTGTCAGTATATTTGAGGGCACTGACTTCCCAATAACGATTGCCATAGATGTTCATGACAACCTGGACCGCCGACTTAACGTTCTCTCCGAGGCACCATATTCTGTACTCCGGGCTGCTATTAAGAGTCTTTTGTAAGAAAAACCCAACAGCAGTCCGACCCAGATTGATCTGCAGACTCTTTAGCTAACCACTAGACCAATGAGGCACCGACGGATAAATTATTTAAGAAAAAAATGTTTATGTATATTAAAATTATCAACACAATAAATAGAAGCATCCTGATCGTCTTTAAGTCTTCGCCAGATCAACGGCATTCGCAATTTGTTTTGCTGGCTAGTATTTCCCACTAATCTGTCGTTGTTTAAAAGGTATTTTACAATAAAATTTTGACCGACATATTTAGGCATGTCAATGTTACCAAACAAATCAAACCTACCATGTCGAGAAATTGAAATACAGTTTTCACACAATATTTTTAAACACTTCAGAATAATAACATAAAAATATCCTACATAGATACAGTTAGCAAATAAGGTATTTACCATTGAACTTGGCTTTACAGTATACAGCTTTGTAATACTAAAGATAATGCAGCTAGTGTCACTTATTTATAATCTTCATGCTTTAACATTTAAAGTTTTAAGATAAAGAACAATAATATTTTTGTCTCGCGTATCCCAAATCATGGTTTATCAATTTGTACGGATTAAGTTTTTTATTCCAATGTCACAACAGTTATAATTCACGAATATATTGACCATCGGTGAACTCTAGTATAGGCCAAGAGCTGTTCTATCGTGAAGAGTCGAATAAAATTACATCATTAAACTTCTAACACTAATAACATTAAAAATACGACGTAGGTGACTTAGGTCTAATGGACAATTATAAAGATTGTGCTAAACTAAAATAATGACTATTGCAAGAAGTCAGTTCAATTAAATATCTATTAGCTCTTTAACTATAAATATTCGTACAAGGAAAAGTCTGTAAAATATTCGAATGCCCCTCTAGGCCTATTAAAACATAGAGTCTAATTAAAGCCCGCTTAATGTTATTGCTAAAAATATGCTGAAATTATGACGTGTTTCATTTGCTATTACATTTGAATAGCGACTTGCTTAGACTATATATTTTTCAGTTAATCTTACCGTTACATAGAGTGTTTTATTCCCTTTTTAATTACGTATTCACGTTGTTATTCAATACCGAATATATTGAGAGATAAATAAAAGATTTTCTAGAAATTTAAGAGAATTTTTAGAATAACTTTTAACCCAGTATAATTTTAATCAAATATATATAACTATGTATTAATTGGATATTTAGCTGCCTCGGAAGGGCAGTGGTAGCGTAGGCGACTGCTGTCCATGAAGTCTCGGATTCGAATCCTGGGTCGGAACAAATGTTTGTATGATCCTAAAAAATATTTGTTTCGGAGTTTGGGTGTTTTCTGTGTATAGTATGTATGTATTTAAAAAAAAGTATATACGTATTCATATCAGTTGTCTAGTACCCATAATACAAGCTCTGCTTAGTTTGGGACTAGATGGCGTTCTGTGTTCAGATGTCCGAAATATTTATTTATTTTTATATATAATATATTTAAATTTTTCGAGATATGAGCTCATAATATCATCATCATCATTCATCATCATTTGCTTTTAGTAGTTCACTGTTGGATGGAGGTAACTCCTTAGAAATGGGTTTTGACGTATTACGCAATGCTGGCCAGAATTGAAGAATCTGCTGCTCTAGCGGTACCCTTGTGATGAATCGTGCGATACCCACGCGATGATTGAGGTGGTGATACTTAGTAATGTTCTTACCCGTTACTAAAGAGAATATTTAGGTAAAGATATTTTGTAGGTTGGATATAATAAACCACAATGCACTTTAACGTAAGATGTACCTCACACACTGCTCTGGTCCTGTTTAACTTCCTCCACCTAACGATTCTAATTTTCTTACTCTTTAAGTTTATTTTATTTTATCTCTTGTTTCACCTAATCGTAAGTCAAGCCGATATACGATCAATCGATTACAATATATTTTAAAACCAGAAAGTGGGTGGATAATGTATTGCTTTGTGTTAAAGTATGTTCGGGATCTATTTCTGTTAAATGCAAATTTTCTTTAGGAGTGAATTAAATGCATTATATATATGTACTCTTCAATTTGATGTCATTGCTTGTTATAAATTCTAATTTCAAATTGAGCTTTAGTACATCACGCTACAAATGCACCGTCTGCATACGCAATGGATGGGTTGACCAACACTGTTGGATTTCACTCATGCTTTTTATCAGGCAGAGATAGAGTTACTTTGGCAGGTTCAAATAAAAAAGAAAGTGGCCTGCGCGAGTCAGATCACGCACCGAGGGTTCCATCCAATCCTGTATTTGTTTTTCATCATCATCATCATCAGCCTATCGCAGTCCACTGCTGGACATAGGCCTCTCCAATTTCACGCCACTTAGTTCGATCTATGGCTTCTCGCATCCAGCTCCTGCCAGCCGTCTTGCGCAAATCATCGCTCCACCTGGCTTGTGGACGTCCTACACTACGTTTGCCGAGACGCGGTCTCCACTCAAGAACTCGTTTACCCCAACGGTTATCGGTTCTTCGGCAAATGTGGCCAGCCCACTGCCACTTCAGCTTGCTAATCCTGTGGGCTACGTCGATGACCCTGGTTCTTTGTCGGATCACCTCGTTTCTAATGCGATCCCTTAGAGAAACGCCGAGCATATACCTCTCCATTGCACGCTGAGCGACTTTAAACTTATGGACCAGTCGAACCGTAAGTGTCCACGTTTCGGCTCCGTAAGTCATTACGGGTAGGACGCACGCATTGAAGACTTTCGTCTTTAGGCACTGTGGGATCGATGATGAGAAGATTGTTTGTTTTTCTGTTCTTCCTTTATCTGTGCTATAAGATAATGCTTTATACCTAACTTAAAGATTCCGATTTTACGAGAAGTAACCTGAAGGCTTTGATTGCCTTGTGAGTGTCGAAAATTTGCAGCATAAACGAATGTATCTTTTGATTTCGGTCGCTTAGCAGTTTGATGTTTATAGTTCCCAGGGACAGTATACCTGAGTTGATATACATTTCAGCTTTTTACCTTCAGGGATCTGTCAAAACTTGACAGACAGACGGTCAAAAATGTGATCTTTTGAGGGTTTCGTTTCCTCCTTTTGAGGTACGGAACCCTAAAAACAAATAGCCAAAGCATTTTATTCAGGAAAATACAATATTTTTCGAGCTGACTGTACATACAGTTTGTCTAGTGTTTAATATCTCAATTATACTCCGCTATTACGCGGTTCGTTGTACCCTGACATAAACGATCAGAACAGTGATTAAATCGTGTTATAAAATGGATTGATATACATAAATGATAAATTTATTATAGATGCTTGCATCATACCAATAAAGTAACACTCGGGAATGTAATTACATTTATAAAGAATATTATTTTTATAAACGTTAATATTTGGCAAATATTATTTTAGATTATAATTCACTATATAAATTGTTGGACAGCAACCAATGTTGTTAGTTACATAATGATTAATTTTGATACTATTATGATATGTTGAATGAAGATTTTAACTTGATAATAACTTAATCCGTTACACACATTTGACCGGTTTTTGATGAATATAATAATTGAAAACCGGTCAAATGCATGTCAAGCTATACATAGAATTAGGTTCCGTAGTCATCCACAAATGCCACCCGGTATTTATTATTTTATTATTTTTGTACATAGTTTCCTATAAGTTAGTCCTCTATAACCCTTCAACTAAAGTTATCTAAGCCGTTATAGTTTACCTTCAAAGTTCATCACATGGACTACAATTTTCAAGGCCGTTTAGCTTTTAGAGGTGAGAAGGCGCCTACATAAAATTTGTGTCATAATAATTATCAATTTAATTTGACATTGTTGACAGTGGAAATTGCTGACTAACCAAAGACGTAATAACTAAAACCCTACAAATATTAAAATTTTATTACACCCGTTTACTTAAATTAGCATGTTTACTAATAATTTACCGTGGGAGAGCCACGCTTCGGCATGAATGGGCCGGCTCGACCGGAGTGATACCACGGCCTCACAGAAAACCGGTGTGAAACAGCGCTTACGCTGTGTTTCATCGAGTGAGTGAGGATACCGGAGGCCCACCCTCACCATCCCCCTTCCCCCCAGGCCACCATAATGTGGGTCACCATGCTGCATTGTTCTTTTTCGCATTGAGGATGGTGACCACCACTCTTGGATTCTGCTCATGCTTTCCATCAGGCAGGGCAGAGTCATTTTGGCAGCTTAAATATATAAAAAAAAAAAGCTAATAATTAGACTGTTACTAAATATTTTTACCGTTGACTGTACTTAAGTCTCAATTGACAGTGTTGACAATTAATCGCTGTCAAGTTATATAATGATTCAATTTATGTAGTGATTGGTCACTCAACTCTTATTATTCGCTCGATCAAACTCCGACGTTAATGACTAGAGGTGAAGTTGATTAGTTAAGATATGGATGATTACTGTCTATTCTACTAATAGGCTTCTCATGAGCTATTTATACTATATCAATTTAAATAGCTTATGATAAACTTATTACAAATATGTATATGGGATGTATAGCTCTTTTATCTAGTGCATAAATTGGTCTTTAAATAAATAGTTTTTAAAACATATGTCTTTAACTTCAAAAGAATTGTAAATATTTTGGGGATAAAGGGGTAGGTTCACAGAAAATAACACCTTACACACAACGCCATCTGCCCTCAAATTTAGCAGAGCTGGTACTGTGTAAGCCAGGTTGACTGTTCATTATTTAGTTTAAAATATTAATATACTTATTAAGCATCTATACTTCGAAACAATTTTTTGCAGATCATACAATCATATGGGAGTCGAAATCGAGACCTTAGCCTGTGCAGTCGCATACGTTCGTTACTACTGAGGCAATCAAATTGCTAAGTAATTTTTTTAGTGAGGTTCCCAGAGCCCTATCAAGAAGGACAGGGCCCCTAACATTAAAGGGAGGAACTGCTAGAACTGTAACCATCTTGTTACTCTTGAGTTTGAGATGTCCGCGGGCGACAGTAATTACTCACTACTAATTATTACATATACCGCATAAAAAGTGTAACTCCTTTATTCATAAAAGTTAGTACCTGGATGACTGAGTTTTGTTTGGTATTCTTTATGATAAATTTTCTATAAATTCATCCTACATAGATTGATTTATTTCTCCCGAAACCCCATGCATACTAAATATCATGAAAATTGACGGAACCGTTTTCGGGATTCAGTTTATATATACATACACATATACAAGAATAGCTGGTTAAAATAAAATTAAAGATAAATTGAATGTTCAATGATTTTTTTAAACACTACTTAATCTTACTTACCATGGGAGCGTCACGCTTCGGCACAAATGGGCCGGCTCGACCGGAGTGATACTACGGCCTCACAGAAAACCGGTGTGAGACAACGCTTGCGCTGTGTTTTACCGAGTGAGTGAGGATACCAGTTGACCACAGTAAGGTGGGGGATGGTGGAAGGGTTGGGTACACCCAACACTTCCACCATCCCCCACCTTATCTCCCAAAGGCCGGCTACGAACTTGTGACGGCTCTAGTGTTGTGGGTGTCCGTGGGTGGCTGTAATCGCGTACCATCAGACGATACGTCTGCTCGTTTGCCCCCGACCCCATATAAACGGTACTTAAGGGTATATTGAAAATTATTATTTAAATAATAGATAACTTTAACAAGTTTCTTCATTTGGTGCCTGCTGATCCACTATAGATATTATCAGCTTTACTATTAATTGAACTTATGAAAAGAAATCAATGAAATAAGATCTACGTCCACAAGTATAAAACAGGATTAGTGCGTCTGTAAAAAACGTCTAAAGCCTCTATTTATTATTATCTAATTAATGAAGTGGCCTCAAGTTATCGTGTTATTTCTCAGGCTTTAATGTTTATCTAAAAATAAAATACAAATTAATTACGGTACATAGGCAATAAACAGTTACAGAATGCTGTTAGATATTTAATGATAAAAAAGTTGCGGAGATATAAAATACTTCAAGAGAAAAGTAACACTTGTTTGTTGTAGTAATTGCTGTTTTTTAAATACTATTACTTTGTTTTATTACACAAATTGTTGTGAAGAAAAATTGAGTTAACAGATTGTAATTAAGAAATAAATCTTTGTACAAAAGTCTTTTAATCTACTATCATAATAATCGCTGAATATTAATCGTGTACCGTGTTTCTAATCGCTCTACAGTGTTATGGAGGTAATGCTTGAAAAATCTTCTATATATAAGTTAATAAAACTAGATCGTCAATAAAACTAGTGTTGTAATATTAAAATAACCGCTTTTTTACTAAATACTAAAATAAATAGTATGTTACGGTATATAAACCAAAGTAACATTTTTTTCAACTTTTGTCTGTCTGTCGCTTTGTCTGTCGGTCTGTCTGGTAGTTTAACTAATCTCTGGAACAGCTCGACCAATTTGGAAGGAACTTTCATTGGCAGTTAGCTGATGCAATATATAGTAACTTGGGCTGCTTTTTAGATCACCTTTACCTGCGATTGTAAAGGAACAACAATAACCGCGGGTAACGCCGCGGGACCCAGTAGGTCTTACTGTATAATTGTTGTATCTACACGATTACTTAATACGAACCTCAAAACGCAGGAGTCGACCGATGGTGACCGCGATTACATATACGCACTGTAGGTGCCCTGCGGCACGATGAACTTGAGTAATATTACTGGCAGCGGGTGGTACCGCACTGCCAAACACCGGGATGGTTGGCGTTCTTTTGAGAATGCCTTCTTTCAGCAATATTTTAATCTGCAAGGCTGGAGATAAGAGTTTACTTAGACAATACACAAATATTTGCTAGTTATTATTAACATCTGTGTGAGAATAAAATAAATATCATTGTGAATAAAAAGAGAGCGGCGACAATGTGTTTGTTTGATTACTTTGCTAAATATTTGTATCATATTAATTGTGAGTGATGAGAAAACATACTTGCTCTTATGGTACAGTGATTTGTACGAATTTTTATTTGCTAACAATTAAGTTACTCTTTAAGTGTTTGCAGGTTTTTAATGTACGTTGTGTTTAGTCCGTTAGAATTCACTAAGAAATAAAAAAATCTCATTAAAACACTTATCTATCGTCAAAAGTCTCAACATAAAACCCAGGATATTGTTTTACTAACAAATCTTTAAAAAAAGTGAATTAAGGATACTAAATCAATGGTACACCTTGGGTCATACCTATTTCTAATAAAGTAGCCACAGAAGTACACATAAAGTTCCAAGTAACAACATAATATCAATTGAATGCAACGTAATATTTTCCACGAACACCACCTCTTTCAATTTTCAACGTACGCCTATTTTATTTTGACTATGCCAGATGTTTACGAGTATTCTCTGCGCATAGAGTTGTCAGAACTTCAGGAGACCTGGTCTCCGAACATAAATCAACATCTGACGTAACAATAGTAGGCTAGAGATGTACCTACACGCCCTAAGAGCCGTTACATTGTGTTAAGCAAAGTACCGCCTGCACAGTTACAAATTCTAATGTATTCTTGAGGGAAACGTGCCTATTCATAATGCCGCAACTTGTTTGACAACTACTGTGGTATTTGTTATCAGTTAAAGTTGCTAACATGTTATTATATTCACGACAAGATATGTGCCCATGGTGAATTGTCGAAATGTGTTACACGTATATATTTATTTAGTTTAATGACTCTTATGGGGGTTTTAGCCCTGTGAAATAGAAATGTGTAAATTTGCATTGAGTGTTTATTATTGTCTTATAGAATATATGTGAATATACATAGGTTTGTCTACCTATCTTATCTTTAATTGATGACCCTTTACTATAAAGCACAGTGTTTAGTAGTGATGTGTTTAGTTAAAATTAGAAATTGATCGAAGCTAATCTATACTAGTGCATAAAGCTGAAGCTTGTTTGTTTGTTCGCTTGAATACGCTAGTCTCAGGAATTACTGGTCCGATTTAAAAAATTCTTTCAGTGTTAGACAGCCCATTTATCGAAAAAGACTATTGGCTTATCATCACGCTAAGACCAACATAAATGGAACACCAATGAAGAATATTACAAAAATGGGCGATAATTATTACACTACCGGAAATAATAGGAGGCTTATACAAGGTTACGTGGGTCAGCTAGTTTTGTATATACCTAATGAAATAATTAAACACTTTAACAAAAATACTTTGATTACATCTTTACGCAGAGAATATATCCTAATAATTTAGAGAATATATCCTAGAAAATAATTTTAATTTTAGCCTTGTAAAACTACATATACAAATAATTCAATAAAATTTTAGAATTTAAAAACTTTATGAGAGAATCAAAATCACAGTATCTGGAAATTACAGGCAGAACCGATATTTTATCTGCATTATTCAAAATACTTTTGAAATATTTGAACTTGCAAAATACATCTATAAACAACTGATAATAATTTGCTTATCCTTTATCAAATATAAATATCTTACCCTTAATATACATCTATATAAAGCTAAGCATCGAAACGGACACGCATTGTATCCCAATAACCGTAACGGTTACTATACAAAAGCGCACTAACATAATGATCGTTTTCAATCACTTTCTTCCAACTAAAAAGTGTACAATTTAAAAAAGTCATTAAAAACCTAACTTAATTGTCACGGCTGTTGTCGAGGCGGCAGACTCCGTCTATACCACCAACACATTATGCCACTATTGTGGCCGTTTTTTCTTCTAAATTGGTTTCTTGCTCCTTTTACCGCATTTGATAGTTTCGCTTTCACTGCGATGTGATTGATTAAACAAATTGCAACTTGCGGTTGCGGTGATGCGAATTAATATATATTTAAAGATGTGCCCGACTTTTTACGTGTCTACCCCAGATTCAGTGAACGCTGTTTTGTATGAAATTGTTATTTTTCTTTCAGTCAAATAAAATGAAATCGCTGAAAATAAATGACAAATGTAATTAGGGTATCTGATCGTGTCTGCAATAAACTTGGTTTCATTGATTTCGTTTTGTTACATAATTGGTGAAACCAATTAAGGTCGAGTGAGTTTTGGCATGGTAAGGAAAAAAGTAAGTAATACAGTTGAAAACTTCTTCAATTACTTCGCTTGGACATAGGCCTCTCCAATTACACGCCACTTAGTTCGATCTATGGCTATATTCTATCTATCTTCTAATTTTAAATTGAAGTAACATTATTTTTATAGGAAGGTATCAAATTAGAAATAATCATTAGCGTCTTAAACATGCATGAGTCTAAAGTAGAATAAAGATTGAGAATTTTTTATTATATATAATATAATATTATATATTAGTAATTTAATTAAACTTTTCAACATTAAATAACTTTAATATGCATAACTTCTGCTATTACCTCAATTTATGATTGAATTAACTTGCGTAACTATTTAGAGATCGGTGGCAACATCCGAGTAGATTATTAAATTTTGAACGAGCTGACTCATCACATCATTCCGGTCACGGATTCCAGACACCTTGGCTATACTGCTCTATATTGAGAAACTTAGACTTAGATCCCATGGCGATCGGGCCAATAACTTGTTATAATTAACTAATGACGTAGTAGCAATAAAGTAATTCTCAGATGAAGGGCATGTAGAAGATGAAAAAAGTGTATGAAAATAATATTAACAAATGAGAAATCAGTTATGCATAAGGTGAACTTAGACCCTGAGACCTTTTCAAGTATGTTGATTTTACGGGATATTATGCTCGCAAGGCAATGCGAATTATGAATTGGTAATATAAATTCAGTCACATTTAAGCATGAATTAATTTCTAGTAATGATTTTACATTTATTATTTTATGTTTATACAATGATTGCAATTGACGTTAATTTGCAAATAGCAAGTGACAAGTATTTTTTTAAATTATTAAATTAATAACGTAAGACGCAAAACCTACCTGCTCTCGCTCAATCTACAAATATTTTTGATTGCAGGGAACAACAAAATAAGTTAAACGATATCAACAGAGCGTGATATTACAATGATGTAATTATTAAAGGTCTATCGTATCGCTAAGAAAAAATACTGGTTACGTATCATATTCAAAAGCAGAAACACAAGTTACATTTATTTTGATGTTTATCGATAATTACAGTTCATGTATTTAATATTATCATAGTTTTGTACCGGGAGATTATAATAATAAAGATGTTGGATAAAAGAACTCGCGTTTACGATGGATATTTCGAACTTTAGTGAAGCGGGAATCTGATACCGTTAGGTAGATGTATTAAAAATAATATGTAAAGAACCAGAGAAATTGAAGACAGATTCGTATTGATTTAATTGCAATGGAATTATAGAATCAAAGGCAGTCTGAGATTAATTTTATCAATGTGTAAAGATTGGTAGGAAACTTTGCCTTATAGGATTTCAGTATATTAAATAAGTATTCTGTTGTAAAACTTGAAGCAAACCCTATATATACACCGTCATACAAAAGACTAAAAACTCATTTTTAAGGAAAGGCCTATATCCAGAAGTAGGTCAGGTTATTTTATTCCAACCTTCGATTATTATTATTTTATAGCAGGCCGATAAACATCTTCATGGCTCTTGTCAAAAGCATTCTAAGAAATTATTAACAAATAATATAATATAATATATAATAATAAACATATTTATTACATAAATTAAAATGAATCACCGAAATGTCTGCATAACTGCCGATAGCCTGTACCAAATTGGATAATTCTTTTTTACTATTTGTTCGTTATTGTTAGGACAAGGTTTGTATAGAGGAAAAACAAAAGACAACTGGAACTGAAAAATGGCGATGCGAATTACGTTGGGTCGGCTAGTATATTCAAAAAACTTTCGAACACATTTTCTTTTACTTGTATATGTAATTTTCAATTTTCATTTGTGGAATATTTTTGCAAATCAAATTGAATCCGACTTTCATTTTTATGACTGTTTCTGCCTATTAAGATGTGAATTTAAATTAATAATGTATCTTTAATTGTATGGTTGTAAAGTGTTAGATTAGTTTGTAGGCTTGCAATGTGAGACAGTTTATGTTAATGTTATACAATTAATCTGTGTTCTATAGGCTCGAGTGACTAACCCCGTTTGTATATTGTATGTAGCAGCTTTCATGGGTAGCAGAGCATATATCTTTTTTTTCTATTTTAATGTGGTACCAGCCCGTTAATTTTTGGATTAAAAATATACTAAGAAAATCTTTGTTACTGATTCAGACTGTATTTGATGGATCTATTTTAATATGTATCAAAGAACCTTAACTTGAATAAAAGGTTAAAATTGATGTGATTGCGTGTTATCTAAAAAGAAAAGAAAATAATCTTTTATTACAGAAACACAAACGGTAAATTATTAAGTATACAGTATACAGGTTGACTAGAAGAAAATCCTACGGTGTTAAGTCCAGCTTATGCAACGTGTTTGAAGGAAATACAAATAAAATAATTTAGCGTGGTTAGGTTGACTGGAACTAACTTCTTACGGTATTATATAATCTGTTTACGGGAAACATAAAAAAAAGAAAAAACATCAAAAATATAAGGTATAAAATATAACTCTAGTAAAGACGTGAAAATATATGGAGCACGTCAGCAATTTATTATTAAAAATAACGTAATTTTTCTTATATATATTGTTATATATGTGTATTTATATAACTATGGTCCCTTTTTGCTAACTAAATTTATAACTTAGTATTCTATGAGAAGAGTAACTAAAAAAACATTCTGAAAATTAACGTTTATTCATAATTTAGGAGTACATAATAAGAAGATGTTTGAAGATATCACTGTGTCCAGCGTCAATTAAGCATATTTTCTTAACATGTAGTAATATAGGTAATTGTATATTTTATTAACATATAAATCTTTTTTTGAAAATGACAGAATAAATTTCATATCAGAAAATATGAAGCGTTTATTCAGCCTGATTAACGTATAAGCGGCGTGGCGCGGCATTATAACATGACAACCGATAACCGTCTGATGCAAGCACTTAAGGGTTATTTATATTGTCGTTATAAATCATGCAGTTAATTTGATCACAGCGATTTGAAGGCTATAATCGGCTTCTCATACAGAATATTTCTTTTTTGTGCTACTTAATCTGTATCTGGTGTGGTTGGGTAACTTCAGTTGAAAGGGTAATTTTAGTTTAGTGGAAAAAGTTCTGACTTCTTGCACATGAATAATATATAGCTTCTCTGATGTTTTTCTGTACACTATGCTAGGGTCGCTTTCAAGTTTACTACAATGTGGTTGAACTTCGATTCTTTCTTAGAAGATTGCCAGAACTCTGCAACTCATTAATTGCTGAGCCAGAAACTTTCTACCACGCACAACAAAACTATGGAATGAACTGTCACCTGTGGTATTTCCGTACCAATACAACCTTCAAACCTTAAAGAAAAGAGCGTACTCTTTCTTAAAAGGCCCGTCAACGCACTTGCGACGCCTCTGGACGTGTTGCCCACCAATAACTTTCAGGTGCCATGGTGGAGTTCCGGCAAGGAGACTTGCGGCCTTAAAGGAGATCGTGCGGTACCTCTTGTGATCCTGCAAGCACTCGTTGCGGTCCTCGCAATATCGCAATATTACTGTCCTTGAAGACCTCTGCTACACTGGACCCCCATAACGGACCATGGACCGCAAACCACCGTATAGTCTTCTGCAGGAGTCAACGGGCCCCCGCATCCTTGGCAGCAACCATGTCAATGCACGCACTGCGCCAACGCTTGGGTCTTGGGGACCATACTTCGGAAGTCCATCGACCGTCGAGTACGAGTCCCAAATACCTCACAGAGAGCTCGATGCCGATGCGACAGCCTCCTACTATAAAGCTGAGCCTTTCTTTGACCTACCTTCCTGTTAATCAGGCTATATACACATAAGGTTATTAAAAAGTAATAATTATTTTCTTGACAACTGTTTGAATGTACTATTAAAATAAATATTAGATGCCAGTAATAATTAGTAGAACATATTACGTCAGAGGTAGTTTGAGATATGACATTCATAAATCATGTTTACTATTATAGAATTGTATTTAAGCCTGAGGGAAATGAGAAAGTACCGTATACACTTTGTGTGTTTTCGGTCTTACAACCTTTAAGTTATCCAATTTTTTTATATCGGGCCTGATGAGATCGTTAGTTAAGCTTTTAGTGCAAGTTGGCCTGATTTAATATGGGTTCAAATTCAAATGATCATCATGATGAAATTCCAACCAAAAATAGTATCTACCGGTATGAAATAGTCCTACATGGCTATTTATTTATTATACGCTTTTGGAAGGGTTAAAAAGAACTTAATTAATATAAAATAAATAATAATGAAAGAAAAATAAATACGTTATTTGATAATAATAATTTTAAATAATATTAATTTTATGTTCTATTATTAAAGATTGAAAATAAAATAAAGACTGAAGATTTACTAAAGCCAGCAAATCACTAGACATCGCTCACACGAACATAAACATCATAATTACAGTCATCAAATACACACAATTCTTTGAGGATTTAGTCGAAAATATTATGTGAACAAGCTACAATCCTATGCTTTGATGGACACATACCATTTATGTTCAATAACACGTAAATTATCCACATATTAAGAGTAGTGTCATGAAGTTAAGGAACTTTTTTTTATATGTCGTGTAATCTATGTTATATTTTAGAGAAATGCCCCGGCACATAATGCTGCTAATTCATTCCGTAGAAGTTCGTACTTTTGTCTTGAATGTAAGGCGATTTGTAGGCAACTTGATTTCGGTAAAAAGTGCTTTTAACAAAAGACGGACTACACATTGAAGGAAATATTGAGAAAGTTGTTAAAATAAAATCATTTTATTTCTTATTAACCAAAGACTTTAGTCATTTAACTGATTGGTACACAGTTACATAAATTTGGAAAAATGTTTATTTCACTCATTCATTACAATTTTCATTGTCGAATTATCACATAAGTGTAACACATTTACCATTATAAAAATGGCATACTGGTCATAAATTCGAGTAACCTATAAATGCAAATTATACTAAACTATAATACATTGCAATCTATTTTAAAATATATTTACTAAACTAAACTTTTAATCTTAAATATTGCATTTTATAGTCACAAGATAAATCGCAGAATCAGCACTTGGCACGGAATTAATGTATTCTCATTGAAAATCGCATGTTTATCTTACGTGAAAGACTGCGCTTCTACTTTACAGTATTATACTGACATCCGGGACTTACACCGTAGATATTTCTTGATAGTCTTTACTCTAGGTGTAATACATTTTATGGTGTGAACTTGTAATGACTATCAGAGAATCCTTAGACTCTGGCAGGTTTAGCAGCATTACGAAACGCGTCGCCATGTCTGAGATTTTTTTTCTCCATTTTAGATATCGCGAGAAAGCAAAAAAGCTATTAAAAGAATCGCTTTTATTGTATAAAAAGTGTTAATTGACTACTAAGATATATTACATCGCAATATACCTATCAGAATAGTTTTATTCATGTAACACCTAGACGCGATAAAGCTTATCTACTGCCCATGTTTTAATTAGGAAATTATTAAGAAACAAAAAACCTGTCTGAATTATAATACCAACTGAGAAACATATGTATCTCTAAGTTATATATTTTTTGCATACATCTTTTAATTTTTTTTTCTGAATTACCGAAAAACTTACTTCAGTAAGCCCGTGTTAACTTCCCGCAGGGCCGTAGTGTATACAATTAAGTAGACTAAGAAAATATAATATGTCCGGGTTTTTAAATTTTTCTATACCTACAAACCTTGTCCTGACAATAATAAACACATAAAAAAGATTTGTCCAATTGGGTGTGGTCTATTGAAAGTTCGCATAACTTTCGATCGACTCTTATAAAAATTTCATAAAAATCGGTGCAGCATTTACAAAATTTATAAAATTAGTATGGTTAAACTAGCAGTAGTAGTTGGTTCTGGGAGGGGTCCGAATTGCGTAAGAAAGTGGTTCCCGGATCCCTCCCGTCTCAGGCGTAGAGTGGCACACCGTGTGGTTTTAGTCGGTTCGAGTGCGATACACCGCCCCGCCGCAAACCCCGGTGGGGTGAAGGCCCGAGGGTCTCCACACGTAAAAAAACAGCTGTAGTAGATGGTTGACTCTAAGCCTCAGTAGCAATGGGATGTGTTTCACTTTGTAATGAATCATAATAAGCCGGCTTAAAACGTATTATTAAGAGTTATTATTAACCGGCTTAATACTGCAATTTGTATTTCTTAAGATTCTAAATCTATATAAGTAAAAAAAAATAAAAAAGGCATCACAAAAATGTATCTTTCTAAAAGGTCTCCTAGTGGTTCACATGACCCATCAACTTTCGACACGACCCATAGTCTATTAATAACTCTTCGTTATTGTTCATATGATGATAGTCAACAACTTTATAATGATAAATGATGAAATTCTAAGTAATATTCCATTCACAATAAATAAAATACATTTAATAATATTGCTAGTATAAGTTATTTCGAATATCATAAGTATGGTATTTAAATGATTTAAAACTATTTTCACTTTATAGTCTTCAATAACACCTGGGCTAAAGTGAACGAGATACAATTTCCCATGATTGAAGCCTAGACCCTCGACAGTACTGACAGGTGTTGAAAGAATGATTAATGTCTTCGTTAACGTCATATATATGTAAGTTCATATATTACTAGCTTTTAGCTGCAGCTTCGCTAGCATATAATATCACGAAAAAAATGTATCCAAAGTTTCATGATGATCGGTTAAGTAGTTTTCGCGTGAAAGCGTAACAAAAAAACTTACATTCTCATTTATAATTATAGATCAGTGTGATATCGGTTTTAATCTTCAGTGTATTCACAATGTTGAAATACCATATAAAAACATGTAATACAGTGAGTTGCGATGGACGTGGTATAAAGCAGGAAAACCCTTATTCGAGCCCTTTGGTTTATCAATGTAATTTATTCAAGTGTGTGGTAGTAAACGCGGGAGATTAAATGAGATTAAAAATGTTTATTGCAATGTTGCCAGACTAAGACATAGGCGGCGATTTACTTTTTTTTTCAACTATTGAAAGCTTTCGTCGTGAACAGGACTTAAGTATTCAGTCTTAATATAGAGCTGTGAGATATACTATTTCTTTTTGTTATCATGCTGACTATAAATAGCTCAGTACGGTAATAGATAGACCTGTTTAAAGGGACGTAAAAACTAACAGTGCAAAAAGCGGCAATACTCCAGTTAAGGCTCCGAGCTTACGCTTAGCACTGTGCCGGTTCAAGGCCCAGCAATTACACAGCTAACGGGCACCCATTTCTTGATTACAAGCATTAAAAATAAGTCACATGTTGCAATTATCAAATGAGGTTGTTATTTTGTTGTGTATTTTTAACACAAGTAAGTTTTCATTATATAAATATTACACCCGCAATACCAGAAGCGTCGCAATTGCATTGCCGGCCTTTTGGTGATGGGGAGTGGGATTGGAGGAGGGGTTGGGGTATGAGCCTCCGGAATCCGCATTCACTCGGTTAAACACTGCGCAAGCGCTGTTACACAGCGGTTTTCCATGAGGCCGTGGTATCATTCCGATCGAGCCGGCCCACTCACGCCGAAGCGTGGCTCTCCCACCGTTTAGTATGAAAAATGTTTTCAAAAATATTTCCTGCCGAATGTCAATAATCTAAGAAACATACCTCGATTAGTCCAACCACAATGTAACCATATAATAATACTTACCTTTTTACAAACCACATTATTTCTGCAAGCGAAACAGAGAAAACCTGTTATTTTGCAGGATCTATGAAGTTTTCTTTTTAGCATGAGTCAAATAAGCTACTGACATTATTATTTCGTTAGGGATGTATCGAAAATATAAATAATTTTGATAACGTATTATAATTGTGAAAACCTTTCCACAATTAATTATTTACGTATGCGTACCTACTAAATTAAAAGTACGCCATTAAATCTAATTACTAATTGTATTGTTACATATTTAATTAAAATACAGGACGATGAATTATTTTGTAAAGTCGCGCCCAAAAAATGGACAATGGCAACCCTAACAAAGGATTCATGGCAAATGCGCTCGCGTTGATGATGGCGTGTGGCGATGGGTGAAGTGAAGGTCGCGCGGAGGCCGGTCGTCGACCGCTTGTGCTATTTATACGTCGCCTGTTAACACTCCTAGTCGTTCATCGTCGTTCGTCGCCCGTCCGTCGATCGTATACTCTGCAGTTCACAGAACCACCGCAGGCGTGGACGTTGATGCAGATTATATGATTTTAAAAAACTTATTTACCTTTTTTATTTCCTTACCTGGTTTAGGGGTGTGGCGCCTATCATCACGCTACCTTTTTGGTATGAATGATTTATGTGCATGATGTTATTATGTAAATATTATGCATAAGGGTGTTACTGACAGTTTTATTTTTTTCATAGTATTTGATACATGTCTAACTGGTGACAAATCGGATGCAAGGACACTCGAATTGTTATAGAAATTATCATCTGTCATGTGATTGCTTTTTTTAACAATATGTACGTGCTTAAACATCTAATCCTGATGTTTTTCTTACTGTTTTACTAATCTTTAATCTTGCCAATTTGACTGCATTTTGCAGTTGCAACTGCATCACTCATTTACGAAAAATATATTTTAGATGTATTTAATTAAAATTGAAAGTTCGTAGGCAAACTATTTTGCTCTTGAGAATTTACTTATGAAAAAATTTATTACTAAAAGACTTGAAAAGTAAGTTTAGCATTTTACGATCTTAATCTTTTGAACCTGCCGCGAAACTATTAAGTAAATCATACACTTACTTATTTACTCCATAAAACCTGTTAATGCTATCGAAGCTTTCGAAACAGTGAGTTCACATGGTTCATTACTCCTAGAAATGGCAGTAACATTTATGAGGAAATAAAGTATATAAAAATAATACAAGAAATATAACGCGATTACTTATAACATACTTTCGATTAAATTTTGTCTATCTCACCCGGACTATTATAACAAAACTTTTGACACCTCATTAATTGAAATCAATTTAGTAGTAGGCGCTAATGTGGAACATAAAAACATACGAAGACTGCCAAAATTGTTACCCTCCCTTTTGGCTTTGCCGTAGTCGGGTAAAAATTAGATAAAACTTCTAAAATATCGAATAAAATTTAATTGAAAGAACGGTAAGTGTAAGTTTAAGTAACTCATTTACTTGTAACTTATGTTTACTTTAAAAGTAACAGTCAGTGGTATTAGCTTAACTTAAGCTTAAGTCTTAGATACAATACAAGACAGAAGAATTTCTTTCAACGGGAAGGTTTGGAATTCATTTTGTCCTTTGAACTTGTAATTTAAAGGATAGAATATCGAAATCGTACCAAATTGATGTTGCTGGTAGTACTTAAAATATTCTCTACCAGATTCTATTGGTTCGTAGCACGTAAACAGAAAATACATCCTTTTTTGTATAATCAACTTAGTAGCTCTTATCACGCAAGGTTTACAAACACGTACGTACCAACGTACGAACGACAACGACTGTACATTTTACGAAAGAGGTAAGAATATATTTCTATTTCTTAATTAAGTTTCTTACTACTGTTTTTTATCAATTTCCTTTGTTATTATTGTTCACTTATACAAATAATCGCTACAACGATGTAGGATGATCGATACATATATATGTATATGAACCTGCCATAAGTACTCTGCTGTACCTGATGGAAGGCATAAACTAAATCCAAGAGTAATGGTCACCGTAATCACAGATGATAAAACTAGGCAGCACAGTAAAGCATCTCTATAGGCCGCCAATAAGTGGGGGTAACTTTGGCGGCCTATAGAGATGATTGCTTCTACATCATTGGGTTTTCTGTCTTGCACTCATCAATGAACACGGCAGCACGAAGGCTGTCATTTTGGGTTCGTCTTTTGCGAGAGAATAGTGAGACAGTCTATAAATATTTATCAACCATTTTACCTAGTCAGGTTCTTTTTTACTTTTACGTAACTTAATATTGATCTTAAACACGCTCTGTACAAGTGGTATATCGATTTATATTAAATAAACTATTCTCAAACAGAAAACTTGCATCGATATCTTGTTCCATGTAGAGGTAACAACTTTCACTTTAACAATATTGACAAGGATTAAGATAAGTCACACTTACTTTATTTATATACTGGAGTAATTAATTAGCATTTTATGAGCTGTGCAACTGGCATTAATGTCATCGTAAATATCAGCGCTTGTTAAAAACAAGAACTTATTACGGTTAAGTCGTTCCCTTGATTTAACGATATAATCAGTATTCGGAAAGGAAATACCGAAAGCGATATTAATGCACTTTCTCTTTTTTGTAATTTTTATCCATATTTTTTTTAACAAAAGAAAATAAATATTTTGTACAGCTTACATGGCAACCAAGTTTCTAAATATACTTTTTTACTCTTGTCATACTGTGTAGCATTTTATAGCCTGTGACCACGGTCAGTGCAACCTGATCGAAACGTCAGGCAAATCAGATGAATGTAATACCTTTAAATATCGCGTTAACTCCCGTGAAAATAATTATTATACTGTGTAGCATTACAAAGTTTTAGTTTGTTACTATCAAGGCCGTTTGACTGCCTCATGTAGTAACAAAGATTAAGGCAGGCAATATTGAATAGTTTACTTTACTTCGGTTAGCAGGATATGTAAGTTGTAAGATAATTAAATAACTGCTATATAAACTTTGATACCAGCAAAAAAAATTTTGAAACAGATAATAAACCACTCTATCGGAATAACAAATAAGAAAAACAAAACTTTTTAATTAACTCATTCCCTGCATCTTATCGGCTACACTGGTATGCAATTACCTTTTTATTGAGAAGGGAACTAAGAATAGCAATCGCATAGTTACAATATCTTTAAAAATTTAATAATCATCTTTCTATAACTGATTAATTTAAAAAATGCTCTGACAAACAGTAATAATTGCTGTGATCTGTTTTAAAATATGGCCGGTTTTATTTAAAAAAAATCTTTGTTTAATCAAAGGAATACATTAAACATAGCTCAGTCACTTCTTTCTTTTGAAATAAGTGGAAAATAAGGCAAAAGAAACCGATGTAATTGGTTCCAACGATGGGAATGGATGTTTAAAAGGCTAGAAGATATTTAAGTATTCATACAATGTTGGTAATGGTTTACAAACACTTAGAAAATAAACTAGTTGCATGTTACATTTTAACTTCTTCATCATCCGTAATAATTTTAAAGAAGTTTTTTTAAGAACGAAGCAAAATTTACGAACATTGACAATCACGACAATCAAAACTTTGCACTTCTGTACAATGAAAAATATGATTTTTTAAAGCGAATTATAGACCGGAAAAGTATACCTTGATACAGTTAAATGTAATATTTAGAAGAAGTGCAGAAGACTAAAAAAAAATGAAAAAATAAAACATGGTCAAATTTCGAGCTCTAGGCGACCACAAGTTCCTAAATCTAAATTTCGGAGACATTGTAAATGACCCAGTAATTTCACACTCATTTTGTTAAAACATAATTACACACTTCAAAATTGTCTGTGGTGGAAACATAATTTTCATTGTCGGTGAAATTAGAACGGAACTAGACGGCATCGATGGTAAGTGCTGTTATCGATGCTTTTGAATCACTCGATTCATTGTAATGGTTCAGAAAATGATCCGATTGTAGTACAATAATAATATTATAGCAGGCAATGAATAACAATTGTGCTCCACCAGGGAGATTTCGAAATCTATGCCTGTTGCCCAACTCTAATAACATACACGAAATAATAATACAAATTTGACCATAGTGACGTGTTTCAACTATATTTTTCATCAATTTATTACTGCAATGTAGCATTATTGCATTGAGATCTCGCAATTGGCTTGCATTTAGTGTATTATTCAACGGTGTGTGGTACGAGACCGTTTTTAGGAACAGTTATTTGAAAGTGCTGTAAAGAAATAGTAAAACATCCTAACCATGGATGGATGTATCTAAAGAAAAATTCCTTGTAAGAACTGTTTGGTACCCTTTTTTACAATCGTCCTAAATATTTACTACTTCTGCTAGGGCGACAGACGGCCTCACTTGTCATTTTAAGGCTTACACTTATAGAGAACGGAGGAAGTTCTGCGACCTCCGACGCCCAAGTTATTAGCGGTACCTATCTTGATCCTAGCTGGACGGTAGAGTCCTAAACTCTATTTGTCAACTAAAAAAAACCTATGTCAGCAGGACTTTTAAAGACTGTTGATGACTATCGATGACGATGACGTACGTACTGCTGTTATTGTTTTTTTTTATTTCCGCACACATTTAGCCAGGACTGATTATAATTCTTTACATATTCTTAAAATTGGCACTGCGGCAATATCGTATACAAACGGATAAAACTGTCGATGTTCATCATATAACCAAACTATTGAAACGTCTACACAAATCAAGTTCAGACATGAATTTCTCTTTAGGTATCGTAGCAACGTCTCGCCTAATTTATCTCAGTGTTTGTACGTATATAAAAATAAAACCCTTGACTGTTGAGTCACGCACAAGCTGTCATTACATCAATTTGGTTCAATACTTTAACTGAAATCATAGCTACTCTTACTCTCCACTCTCGCTAGACAGCGAGAAGAGCAACAAAGAACGGTGAAATTTAATACGTATGATGTAATAACAGAAAAAATTAGCAATTCATTTCACATCATTGCAAAATTAGACCTGTGTATACAACATTATTGAAAATAAAACTCTCTCGCTTTAAGTTAAAACTCAGTTTGCAATGAATTCTTTTAATATAACCTTATAGTAATAGGCCAAAGAGAACCACGACTCGTTAAAATACTGAGATTTAAATTTGAGCAAGTAAAAGTTATATTATATTTACTAAGGCGGTTCAAATATGATGGACACTAACGCTGTAGATGGGGCGCATGCATGTTTTGTAGGTGGTGATTTGAGTATGTGATAGTTCGGTCCCTTACAAATAGTGTGACATAGTTTTTGTCGGGAGCGCACGTTTCGGGCGTGTGCTACGATCATGAACGTCAAGTATCGAACGCCGTTAAAGGCGTATTGTCATTCATTTTTAAGGTCGGTTCCGAAGTGAGTGCCTGGGTAGGGCTGCTGTATTTAAAAGGGCCATTTAAAGATGGCCGTGAAACTGTTGAGAATGAGCCGCATGATTGACGAACGCGAACCAGCATCACATCAAACAACATTCGTCGCGTAGAGCAACTCATTTTGGAAGACCGTAGGATAAATATGCCAGACATTTCGACTGAACTCTAAGCATCAGTGTTGGTAATGAAGAGTCTATCGTCCACAAACACTTTCCATATCTCAAAATAATGCCGCGCGTCACACGCTCGATGCAATATCAGAATTGGAGTGGGAGATACTGGAATACGTCTCGTGAAGGCCGGATTTAACACCCCCCAACTACCACTGAAAGAAGCCTTCGTAGGTCAAAGACTCAACACAGACGACGAGGTAGAAGAATTTGTGCGCACACGACTATCCGTCCGCGTTGCCCAAGGAATTCTTCGATACGGCATCATAAGCTTTCGGAGAGGTGGACAAAATGCGTAATTAGTGAGGGACGGTACCATTTTTTTTAATGCTGTGTATACTTATTTCACCATACCTTCCGTGGGAAGACGAAGGGCTTGTGCTCCCGGAAAAATTGGAGAAGTACCCAGAAAAACTGTGAGGTTTTGTAAATTTTACCCGACTGTGAAAGAAAGAGCGTTATTTTTTCGAGTGTATGTATGTATATTTCATTGGCATGTTATGTGAGTGGTGTCAATAGATGTCTTAGTCGTGATAGTGACACTGGGTACATCAAAATTAAAAAATCAAAATTAAGGATTTTTGGCGCCAAAAAGTAATCTCAAAAAAATAGTTTTTAAAATACATCGAGTGTGGTATCGAAATGGAAAATTTTAACAGTAATTACGAATATATATTTATTTTGTTTTATTAAAAAAATGAATATAATAAAGATGACAGATACCGACGCAGTCGGATGTTTGTGTTTTGAAATAATTTTACTTGTTTCGATAGTAAACAAACGTATTAAACGTATAGAGAGCATTTGTCTCGATCATATTGGAACTGGCCTCATACTCTATGTGAGTAAACTCTTACTTTTACCAATATACCCTTGAATGATCTACATAAAAAAGTATATCTAGTTTTCAAAGTCTTAAACTAAATATATAAAGGTTTTATTGACAAGAATAAATCTTTGTACATCTTCTTTAAGACAATTTGTGTCTTTGCTTCGTTGTGCAGTCATCAGTTAGAAAGGTTGTGTCACCTCTATGACGCATTTCTGGAAATTTTTAAACATAGTGATTCATATGAACGCATAAATTGTGTAATACCTTCGACTTAACACCTAACAAGTAATGACCCTCACACATCTCACACACGACCTTCTGATCCTAAACAACCCAAAGCCTGCATTATAGAAACTAAACCGCTGATGAACATACTTATTATTTCCAAATACATACATATTTTAGATAAATTACACCTATGTAGACACAGCACAAATACTATAGTTATTGGTCTGGAGTAGGAATAGAATTCACGGCCTCTTGCTGAGCAGTTAGGAACGCTTACCACCATAACAAACAGTCTGTCGAGATAATACTTGTTAATGCACCTTATAATCAATCATTAACTCAAAGGTGACACACTAACCAAAAAAAAGAAATTGAACGTGGATCTTCAGGTGATGTTTTTCTTAGAAAGGTTAATTTTTTTACGTATATTTATGCTGTGGGTATGCTTTTATATTCGATTTTTGAATTAAAATATTATAAATACATATAAAACGTTATAAAAAAATCAATTTTTCACTTGATAGTTACCATTAACGACTAAGCATTAATTTTTATGTTTCTATTTAATCTTTAGTGTTGATCAAATGTCAAAAAGTAAACAACATAGTTCGTGTCGAATTATCGCAAAAACATTACCAAGTCCTTACTAACCAAGACTGAGCGACTTTTTGTCCCATCACTATTTCTAGAATAATACTCTTTCCCCGCCTTGTCTAATATGGGCTACAAGTTGTGAAGTGACGGACCGTTGTGTATGTGACATTATGTCCACCACATCGATACTGTTTTATCGACTCTTTATAAGGAACCTTAAGGGCTAAGCCTTGACTTTCAGATTACAAATGAATGTGGAAAGTTTTTCCTCATTAATGAGTAAACATTGGCGGTCTTCCTTTTGACATTTAAGTGTCACATTTTATTTACGTGTATTGCCAGTATAAGACAAGACATTTACGCGTTTTATTTCTGCTTCTGTCCTAACGTAATATTGAAAGAAACTTTAATTGTTCAGCTATTTTATAATACAATCTCTGTAATACAAGCCAACTAGTCGAAACAATCCTGTTGCGGTTTGATATCAGTTGCAATTCCGATAACGAGTTTGTGGTTTCGGGAAACTTGTTAGTCCAGGATCTTTTGACCCTGAGGGGTTATTTAAGGGGCAATTTTCTAAAATTGATGGTAAAATTTTCGGAGGTACACTTACGTTGTCCAGAGTACGGCTAAAATATCAATAAATATTCTTTTTAATTGTGTGTCTGCCAAAGTTCATAAATACGGATTTATTTTCAACTTTAAAACCCAATGAATAAATCAGTATAATATATAAAGTGTTCTTACTGATTTAGTCTTTTNAGCTGGAATACTCTGATAATACCAAGCTGTGTATTTGATAAAAATCCTACTTTTGTATCGCGTATTTTGTTAAAAAGTCTTACAAAATCAAAATTGTTATAGTTTCTGTTCAAATTGGCCAGAAAACTACTTCTTTTTACAAGGTTTTATTTAGTTTCATCTATACCGATGTTTGTCTGTAATCAAGTCTTGCAAGTTGAGTTTGATGCACTTTTCAGTTTCCGGTTGAGCTGAAACTGAGCTACTTTAGTTCTGATGACAATGCAGTTTTAAATATTCGATGATATTGTTAATCCAAAATGGCTGCCGTAACAAAACAGCGTTGCACATATTTCTGAACAACTCATTCAATATGGGTTTCAAATGAAAGAGCTTAAGGTTATAAAAGCTTGTATTTAAAAATAACTGTTTAAATTAATCACTTGTTTCTATTCGCTTTCTTGATGAAATAAAACAATTAGAACGGGAAATAATAAGTTGAAAATGTTTGAAGGTATTATTGCACAGATGAAAAAAATATTTACTATGTTGGTTACAGTTAAAACTCATTTGGCTCTCCCAATGCCATACATATAATGTGCAATCTATAAAACAAGAAACGATTTTATTAGTAAAGATGTGATTTAACATAATTGGCCCACACTGTTGTAGTTATTAGTCGAATGCGGCACTCGATATATTTACTTAAATGTAATCGATTGATCAGTAGAGTGCCGTTGATTTGTAACTGCTACTATCGATAGTCAATCTGATGTTAATAAATTGTTGCATAATGGAGAAAGGTCGGCAGCGTTGCTCATTAATTACGTTCTTAAGTACTGCTATCAACAACCATGTGAAAAGGTATTAATTCTGATTAACTCTTATTTATTGCACTAACTTACGCGAGCCGATAGATTCTTTTTATTATACTATTATTATAGTTACTTTTCTTTCAAATTTTAGGATTTTAATGTAAATAAAATCAAATAGACTTTTGATTCATTAGGAAATAAATGGAATGAAACTCGAAGTTACAGGACATGAACTATTTGCTGCTGATATAGTTTTCTAAAATATTTATTTAATATAAAACACTTAGATCTGATAGTATTCAATCCAAGTTTTTGGAAGCAAAACTATTAGCGTTTCACTTTTTTAACTTTGTTTGTATGGTTGTTTGGGGTAATCTTCGAATTCGATTCTGAAAATTCTTCCACTACAAGAATGCAACACTATGTAGAAGTGACATAAGCCATGTTATGATTGATCAAAAAAAATTGACAAAAATAATAGTATTTGTAAATCAAGTCGAAGAATAGCGGGTGGTTGACGCCCAACGAAGTGGGCACGGGTCGGCAAGTACAGAAATAAAAATGTCAGTGCTATCACAATAATTGACAGTAGCTGTCAGGCAAGTATTAAAAGAAACTGGCTGAATGTCAAATGATTGACTTACATAAATATGACCATAACTCTGAATTTCGTTCATACCTCAAGTGGCTACCAATACGCTTTTGGCGGAACCTTCACATTCTTTCTCTTTTATACAGTATTCTGTTTCATCCCCACACTCCATCTTATCTTAAAGAACTCTTTCAATTCTTACACTCATTGTAGGGACCTGAGATCATCAGAAAATTTAAAACTAGTAATGACAAAATATTCCACCCGGCTTACAGATGAATCCTTTACTGTGCAAGCAGTGAGACTCTGGAACGATTTACCTGAAACGATCCATCACGCTAATACCTTGCCTGTATTTAAAAAGTTAGTGAAGGATTATTATCTTTCATTAGAATACCTTGTTTCTAATAAATATATTAAGTATGTGTATGTATTTATTTACAAGTATGTTTATATGTATAGTATGAGTAGGTGTGCATTTATATATGAATGTTAGATGTTCTGAATTTGTTGTTTTTTTTGTAATTATACACATTTAAACAGATTTGAGATTTGTGCACCCTACTACTGGTGCCCTAATTAAAGTCACCAAATTATCCGTATAAAGGTTGTCTGAAGGAGATCGTCATGAGCGATAAGACCACCAATTGTCACCTTTGTATGTTGTAACTCTTTTTTTCTTTTTATGTTTGTTAAGTGTGTACAATAAAGATAAATAAATAAAAAAGTTCAGTAACGTCAAAAATATATTTTATCTATGGCACCTAGCTTACGTTTCACGCCGGGGGGCGCGCGGCTGTCGATATCAATGGACCATCTATTATAATCTCTGCTACTGTGCAAATCATGAATATACACTGTATTCTGACGTTTGTCTCCTTTACAAATACAAGTGTTGAGCTGTTTATGTGGTTTTGTTGGCTCTGTAAAATATATTTGAAATAACATTACGGTTGAAGTAACGGAACACATTTTATTTGTTTCTGGATAAATCTTTTATAAAATAATAAAACAACAATAAAATAAATTATTATAAAAAATTCTACTCTTACTATTTTTTTGATATCGCTCTAATCTATTTGTGTTCAAATGATAATTATAATTACACTGAGTTTAGAATGTCCATTTTTTTTAATATTGCCCGTCATTTATCATTATTCAGGCTTCAGGTAGACAAAATGTTATACAACAAAATTAAAAAAATTCGAAAGCGACATTGAAAGTATTTTAAATAATGATATAAACATAAAACTACTTAGGAAATTGTTATTTGTATAATTATTATGTAAGTAAATATCAAATTAATATATATTATATTTAAATATTAGTTGAATTTAAATGAAATTTCACAGATACTTCAAGGAATGATAACCAACTTGATTTAAAATATTAGTACATATAATAAAATCGTAACTGGTCGCTGTATGGTTTTATGAACGCAATTCAATCCAAAACAATAATTTTTTGAATTTTTTTCAGTTCGTCAGTACATTTGTGCTCGGTAATCTTAAAAACGGTTCAACCGATTTTAATACGGTTTTCACTAATGCGTTGCGGTTTACTGCAGTTAACATTTAGTGTTAGTTTCATTTTAATCGGTTCATAAATAAAACTGTTATATCAGTTTAAAGAATCACCTTGCCACTAGCCAAAAGCTAGTACTCTAATAAAAAAATAAATGAATTACACTGCAGCTCTTACGTGTAAGCCATATATTTATGACATCGCACAGTGAAAAATTGCGTGTATTTTTTAAAACTTTCATTTAACTCTACACCGATTGCGTTGACGGCGGCTGATCGATATATTGTTGCGTTATAAATGATAATTTGTCGATGAATAATTCATCTACTGTTGCGACTTAATATTCATTTTTATATAGGTAGTTGCATTTTTAATTTAGTTGTAGATTGAAAAATTCGCATAATATTAATAAATACCGAAAATGTTGAATATAAATTTACGTGATTTATTAAAATTAATGCCATTTTAGAATATCTTCTTCTTCTTTTGATGAAATGGCGACTAGCTAATCAGCTATTTCTGCCAATGTCAAGTGTTTAAAGTCATCAAGTCTTAAGTCTTCGAGTCTTAGTCGTGATGAAAATAATGATAAAAACTTTAAACAATGTGGATGAGATGAAATGGGGACCATCTTTCGACAAAACAAAAAACGATCTCCTTTACAATCTCCAGAGTCTCTCTAAAGGAAACGTCAAAACCTTTTTCTTTAAAAGTGTTGCAGGTAGTCCTCTTCTAAACTTCCTCTCAACTTATTTCTGGACGAAATTCAAAGGATATTATTTTATATTCAGTTGTTTCTGGTTGTAAATACACAGTTTTGCACGCCACGACGTGACCTTCAACAATATAACGTATTGACAGACGTCAAATATTGGCGTTCAGCGTTCTCTAGCGCTATTTTTTCTCGTTAAATATTTTTTTGGTTTTCAATATTCTATCACAGTTTTGACTGCTTGTATTATCATCATCATTATCGTTTTATTCCATTGCAGGATATAGGCCCCTTCCAATTGAATACACACATACTGACTGCCTGTTTATTACATCTAATTTATTTGCCATCGGTCATCAAACATCTTTTGTACTTAGTTCTTCAGTATATTGATGGATTATCTTATTTGTTAGACTCTCAAGTGCAATAGAGCTTTTAAGAGAACTGAATAGAATAATTTGTACTAACAAAGAACATGAATAAGCGACATTTATGCGAGGGACAGCA
The DNA here is from genome assembly GCA_003709505.1 of Hyphantria cunea. Lineage (NCBI taxonomy): Eukaryota > Metazoa > Arthropoda > Insecta > Lepidoptera > Erebidae > Hyphantria > Hyphantria cunea. The sequence goes on from PKRV01000109.1 coordinate 545,519, forward strand.
AGGAAGTAACAATATCTAAACATTTACATAGACATCAAATATTGAAATAGGCGAGTTCCATGTTACCTCTACGCGTATATTGAAACAGCATTAAGCATAAAGGAACTAAGAAGTGTACAGTTTGTAGGTCAGTCTGTTGCTAAGTTTGTAGATAAATCTTGTTCGGAGAGTTTGCGTGCGACAGCCATGTTAACATCAGTTTGGGTCGAATAACAACGACAACCAAGGCGTACGATTTAAATGTAAATATATCAATTAGACCCTCTTTTAATACCTGTAAGAAACTAGAAGACTTTTAAAAGACTGCATAGCTCGATCAATGTAGGCGTGTATTACAGGCGACTGGAGTTTTTATAAACATTTCGGACATCTAACACTCAACACAATTTAGTCCCAAGCTAAGCAGAGCTTTTTTTATTATGGGTACTAGACAACTGATATAAATACATATATACTACTTTTTTGTTAATATATACATATTATACATAGAAAACCCAAACTCCGAAACAAATACTTGCAGATCATAAAAATATTTGGTACGACACGGGAATCGAACCTGAGACCTCAAGTACAGCAGTTGCATACGTTACCACTACGCCACCGAGACAGTTAGTCGCTAGTTTCAGTAGTCTGAAGCGACGGATTGAGTAAAATCATCCGAATACCCTACCAGTCCGAAGTTCAGTCAATTGTTATCACCTAAAAGGCTTTTGAAATGATGAACATTTAAATAGCTCTTAACTCAGTATTCTTTCTCAAGAGGTAAATCAAATTTATCTTCGGGGACCACATGACAAATGTTTTCATTTATCTGCTAAACAAACGTTGGTTTATCCAGCCTGTTAAAGTTTGCCCCTTCTCTGACCTTTGTATAACAAATAGAAAGAAAATGTTGGGAGATAAAACGATTTGCAGTGGTGTTTTCAGTATAGGGCTTGACACCGACACGGAAGTTCGGTCTACTCCTTAATAAATCGTGCTTTTTGTGTTCAAACTAGTTGGGTACAAGTACAGTCAAGTCAGTAAATTATTGCCTTTCCAAATAATATGTATGATAAATATAAGCAACATTAACTTCATGTTTTATTCTGATATTCAGAATACTATTTTTTTAGTTTGCTTAAGAACTATTTAGTAAAGGATTTTAATCTACTTTATTTTAAATAATTTTAGGCATCATTATTCTTTGAAATCGTTGAATTTGTTTTGACAGATGTATTGTAATTTTAGTATATTGTTTAGTATATATATATTGGTAAATAGATATTTATATGGTGAACAAGTAACTATATCACATACTTGTAATGTAGCGGTACATTACATATTCGTATTGGCGGTCAACAGACATACTCGTAATCTCTGTTGGCTACCAATACCAATTCCTGTAGATATCCATTGTATCCATACCGGCAACCACTAATGGGTACCGGGCTTCCTATAAGATTTATTCCTATCTTATCAGAATAGATTGCCTATTGCCTTCGGTTATAGATTAGTACCAGGATATCTAGCGCCTTTGATTTGCTCTATCTGTGGTACATTGTTGAGTTCTATTTCCTATTTGAACTGTGAATTCCGGTCGAGCTCCACTGATTGAATATTTAAAGTTACACGATAGCAAATTGAGTTTAACTATAAAGGTTATTTCAACCGTTATACAGAAGAATGTACTGTTTGGTGTTCAGAATCTGATGGTGAATGCAATATTCTTATTTGCAGTAAGTCATTTTTGCGGGAGATAAATATTAACATGTACAGTCAGCAAACAAGTTTTTTGAAACTTTCAACTTTATTTTTGATTTTATATGTGATTAATAGTACTTTAAAATGCTTAATGTCCCTACGAAATGTTTATTTCTTTAAACAACTTATATTCATTTTTTCGCCTATGGGCCCCAAAACTAAGAGCCAAAGGTGCATTAAGGCCTTTGGAGTGTCACCCCTATATCCCCTATATTATGGGCATGGGTCAACATTGGGTTTCATACACCTCTCTAAGCCAATGAAATCAAAGAAAAGGTTTCTTAATGCCTTTTCTGTATACCTCCAGTCGATTCTCATTAAATATGCTGAAGCATTATTATATGATGAATAGTAATAAAATATATAATGACTGAAGGATATGAGGCGGAAGGAATACTAGACAAAGATAATTTTAGAGCTTAGCAATGATGCCTTTGTAGTGTCTATGTATGTAGACTGTGTACTTGGTCCATTATGCTTTAAGCTTCTTTAGGCTAGTAATTTCGGAATGAATTTGCGAAATGCGAATGCTTATGTTTCAAATTACCGTTGCTGACTGTACTAACTATTGATTAGTGGTAACTGTAAACGGGAACATCGATGTTGTTTAATGTTTTGATAGACAATTAAGGGTTTTATAATAATCGTTTGGGTTGCAGTTAAAGTTTACTTGAACTGTAATTACGAACAGTTGAAATTAGTCTAGCGCAATAAAGTAAAAAGGTGTTAATAGACTTGGGTCTAATTGTGGTATATGAACAGTGTAGCGATATTGAGTGATTAGCGATTAATATAGTTTTTGTGTATGATTTGTTTGTTAATTACGATTTGAGAATACGGAGTTTCAACCACTCTATCTATTCCATGTGTATTGTGATGGACAATTCAGCTCCCCAACTACTTAAGAAATCATCAAGATATAGAATACTTGAAATAATCCCTATACGAGCCCGACTGGCCCACATGGTATAGTAAGGCATAGTAAGAAATAGCCTCTTTTCTAAGGAGAGCTTTATATATAGCAGTAGATTGTTAAAGACTTTTGGTATGATTATTTGAGTAACGTTTGTTTGGATCTATTAAATCTTTGAAAAAAAAATTACGAATTTAAGCTTCAAATGGTATTACTCAGAATGGTCAATTCGTTTTGAATTTGTAATTTATTAATACTTGTATGGCTTTTAAGGGTACCTGAACACAAATCCAATTCAAAGATAACTTCATAAACGTATGTATTATTAACTGTTTAAACGGGCAGAGGGATACCTGAAAGTAACGTGAGTATAGTATATAAAGGGCTTTGTTAATCAAGAGATTAACAATGTCTCTATCGCTAGTTAACTTAACAAAGGGTTCTTTGTCGCTAATTGAATTATAGTTAGAAATGGGGGAGAGGCATTAATATGACTTATTTATTTATTTATACAAACTTCCTGCAAACATATTGCACAAGGCGGACACTTATGTAACCGATCATGTTAGTCCTGTCGGCCTCATACTACATTTTGCCCGTAGCTCCAACCCGTATATGTCGGTAATCGTGGTAAATAGTAGCCTATGTATTTTTCTGATATATATAAACTATGTTACTGTCAAGTTTCATCAAAATTTGTTCAATACCTTTGGCGTGAAAAATTTAATATCTTTATACATTTTCTCGTTTTTCATATAATAGGATTTACTACCATTCTACTACGTTCCTAAGTCATAATTATATAAATATTCTGTTTAACAATTTCGAATTGCAGTATAAATCATAAAATTATGAATTAGAAATTTTAATTACTTTAATTTTCTCGACTTTCTTAGTAACACTTTGAGAAGGCTCTGGATTAAATGACCACTGGACTATAAAACAATATTATTATCAGACCAGAGCATGAAGCCTACAGCTTCCTTGGTTTAACGAGCGTCAAACGGAAGCTGGCCATAAAAATCAATTACCGGCCTATACGCATCGCGATAAGACATGCAAATTAACTGTTATTATACGTACACGTATGAACATTAAGTACTAAACATTGGAAAGTGCATGTTGTTGTGATAGCTTTTGTGCTACAGTTTACTTAAATAGAGGTTTTATGTTATAATTACAGAATTACTTATTGTATTAAAAAGAAAAAACAAAATAAGAGTGGCTCTGGCTTGCTTCATTTCATTGTAAGTAAAACAATAAACTTTTCCAAGAAGTGCATAGAATAGACCATTTTGTATGACTTGTTTTAAATTCCACTTCATATATTGTACATGAAGTGGAATTTAAAACAAGTTACTACTAACAATTAATAATAGACACTTACTTGTTGCAGATTAGATATAGATACTATTCATATTGGACTTGCTTAATTTTTTTTTTCTAACGCGTTGTATTTTTTTTTTTTAAAAATGTAATTGAAATTGGTGCAACGGTCTGACCGTGAAAATGTATCAGACAGACACAGTTGCTTTTAAATTTATTATATCCATTACTCGAATTAATACTAAGAAAACGTTAAATTTTACTTAAGTATAGTAACCTGCTTACCCTTTATTTTTTGTTACTCTCCGCTCTTAAAGATCAAAACATAATGCCACATAACGTTCTTCAGCGAATACCCTATACAAGTTGTTGTTTATAAATCATGCATTTAAAAGTATAAAACAAAAAAAAAAGAAAAAGGAGACACTCAAACTCAAAAACAATCAAACAAAAATATCTCGGACAGTTCACAAAAAGCAAAACTCTTACGAATGCATAAATCTGATAAAAGACGTTACCGAATTTTATTGTAACATCATGTATCATAACCGTATTAGGTAATATCGAGTAACTGTTTATCAATGTACAACACTTTACTGAGTTTGTTGACCTTCGCACGAAAGGACATTAATAAATAATCATTCGACGAATATTAATGGCGAGCAATTTATATTAATTTAATTTATTAACCATCGAATACAAAATATTATATTGGTTAAAGTAAACATTATTTATTGTTTATGTTTCTTTTCTTTTTCAGTTGTTCCAAAGAAGACGATTGTCAACCCAGTTTCAACAAACTTAAGAATGTAAGTTGTTTCATTTTATTTTAATCATATAGACATAACTTAAAAATATGCAAACATGCGTCTTGAAGTTGCCTTATACCTAATATTTTCAGTCAGTGAAGTCAGTGGTCCTAAATAATACCTAATTGAACAAACGTTAAACTTATACCTATTCTATATGTAGTAATGAATACATTAGCATATTTGACGAATGAATTTTACGAATAATTTGGATGGGGTCTCTTCATTAGGAATCCTTTTTAAAGTTTAAACTCACGACCTAACCGAGCGTACATCTTCTTAAAAGGCCGTGTGCGGCGTGTGTCCATGGGCGGCGGTAATCCCTTACCATCTGGCGATCCAGCTGCTCGTATGCCCCGTATTTCAAAAAAAAGACTACAATAAACTAGTAGCACTTTAATTGCAGTTTCATCTAAGCTAAGCTTTAATCACCTTCTCCCAGGTCCAATCTTTTTCCATATCGAAATTCATCGAAGTCGATTAAGCGGTTTAGGCGTAATAGACAGACAGATAAACTGAGTTACTATCGAAGTTACAATATTAGTATTGAAGTATGAATTATAGTTTTAACTTTTTAAATAAAACTCATTAAAATGTCGACTCGTTCTTATTAGAGGTTTATATAAAAAGTCTGTTGCATGGGCTTTATATTAATAACACATTAATCCTCCGACAGTTATTGCACTTAAAAAAATCATTAAATTTAAAAACACTAGTTATTAAGAATTCACTAAAAGGTATTCCATTGGTTACACTTAATGACACTAATAAAAACTGTTACTTAGACAGTAGCCCCTGTAATTAAAACAATAGATACAAATATAGCACAAGTATCAGATATAACCACTGGGATATAAGAACAGGGCTGTAAAAATTCACGATCACTTTTAATCAATTAGCATGTAACAATGTGTGCAGTACCGTGATGTAGTGTTCCAGTAAGGCATTGTCTCACATGACTAAATATGATATATTAATTAACGTAGTATTATAATTATACACACACACATTTGCAACGTGGAAGAGCCACGCTTTGGCATGAATGGGCAGCGCTTGCGCTCTGTTTCCCCATTCCCAAAGGCCGGCAACGTTCTTTTGCCGCCTCTGGTATTGCGGGTGTCCATGTGCAGCGGTAATCCCTTATCATTAGGCAATACGTCTGCTCGTTTGTCCCCTATTTAATAAAAATAATAATAATAATTTAAACCCTATGGGCACACAGAGGTGGTACTTAGAAGTCATTGTAATATATTGTAATTAGAAGCAGAGGACATATATTTTATTTTTATTTTTTTACGTGTGGAAGCCCCTTCACCCTACCGTGGTTTGCGGTGACGTACGGCACACGCGTCGCCCCCTCGCGGCTGGCCTGTGAAGCGGATGGAGAGTAAAACCCGTCGCGCCCATCCTCCGCCACACTCAGGACGGCACGAGGTGCTGGTAGGCGCGCCTCCACTGCCCAGCTCGCCGGCAGTAGATCAGGTCCGAGTGGAGATCGTCCTCCCGGGCCTTCTCCACCTGCCTGCCTAAGGTTACAAATTAAGCAGCAGAAATAAGCAGGAAGGAAAATATAACAAGCCCTATACTATACTAAGGAGAGGTTTATCTCCACCAATAGACTATTAAAAGCTATTAAGTTATCTCTATCCAAATCTAGTAGTGTTCTCTGTGTACAGTTTATTTTCTGTTAAATTTAATAGTTTTGAAACAAAATACAAATATACTTTACAAGTAGAAAAAATCATCTGACTTTACTTAACGAAAGTATATTTACTCTTTGCTTTTTCGGTGTCTGAGGTCAGTTAGATATAAGGTAAGCTTTCCATATGTAATACAGGTTTACAAGACAGTCAACTTTAAAAACTCTATAAAATTAACATCACTTTACGACTGGCAGTAAAAGTCCAAAGACATAGTCCAAAGTTAAGAGTAATACAGACATCTTCATAAAAACAGAGTTCCATTAAAATGAGTAGGTACCTCCATTTAAGAAAGTGTTTTAATCAACTATAGAAGAACACAGTATTAGTCAACAGTATTAACAGTTACTTTGTTAACATGTCTATTTCATTATTCGTTTCTATATAACTTTATAATACAAGAAGTAATCTTAAAGGTCTTACAACTTTATAAAGTATACTATAAATATCTGTTAACTACATAAACAAGAATGAATGTCGAATATTCATAGGCTCTGTACCGTTGGTTAAATAAGAAAATGTTTCCTATAATATTTCTAGTGAACTATAAAATTCTACCACAGCGTTTTGAGTAACAAATATGTAGTTTTTTTTTTCTCAAGTGGAAAGTAACATTCTTCAGTAGGTAGTTTTCGATTTACAATTCAAAAATTCTTAAATTATGATGTTTTTACGCTTAAAATCATATTGGGAAGATATTTAAAATTTACACATGGCGTTGTGTTGATCATTCTAAAGTAAGATATTTACTGTACCCTTTATTGTGCAGCGGATCCAAGGCGTTGTATTCGCAAATAAAAGTCTCACACAGTAATTCTATTTGTCTATTTTCATTACACATGAACACAAGATATACAGTGTACTTTATGGGATAGTTTTGAGTTCTATCTTAATTTTTAACACAGTTTTTATAACGCTGTGAGTATCTCGTCGGTAAAGATCTCACTGTCTGTGAGCACCGCTACCGATCTACCCTCCGTTAAATAATTGTGTCGGTGTACACCCTAAGCAAGAGGTTTGGCTTGAAATAGGTTTAATTTAATTTATATGATTTATTTTACAAACAAACAAAATTTTTGGATTAAAGGAAAACTAAGTAGTACTGCCAATTGTTCGATATATATATAAACAGTTTTAAGCAAATACGAATTTGACAATGTTTAATATAAAAATAAATTTTAATGTGAGTGTGTTAGACACGTTACACCGTAGTCTACCTCATAAGTCATAAGTTTCAATCAACAACCCATAATGTCCCACTGCTGGGCTCAGATCTCCTTACAGGAGAGGGTTAAGGCCATACGTCTCCACGGTGGCCAAGTGCGGGTTGGGGACTGGCAAGACTACGTTGTGGCTACGTAAACTTGCCGTTGGATGTTTTAAGTCACCCAAAGGCCTCCAACTAAGCTTCACGACTCTTATCCTACAATAACAACCGGGACCGACTGCTTTACGTGACCTCCAAATCACGGAGACGCTCATGATAACATATCACCAACAATCACCCATCTAGGTACTGACCGCGCCGTCATTACTTACCGATTAGAAACAATCACCGAGCTTAATTTACCTCAATAGGGGTCGATATATCCACAATACAGCTCATCCTTAGCATTTGTCTGTAAACGATATCCCCCTTTATTTGATGTATAGCTATTTTCACGAATATTTATATGTCCCCTACATATAAAATTAAAACTACCAAATTTAAAAAAATTAAAATAATTCAAATTATCAAATTTTTTAACAAAAAATAAACTGTACACAGATAACACTACTAGGTTTTGATAGTAAGATATATTTATCATCGCCATCAACAGCTTTTAAAAGTCTACTGGTGGAGATATACTTCCACCTAGAAACGAGGTTTTGGACTACTATTCCTCGCTGGCCAGATAGAGCTTGTTTCCAGTTTTCCTTCTCCTACTTAACTTGTAACCTTATTCAAGTGTTTCGGGAGTGATAAATTGATCTAACTAAGATTCAATTTTAGAAAATTAACCAAAAAAAATTGCGAGCAAAGCTCAATCACCTAGTTACCAATTGGTAGTCACTAATAATTTTATTTCAACATGGCAAATCTGTCAGTCTTCTGAACACGCTAACAGTTGACGTGAAAACTGAAGAAAAATATAAATAGAATTAGATAAATTATCTACATATTAAATAAATGTGTTATCAGCGAATAACAATTACACTACTGTTTACTACGATAACAGATATACGAGTTTACGTAGCCGTGGGCAAATGCTAAGGATGAATAAAATGAGTCAAAGAAATCCCGAAACTCATTTTTTTATCGTTTTACATGTTTGTACTTCACGCGTTATTGCTTAATATGACGAGCTGGACAACTTTTTTCTATAGGACTAGTTTAATACTATAGAACAAAATTACTTACCTCACTTGATTGACAACTACGGCAGGATACAGCTTTTATATGCTCTATATTTTCTATGGTCGTACATGGTTATTACACGAAATAATAGTTTATTTTCAATTGTTTAACCACTTAATGGCTTAATTACTAAGATGATTACGAGGATGACTCGCTCTTGCACTTACATCGTCATTTTGCTGGTTAATAAAAAGAGTACAAGTCGTAGCCCGCGGCGTTGATCGTTGAAGCCAAAGATTTCTTTTACCTTCAGTTAATTCCTTTTTTACGTATGGGCCTGCCAAAGTGACTCTTTCCAGGCTGGTGGAAAACATAAGCAGAATCTAAGAATGGTGGTCGCCATGCTCATTGCGAATGCAGACAATACAACAATGCATCATGGTAACCCAAACCATAGGAATGCTTCTATATCATTTGGCCTCCGGTCTCGCATTCACCAACGAAATAAAACTGCACGAATTCTGTCCTTTTAGGTTGATCTTCTATGCGAGGGTAGTACTGCCCCGTTCGGGCTGAAATCAGCGTGTCTTTACTACGCTATAAACATGCATTACTATACAAACATACATTATTATAAAATTGAGATGAATTTTGTGATTCTTGCCTGAGAAAATAGTAGTAATATTCTTCTTTATTAGGCGTCTTATTAAGAATGTAACAATTCTCTTTTGAAGCTGTATTAGAAGGGATTTTTAGGCAACAAATAAGCTCCTAGAGTTTATGCTTATTCGTTATTTTTATCGAATCTAATAGACAGGGCTTGTTAACCATAATTATACATCTTTAAAGTATTATCTAGCTTGTGTCCCAATACCGAAAGATAAGGAAAATACTGCAACTGTTTTAACTTGCAATAGAGTTCATTATTAAAGGTTTTAATTACGTTGTATCACCTATAACTAACTAACTGCCTCGGTGGCGCAGTGGTAGCGTATGCGACTGCTGTGCTTGAGGTCTCGGGTTCGATTCCCGGGTTGGACCAAATGTTTGTATGATCTGCAAGTATTTGTTTCGAAGTTTGGATGTTTTCTATATATAATATGTATGTGTTCACAAAAAAAGTGTGTGTTATATCAGTTGTCTAGTACCCATAATACACGCTCTGCTTAGCTTGGGACTAGATGGCGTTGTGTGTTAGATGTCCGAAATATTTATTATTATTATTAATAATTTACTAACATAAAAGTAGTGTACTATCTCATCTGCTAAAGCTGTTATAGTATAGTAAAAAGGTGTAAAAAACTAGATGCTCTTATTCCTTGCAAGTATAATAACAAAAGTAAAACAGTCTCTTGAATATTAATGTAGTAGTGTTTATTCTTATTCCAGAATATCAATTCGTATATACGTGTTGGTATAAGTGTTGTTACACTTATTACCTATAAAGATAGATACACCATTACTGAGCTCTATTATAACCTGTCTGCATAGTAATGCATTTGCTATGTCATTTTTGCGCATTATTTCGCATTGCCGTCACATTTGAACCCTTCTATTTTTACTCCACCATCGACACATTAATAACACACTGCTTCCAGTGGCTAGTTTCACCTCATAATTTTATAGTCGATCTAAACATTGGTACTTTTCGAGAATATAGGCAATAAAGGGTAAATAAATACTTTGTACTGTAATAAAGAGGTAATGATAATTTATATATAAATGAATATAACTGGGTATAAGAGCAATTTTTCATTAATAAGCTTCAGTATTTAGAAATAAAAAATATATAATATGTCACAATGATAACATAAATTAGTAATTTATATTGATTCTCTAATTAGTTGAAAATAACTCTGAACATGATCTAAAACTCACACGAACTATACAAATATGCATATCGATGGTACCTAATAACAATGACGGATCTGCAAAAAGATTCTTTTCGACTAGAGTACAACTACCAGACGACGAAAAAACATTCAAAGAACTGTAGACGTTCAAAGATTTATTGACTGTCTTGACTTTTCTTAAGTAATAGGGAGCAAACGAGCATACGTATCGCTAGATGGTTAGGGATTACCGCTGCCCATGGACGACCGCAACACTAGAGGCGTCACAAGTGCGTTGCTGACCTTTGTCGGATGGGGCGGGGGATTGGGGGAGGTGTTGGGGTATGGGCTTCCGCTATCCTCACTCACTTGGTGAAACACAGCGGAAGCAGTCTTATACACCGGTTTTCTGTGAGGCCGTAGTATCGCTCTGGTCGAGCCGGCCTATTCGTGCCGAAGCGTGGCTCTTGAAGTTATATTCATGCGTATGGCATGATTAAAGAGTCTTTTCATACATACTGTCCATCACTGTCGGTGTGGTGACGGCTTAAGAAAATAATGGCATAGTTTAGACTAAGGAAGCAAGCTGAGTGCAAGACAAGAAAGAGAGCTTCAAAGGCAAATTTCACATAAATCCTTACCTGTCTGGTGATTGTCGTATCGCAGGTCAACCTCTATTCAAAGACCATGTCTAGAAGTAGACTATAAAGGTCTGTTGACGAATGATAATCAATGAGTTGTTAGATTAATAATTATAATTGTTGACAATCTAGGAAAATGATTTCTCTTTAGAGCAACATTAAAAATTAAACCATATCTTTGACTTGATAACACAATCGAAAACATAACTTAATTCCATCAATTTCATTAAATCTGTAATTACACTTATGAGGTGAGATGTTAATAGGGTTGTCGATAGGTTGTTACCGATAAATTGTAAAAAAATGTATTAAAATTGTAACGTTCGGCAGTGTTGACAAAAAGTTACAGTCCAGATAAAAAATTAGTATTTAATAAGATATAGTACATTTTATTATTAGAAAAAAAATAGTTAATATTGTACATCTCTTACTGATAGCCTTGAGATACGAGTACAGAGAATTCCATGAGAAATTTAAAAAAAAATTGTAATCTTTAACAATACTCGTACAGTCTTAATATTTTTATGAAAAGTTTTTTTATTAATCAGTTTTATTTGGATAGCAATAATTCATAATATCTTGACTACTTGTGAGGAAATCCATAACAATAAACAGAATTTCAGTGACGGTAAACTGCGTGATCACTTAAATCTTTACATTTTCTGTACAGCTGACAGTCCTAGACAAACTGTCGATATAAGAATTGGATAGTTGAGCACAGCAGTTCAGATGTTCAGATAGTCACAGTGTAGGCAAGGAGAGCACGACGTAATAAGCTAAAATCAGATACGAGTATGTCATGTTACAATAACATGTCGAATTAATTGTTTTTGCAACGCTTTCTGGTTTCTCGTGGTCTGTGTGTACGGTTCGTAGTATTTTCTTATTGTTTTAATAACCGGAAACTTTGAATTAAACCGAATTGGAAAAAAAAGAAAGTGCATTTTCTATTTTAAGAGTCGTACAGACTACTTCAATGTCAATCTGCCTGAATATATCATATAGGTATGTACGCTTGTTAACGTGAATGTACGCTTAGGTACTGTATTCTAAAATCTAGTCTCTATTAGATGCTAATAATAATTGACAGTCAAATCAATTCAATTGCGTTATCAAGAACTGTCATAACATTTTCTTTAGTACTACAATTGCTCTCAAAATATGAAACAGATACTAATACTGTGATAACAGAGGTCACTGAAGTAATTACAGTCAACGACTTGTCGAAAACTACTGGTCAGAAATATGTAATAGAAATGAATCTTTCGGATTTATGACTTTACTTCTGAATATTCTCGAAAAGCGCTGTTGCATATCATTTAAGAAACATATAGAATAGATCTTTCAATTTACAATATGGGTATATTTTAATATGTTTCATTACGCCATGATGATAGCTAATGATAGCATGGGCGTGAGTATATCGAGCTCATAATTCCACACGTGACTGCAGCTGGGAATGAAGGATATATTAATTGGATCTAAGTTAATGATTATAATTCTTATGATGTTTCGCACTTTAAAAGATGTCGGTTTCAATATTCGTTTTATCGCTTTTAGTTTAAAATGATCTCAACAAATTTAGACAAGTTTTAATCTTAATAGTCTACTAAGTTCAGTTTAAGTTTTTTTTTACAGAAAAAGACCACTTCCATATTAGAAATAAATAAACTGTGTCGCGTGCGTATTTACAAACATACATGAAACACACACAAAGAACACCCCAGACTCAGAATAACAATTTGTTGATCACACAAAGTGTTGTCCATGTGGGATTTGAACCCACAACATTGTCGCAAGTAGAAAGCGGTGTGGCGACCGCTCAAGCCACTAGGTCAATTGTGCAGCAATTTGTGTTTATATTCTGGATTATAAAATAACTAATGAATGAATAGAATAAATGCGTTTAAGTATGTTTTTATTATAACATGATTCCTTTTTCATAATGAGTTTTTTTAAGTTAATACCTTATGGTGAAACAGTTAAAACTGAAATAGTTCATGTAATATTTATTTTGAAAAAATAAAACACACTATACTCTCTGACTTAGGGTCTGAAACCCTAACGCTCATTGTTTTTTTTACATGGTAGTTTCAAGGCCGATATAAATATTCATGAATAAAAATAGTGCTAAGCGGGACTAACCGGCTCCTTAGAAATGCAGCTGAATGCTCTATCATCGAGGACTAAAAAAATCTCTTTAAAAATTTATAACTTCTCTAAAAGGAGAAGTAATTGACATTCACTTCATCTTTTCTAATTTTAACCGTCGCGTCGTGTTTAGAGCTCGTTTCATCGCCTCCGTGTAAACGATATCAACTATAAACTTTTAAACAGAAATACTTAATACTGGCGGGAAACTTAATCCCTGTCATAAGTATGTAAGTATTTTCTATACTCTTTGTAAATACTCGTGTTAGTATTGTTTACAGTGGCACTGGTAATTACTACCAGCCTTAAGCAGTATATTACTTCAATTTAATTGACAACTGCGGTCGTATATTCAGTATAAACATATTTGTTACCCGACTGCGAAAGAAGGAGGGTTATGTTTTTTCGAGTGTATGCATGTATTTTTCTCTGGCACGCCCTAAAAGGCGCTTGTCGTATTTTTATGTGAGTGGTGTCAATATATTTGTGTTAGTCGTGAGAGTGACACTGGACACCTCAAAATTAAAAAAAACGAAATTGAGAATTTTTGAAGTTAAAAAGTAATCTCAAAAAAAAATCTATTTTACGTCGGGTGTGGTATTAAAATAAAGAAGTAATTTTGGTAACTAAAACATAAAAAAATATTTGTAGTCACAAACTGACTTACCATGACTAGGTATTTAGGAGTTGAAGATTATGTACATGCCCTATGGTACGTTCCCTATTTCTTTGCTAGTTGGAATCGAAATTGTTCTTATTATTAAAATTCACTTTCATATATTTAAATATACTAAAAGTTTACGCTGATGATAGAGTTGAGTTAAACGTAAATTATGTATTCAGTAAATATAATCTAGAATTAAACTAGTTTCTACTTGTAATATTCATTCTAATTAATACTATGAAGCTGACTTCGTGTCTCTAAGCTTATGTTTTATATAGTAGGATAGTCATAATAGTAGTCTAGACTCAAGTTGTCTTAACATTCATTCATTAACTTGAGAGTTACCCTCTTGTCGGTACAGCCTTATTCAGCTTTCCCTATAAAGAGCCTTTTCTTTGCCCTCCCTATACGTCAAAACCGCTACGTTTTTCTTTAATCTGGTCTATATAACTCTGTCTTGGTCTTCCTCTTCCTCTCTTTATTTCTATTTTTCCTTCTACGATATAATTTATAAAGTATCGTGACGTGTAAGATGGATTACTATATTGCCTCTTCTAATTTCTATAGTAGGTATCAGCAGACTTTTCTCTTTCTAGAACTTCTTCATTGGTAGTTTTTTCCATCCAACTGATTGCCTCCATTCTTCACCAGGACCACATTTCAAAAGCTTCCAGGCTGTTTTAACATGTATGAGTAAATAAGAAGTATTTCAGATGCTGTTTATTCTACCTATTTGTATTCTCTATGTGAATGTGAACACTTTAACTAAGCCCATAATTTTAATATTTTGCATATAAGATAAAAACGATAGAAATAGTTATTAACTTTAATGTAATTGTTCAAATAACATATAATGTCAAAAATACTGGGATTTATATCAATATACATATATGTTAGTATTTTTTATAGAAATGTATAACTACACTTTAGAAATTTCAAACATATTTTGACTATTCAAAAAACTTAGAAAACACACATACTTTTTTACAGTATATGCGGTTGTATATTTTTTATATTTCAACAAATCTATCGCCACCTAAGCTGAACGAAGGCATCCTTCAAGTAACATTGATATTCTATCTATTCTTACCCGCTGCTGTACCCGTGTGTATATAGGTTATAGTGATAAAAAGTAGTCTATGTCCTTCCTCAACAATCAAAATATCACCGTGCTAAATTTCATTGAAATCGGTGCAGCGGTTTAGCTGGAAAGCATAGCAGACAGACGTACTTGCTAGAGCATGGACGTAGTAACTCTGAGTTTAGAGTTAAGATGATTAGTCACCTGTTGTAATATGTTTGCATCTAAGATAAAACAACAAAAACGTATTGAAAGACGGTGCTAAATTAATCAATGAATACTATTATGAAATATTATGAACCTAAGTTAAAATTAAAGAGTACAGTTGACCAAAGCAGGGCTATATAATCAGCGGGAACAATAAGATTGAAATGAAGAACATTAACAAAGTTAACTAGCCATTATCTCCGACTATTCGTCGTTATTAATCTCTGCGGGCTCTTTCGTAAGATGCAGTTGCTAGTACCTTTAGGGCTGCCCTTTATTTTAATTGCATTTATTTATGTTCAATACCTAATTGTTAACGGTTTTTGGGGTAATTATAACACTTTACTGAGCAAACGGTTCATAGGTATTTTATTGATATTTTATTAAATTTCAACAAAACCACCTAAATGTTTCTTCAATAGCTTATATTAATATGTTCATGTCTACCATGTTTTATGTTGTATAAACTCGTATATGAATAGTTCAAGCTTTATTTACGAAGCTGAGCCACAATTTTGACTATATAGCTATGTGAATTGTTCGTTCATTATAATTATCTTAAAAACTAAAGCTCAGTCGATTATTTAAAAAAATATTAATGTATATTTGAACTGAAACAAAACAAAGTGTTTGTTATTGTCAGGACAAGGTTCGTATTTAAAAAAAATAAAAGAAAGGTTTTATATTTTCTTAGTTGGCTTAGTATACATTGAGGCTCTGCGGGAAGTTAACACGAGCTTACTGAAATGAGTTTTTCGGTAATTCAAAAAATTTTGACGAAAATAAATATGGCGGTACTAAGTTCGCCGGGTCAGCTAGTTTCGAAATAATATTTTTTATATTGTTGACTTCAACCACTCATAAAAGTATATAGTATATAGTAAGGCTGCTGTTATAATGTTAACTAAACTATTAGGAGATCATCAGTGTTTTACTGATCTTTGAAGGCGTATTGAAAGTAAATATTAAGAAAATTGACTTATTCTCTTAATTTATTTTCTTCTTCTTCTTCATTCTTATGACTGTGCTGATTAAGTACAATAAATTTCTTAGAATTCTAAGAAATTATTTAGATTAGATTAGATTCTAAGAATTATTGTTTTATAGTTCTAAAATACTTTAAATCTTACATGGTAAAAATAAAGTGTTGTGAGTGGTATTATACAACACAGGTAAATACGAGTATATTATAAAATATTAATATTTAATAAAATTTGCTTTATTGAAAAACTGAGCAAATCACGACTAAGTCGTTAAATTTTATCTAATTCTATATAAACCTATTTCTGGAGATGTTGAAACCCTAGTAGGAATCTTGCTTCAGCAGTTAATCAGGGCTAATGTTCATACCGGGCCATTAGCAGGCGCCAGATTGTGCCCACTTGCCTCCGACTCAAAGCACACAGTTCGATACTTAGTGACAAGCGAAAATTTTTCATGGGATTACTCTGTGGACAATTTATTGGTAAAGGTAACAAGAATACTTTAATAAAATATTTTTATGTTATGAGACACTGCATGAATTTGAAGGAATTGTTAGGGTTTTGTTAACGTGTTAAAATTATTGTATAATTATATATTATAGCTCTGTTCCTGGTATTCCAAAACGTTTTAAATCGGGATCTACTTGACGTGACATGATTATGATAAAACCGTGTGGTCTGTATGCTTGACTGTACTTAAAGTTTACGGAAATAAATAAAAAAATAGTAGAGGATAAAAAACATGTTTGAATTCAGGCATTGATTTTCAGAACACAATTTACTATCTTATTCTAAGCATATATTTTTCCAAACGCATTCTGATCACGGGCGGAGCCAGAGAGGGAGGGAGAGGGGAGGATTTTTAGAATAAAATGACTATGTCCCTATAATCGTTATATTACAAAGAAAAGAAAATGAAAGGTATGAAAAATATCAATAACCCTATAAAACCCCTATGCCTACGCTACTGACATGGCCATTGATACACGTATTATTGATAACTAATACGTATGCAAAATATAAATATAGTTTATTTATGAGAAGTAAAGCTTAGAACATAATGCAGGAAGACAGCCTCTCGCAGGTAATGTTCTTAACCGATGAGTTGTCCCGTGTAGATGAGATCTAGCAATATGAATGCCATTACCATGGTCAGCAAAACATAATGAATATGAGAATAAATCAACTGGGTATAAGAAATATATAATCAAACGGTTTTGGTCATCAATCATTCATTAAGATAAGTGTAGGTATGTTAGTTTAAATATCAGTTCAACTAAAACTTAAGATTTGCTAAAATATCTTTTTTTTTTGCTTTTACGCAACTGGCTTGTTATATTTATAACTAACTTTTACCCTTGGCTCTGAGTGCGTGTATCTCAGTGAGCGAAAGAGTAGCCTATGTAAGTACTGATTAATCAAAGTATCTTTATGCCAAATTTCATTAAAATCGATGCAGCGGTTTAACCGTAAAAGCATAACACACAGACAGGCAGACGGAGTTACTTTCAAATTTAAAACCGGAAAGATACCACGGCCTCACAGAAAACCGGTGTGAAAGAGCGCTTGCGCGGTGTTTCACCGAGTGAGTGAGGATACCGGTGACCCATACCCCAACCGCTCCTACCATCCCCATCCTCTTTCCCATCCCCAAAGGTAGGCAACGCACTTGTGACGCCTCTGGTGTTGCCCATGGTAATATATAGACACACATATACATTTCTTAATATAGATACGTATGTATATATATTAAGAAATGTTTAAATTGTTTATCACTGTTATATTATGATTCCTGTGGGAAATATGTAGGTATTCGGATACTATATAGTTTTTAAAAAACCTCGCAGACCAACTTTAGTCCACTTTGAAATCAATTCATAGCCGCGATAATAATAGCGCTACGTGTTTGACAGCCTTGGTGTAAGTTTACCAGTAAACGCTAAACATCACACCTAAATCAGCAAACAGAACGAATGGTTTTTGTGCTTATTTGTCAATTTATCTAATTATGTACAGCTTATCACAATTGTAGCTAACTATAGTAACTAACTTTTATTCGAAAGAGGCACGCTGGCGTAGTTTTCCACTTTAGGTGCTGTGCAGTGAACTCTACTTCTATCAGCTCCAATAAGCGGCAAGCGGTTGAACCTCCCTCTTCCTTTCCAAACACACCCTTACTTTAGTATTGTCCTTTTTTCTGATATATTCCTGACTTCTATACTCTGCGCTGAATCTTTATTTTTATGTAATAGAGGGCAACCGAGCATACATATCACTTCATGATAAACGATTACCGTCGACCATGGACACCCGCAACACCAGATGCGTCAGAAGTGCGTTGCCGAGCTTTGGTGGATGGGAACCGGGTTGAGGTGTGGGGTATTCTCACTCACTCGTTGAAACACAACGCAAGCACTGTTTCACACCGGTTTTCTGTGAGGCCATTTTATCACTCCGATCCATTCATGCCAAAGCGTGGTTCTCCCATGGTGATTTGCATTAAATTTAACATCAAACTACCAGAATGTACGCAGGGAACAATATAACTTTTAGCACTAGAAGTTAAACGATTCCCGCTGCGAGATGTCTATATTAGTTAAAAGAACCCATTCGTAGTTATTTTGTTCATTACACTGTTATGTGGACGTATATATATAGACGTACTTGCACCAGTATCAATAACTAGTTTAATAATTATAGCTACTGGTCATGCGATCATGGACTGCATCTTCCTACATTGTGTTAGTTGACAGCTTTTGCTGAAGGGAATACTCACGTTACCGCTGTAACTTCAAGTTTAAGTCGCCTACTAAGTGACTTTTAAATTATCCGCCGACTTTTATAATGCTGTTTGTGTTGACTGCCTCGGTGACGCAGTGGTAGCGTACGCGACTGCTGTCCATGAGGTCTCGGGTTCGAATCCTGAGTCGGACCAAATGTTTGTATGAACTGCAAATATTTGTTTCAGAGTATGTATCAGTTGTCCAGTACCCATAATATAAGCTCTACTTAGTTTGTGAATAGCTCGCGTTGTGTGTTAGATGTCCGAAATATTGATTTATTTATTTATTTTTAAAGATGTCTATGTGTCTAACATGTAACGACAACCTACTCTAAACTGTTTTCAATTTTATTAGTATACTAAGTACATACGTTTTCTAAAACTACATGCAAATACGTCAAATTCATCATCATCGTCAAATTCAACAGTATTTGCTAGTCCGCTAATAGATGTATTTCATGATAGGCTTCTCCTAGTAAACATTTTACCAACCTGTGTCTATGAGAATTATCTAACCTTAAATGATGTTAACACCTAAGTATTATCTTAGCAAACAGGTTATCATGTACCATCTGAGACATAAAATGTGTGTGAGTTTTGATAGCACGATAGGGGTTTTGAAACTCTAACAGTTAAGATGCTAAATAGATATTGGTGCAGTAGGTACAAGGAATGCAGCCGCTAATCCACTACGATAACCTTGAGTTAAGGGCGCATGTGCATCATGAGCGAAGCGATATGTCCATCGTAATGGTAAGAAGATCAAAACCGAGTTGCAAACCCTTGTCCGTAATTCCACCGAAGAATTCATGAGTACTGAATATTTGACTAAATTGGTATTGAAATATTTGACTGTATTTGTTTCAGTCCCATATTAAGTCTAACTGAATAGTTAAACTCAATATACGACTGAATATAATTTGAAAAATCATTGGGAATCGTAACTATCAGTACCATGTTTAACTTTAAAATTCAAATTTCAAAAATCTAAACAAAAAAAATGTGATACGTACCTTAAAATTTAACAAAACGCTCATAGTTTTTCTATCTTCTATGCCTAACAACCACAATGTCGCGGCCAGCTGACCGTTGTGTAATAATATGAAGTGGATAAATCGCCTCGGTAGTCTGCACGTAAATCAACTTAGTTCAGTGTTGAAGGCTCTGATGAGATCGTTTCTACGGTACTTAGCAGATACACTCTTGATTCATCAACTGTCTAAACGACGTCTATCGGTATGCTGTTGGAGTATAGAGTAACAAGCATAGGTATTTGAACTATATTTAATAAAAATGTTTCTATGTTGTGAATAATCAAAATCATTGAAATTAGGGAAAAAATTGGCTAAGTACAAATGGCGGCCTTACCGCCCGGAGGCAATTTCATGCAGACAACCATTGGACGGTGAGAAAACATGATTAGGAGAAAGTGTAGGGTAGTATTTGGTATAAAACTACGTAAGACGAAAAAAAATTAAGTTGTAAAGGTTATCATATAACGTTATAGTAATGCAAAGTATCGATTATTAAATAGACAAACAAGGAATGGGTTAAACATACACATATTGTGCATGGAAACTAATTTTCATTAGATCTACACAATTGTAAGAACTTTGTAATTCGCCGAGAGCTATTTTTAGAATCTCTAAAGTTTTATTAAGATAAGAGCGACTATGAAAATTGAAAAAAATGTACTATGGTAAAAAGGTACTAATGGTTTTGTTTCAAATATACTTGAGAAATATTGAAAAAATTAACGGATTAGCTAAATCTGAAAAAGACATTCGTAAGTGCGTTTCACATTCAAATTGCTTGCACACAACAGTACATTTCAATTCACAAACGAAAATACATTTTTAATACGTCACTAAAACGTACTCCATCATTGCAACATAATGGGCTCAGTTGCAAAATGTTCCAGCTAACATGTTTTTGCTGAGAAGCTCACCTGCTCACAGGAATTAATTTCCCGTGTCACATCAAGGCTGTTTATGTGCAATGTATAGCCTGACCATTTATTTAATTTACTAGACTTCATTGAACATACATTCTTTTAAATTATGGACCTCTAGTCCATTCATGGAAGAAATATACCAACATATTTTTATCGAATGTACTTAATAATTTTTATTACGAAAGTAATCTCCTCAGATCAATATTGGTCTGAGTTAATCTCATACAATTCACACACTGCCCTCTGGTCCTAAACTGCACAGAATCTGCCGACTAAATCACACACAAATCACAGATAAATTAAACCCAGACAACAATGATCGAGTTTACCACACGAAAATTTATCCTGAGTTGGAATCAAATCCACGACCTATGCCATAGCAGTCAGGATCACGAACCACTAGACCAGTAGACCAGTCATTTATTTGATTCTTTATTTATCGATAAATCTAACAATGAAAAACGTTGTTAGCTGTATGGCGTGTAAGAAGGCAAAAGGATGAAAAAGGTCACATGATGAAAACTATTTCTGGAAAGAATTGCATGTCAACCAATTCAAGAGTAACAAGTGCGTCCCCACCATGTAATTAATTCATTCCTCATTGAGTCAGTAAAACGAAAAAATACGCACTAATAATGAGTCAGGAAGCTACAATCAATTGCTGGTCTCTGCAAATTACAATAAAAATTGGATAGGGTTAGGTAAATTTTTACTATCATTGGTTTGTTTCAGAACAACGGTAACCTTTCGTCTCCCTATCAGTGTCTATGTGCTGTGAGTCCTCTCTTCTAATCTTCTATTATAGTAACAACATTACGAAAAGAAGTACGTTGATTTAGGTAAAAATAGTCAAAACTAGATTATCGATAAATATCATTAAACATTTATAACAAACACTATCCATACACTGTTTCGTGTATGGATGTAATGATTGTCCTTATGCTATGGCTATGAGATCCAAGAACTTTTATTGAGTGGCCTGTAGATCTATTGGGCAGTGATCCTGCCAAAGTGGCCATTTAAATTATTATTGAGTATTCCTATCGATATTATGTGAAAATAATATACTTAGATACGAATTTATTTTAAATTTAAATAAAATTATTGACCATAGCCCATAGTTGCTACTTTAGTATTGGAAGTTCGCTATGGTATAATAGATCAGATTATCATACCATGATTATGCCTAAATTATGGTGTACTTCATATGGTTGCCTGAAGCTGTTTACTATGTATGTTTCAGTGCGTAATAATTTGTTTAAAACCAGAACGGCGACCATCGTATATCATTACGACTAATGTTCGCCGAGAGCGAACTCAAATTTGCTTCCATTTCATCAAATACAATGAACAACAATGTTGCTCGCAATCTAGTAAGAAATAGTAAACTGAGTCGCTGATCTTAATAAGGACTTAAATTTTTTGAAATGTACCACAACTGAGTCAATTAACTGAGCAATTCACAGAAAAACTCTTTAACTTGACCATCACTTTTGTTTTTTTGATGAATGAATCCTGTATCGCGGGGGACTTCATAAACATCCCTGAAAGGATTACAAAGAACACCCAGCCTCAGAATAATAATTTGTGGATCACACAAACTGTTGGCCCTTGTGGGATTTTAACTCATAACACTCAGTGCAGTAGAAAACGGGCGGTGTGGCCTTTAACTCACTACACCACAAAGTTAAAATAAACCGATAACTCATATGCGACAAATCTTTTCCAAATTCCGAATAGTTTTGATATTTTTAATTAAAATTATTTTTAAAATTATTTTCTCACAATTTCTCCTAAAGTATGTTTTGCCTTTAGTAGTTAGTACATTAGCTTGTTGTAACCGTTGGGCAGTGGCCCGCCGGGCATGATCACCTCGCCTGGTTGGAGGATCCTTCCTTTGCGTTGGAGAGATATGACATCCATTCCTCCACAATAAACTTATCATTGTCGATGATAAGTACCGTCTTTAGATCATGTTGTTGTATTATTTATTAATTACATTACTCATGACTAAACACCTGTAGAAATTTATGTAACGAAGTATAAATTATAATCGTTGCATGCGGGTAGCTTAGATATATAGCTATAGATTATATACAAAACGTATCCGAATGGTGAATCGACCAATCCACATATTTCTATATTCTCTTTTTGCGCTTTAGAGTTATAATATCGTTTGTCAGAAAAAATAAAATAAGCTATGCACTTTCAATTCAAAGACCGTTGACGCATAAAATCTTAGGTGCTTTAAATCACGAAGTAAATCAAAGAATAAACCAGGAATGAAATGGTTATTCCCTATTTAAATTATCTTTATATAACCTATGCCTTGGTTAAAGATGAATAACTGAATATTTTAAATAGTCGCTCATTCCATCGAGTGAATATTTAGATGGAATCGAAATTGAATTTATTTCTTTGTGCCATAAATCTGACTTTTGTGCGAAATAATAACAATTTCTTATGAAATGTCCATAAGCAAAAAGTCGATAAGCAGGAAACGTTATTGCTTTGTCGCTGTAGTACTGGTTCAGAGTTTCTTTCATACCAATAATTGTCATAAAACTCTGAAACATAAAGAGTAGATACTGGATTTACAAAAGTTATAACTAATATTTTATTACATCATAAATAATAATCTATTAGATTTTTTATTATTAAAAATGAAGAAAAATATCAAATAAATCAAAGTAAAATAATTTTCTTCTCAATATTGTGTATACAATTAGTACAGCAATAAAACAACTATGTGCAATTTGTTAGCACAAGTATGGTAACTAAGTATATAAGTACCCAAATTAAACATATAGATACACGCATCTCGCTATCTTGTAAATATAAAGCAAAATGACATGTTGCTGGTGTTTTATGAATAAATCTTGGGAACACAACAAAAAAAAGAACTATCATAGCAGAGCATTCGGTAAGTGTCAGTCCCCAACCCGCACTTGGCCATCGTGGGGACGTATGGCCTTAACCCTCTCTTGAGAGGAGACCCGAGCCCAGCAGTGGGACATAATGGGTTGTTTATTGATATTCAGTAAGCTCTTTTTAAAGACAACTCCCGCAAAAGGATCACTTTGTGTCGCAGGAGACTTTACAGTTTGATACATAAAACGGACACAAAAAACACCTAGACTTAGAACAACTATTCGTGGATTACACTAATGTTGTCCTGTGTGAGGTTTGGACCCACAACACTCTGTCGCTTAAATCACTACACCATACATTTGAGTCGGCTCTACCAGTGTTATTACGAATACACAGAAAGCTAGTGATAGGCATTTTAATAGATAGTAGAAATGTGGGGTCACCGGCGTAATAGCAATCTTTTCAACGATCTAAGGTTTCAAGCAGAATTTCAACAAAATAAAACTTACTCAGGTTTTTTAAAAAAGTTTCAGAAGATCATTTGTCTTAATCATTTAACTACATACATCATCTACGAGTACATACATAAATTAAAATCAGTACTTTTCTTAATAAGTTTGATCTAAAAAAAATATTAATGACTTAATGCGTTCCGAGTGGTTAGATTAGCTTCAATTTATTTTAGCTTTTAGTGTTCCGTAGCTCAATAGGAAAAAAACGGAATCCTTATAGGATCACTTTGGTGTCCGTCTGTCTGTACGTTTAGACCCTGTTTTTAAGGGTTTCAAGTCCGCAAGGTGATATTCATATCAAATACTCTTCTTTCCCTAAGAGCTGTGAAAAAATCAAACTTCTAAGCCAACGCAATTCTAAGATACAGCCGTTTATGTTGTAAATTTTCGACACCACAGGGTACTTCTTGTAAACTCAGAATCTTGAATTTTGGTACGAAGTAACGTCTTATAGCATAGTTAATGAAAAATTGCGAAAACCATAAACTTTTTGTTACATTATATAATTTGCACAGGTTTGTACTTGCAATACGCCGTTTTTTTTAAATGGTCCTGCCAATTTGATTCTATTCTGTCTGGCGCCAAGAGTAATTTAACAGTAGATTATATATCTCTGTGTCACCGTCGAATATAATCTTTAAATGTTAGGTCACTGTTAGATCTATTCGGTAATATGAGAGACAACTGTACAATATTTATTGAACTCATTGAGAAGACATATCCTCATTACTTCCTTAATGTTTCCCATAATTAGAACGTAATTGGCATCGATTTTGAATTTTGAGGCGCTCATAGCCCAGTTGTACTCGGTGATTAGAAACAATCAGCGAGGGCAAGCAAAGACGGCGCGGTTAGTACCTGGCTGGGTGACCGCTGGTGGCATGTTACCATGAGCGTCTCCGTGATTCGGAGGTCACGTTAAGCAGTCGGTCCCAGTTGTTATCATAGGATAACAGTCGTGAAGCTTAGTTGGAGGCCTTCGGGCGGCTTAAAAACATCCAACGGCAAGATTACGTAGCCACAACGTTGTCTTGCCAGTCCCCAACCCGCACTTGGCCAGCGTGGGGACGTATGGCCTTAACCCTCTCCTGAGAGGAGACCCGAGCCCAGCAGTGGGACATTATGGGTTGTTGATGATGATTGATTGATGGCATCGATTGATTATTTTCAAAGACTTTGCTAAAGTACTGGCAGCTCAATTATTTAGGCAGCTTTCATTGATATGCAGAATAACGTTCTTATCTCGATAATTGGGATCGGAAGAGGGTCGAACCCGAGAGAAGTAGATATCGGCGGCGATATAAGCTCGGCTCGATAGGGGAACCACGGGCCGCTAGAGAAAAGTTCAGATTAATTCCTATCGTAAAGGATACGATGAATGAGCGGCCTGATCATATCAAGATGCGTTCGGGCCGCCACGCCGCAGTGGATGGAGGAAGTAGTTTCCTGGGATAGGGCCTGAATTCACATTGTTCTCCTTAAGTAGAGCGCCAGAGGCCAGACGTCGGGGTGGTTTATAGCAAAAACGTCGCATACTCCAAATTTATGACTCCCAAGAAACAGGAGATCCGAAGGAATTTTCAACTCCATCAGCAAAAAATATCGTAGTAACATGTAACAGTCATGATGGCTTCATGACTACTTTATTCAGAATTTCGTTTAAAGTATGTTTTAGCAAATAATACGTTAAAATACCTATCTATAAATCTTGATAACTAGTTACTTCGTTCTCTTAAGTTCTTATTAGAAAATGCAAATCACCTGTCCCATATGAGAAAGCATGGAATCGTTAAGGTAATAGTTGCACTCGAACCCCTAATAACTCTTCGAAGCTTAAGCGTATGTACACTATTATGACCCTAGCCTTAGACCTTTAAACATCAATAGTGTTTCTAATTATGAAATATGGAAGATCCATATGTACGTAAATTGTTTGTTACTATTTTGACGTTTTAGGCAAGAAAGTTTACAACCGTTACTAACATTTGTGCATAAAACATATTGTTTTTATGTGATTAATTTTTAACATGTCGCATGTATTACATTTTAAAATCCAGGTATCAAACTTGTTCATAAATGCACTTTATTATAATTCTTTTTAAAACTATGCGTTTGAATCCTAGCATTATCTTCAGGTCAATCTTCGTAAGTTTTAAGGTTACATTATTTATCTAATCGTTAAAAATATGAAGTTCCAATCCATTATAGTAAAAAAATATTTTAAGTATATTTTTTTTATTCCTATCATAATTAACAGCAAAGTTACCTGATTAGTTTAGTGATATTAGCCATCGGAACTTTTTTGTAATGTAGCGAAGCTGTGAATACAAGCGTAAACATTTAAAGCTCAGAATCAAACGTAGGATCTCTACAATCATAATAATATATCTTATGGTACTGAGATCGATTCTATAAGTTAAGAAATCATGCAATAATTTACCCGGGTTCAATGTGAACCAGTATTGTATGACTTTCTGGCATAATTTGCTTAAAATAGTTGGCAACAAATTATTTTTCTGTATTTACTTAGTAGGCAGTTTAACAAACCCGAAAGCTTTTAACAAACCCTATTCTGTCGGGTAAGTATATACGTCTGGCCAGGATGGTATTGTAGACAAAACCTACCTCTCCAAGGAGAGGTCTTTAATCAGCAGACTATGACTTCTGCTAGTTGGATGCATCAACATCGATAATCCTTGTCAGGCATTTATATATCATATCTACCCTTTGCACGACCGTTTCATTTATTATTTATTGATTATTTCATTCAACACCCTCATTTAAAATCAGGTCGTTCACTTTACACGGCAGGTACAACAAACGTAAAATTAAGTAAAACATATAATAAACGACTTATTTTTCAACGTATCATCAAAGGGACAAGGCAAAAGAAAATTATGTTGTAAACCACCACCTACAACTAATAATACGATTACTGTCAAATTTCCTTTTCAAAATTACCTATATTTCACACTCCATATTTTTCAAGATTTAACTTAATTATATATGTATTAAAACCTTTACAAATTATGTGCCGAAGTTTTAAGAAGTGAGCGGATACCTCAAATAACAGATTTAAGTAAGTAAATTGATTGCGAATTCTTCTTATTTGAAACAACCAACCTACATTGATTTCCTTAATTTGCTACCTTCAACAACATAATCGGCGTAATTATATTACTTTTACAAAAAGAGGATAACTATATTTAATACGATGTGGTGGTACTTTCGGGGTACTGTAACTAAATATTAAAAGAAAACAAAACTCAAACAACGAACAAAGTCAAATTGCTGATTTTACTGTTCATTTACAAAGCATCAACCACACATCAGTCACTTGAAATACTTTTAATTGTTTGTTTTTGTTGAATGGATAGGAGTTACTAGTGAAAATTCATTTATTTAATCTAGACGTATTATGTTATATGTTTGTATTGAGTCAGGGAATGGACTTTTTCACCATACCCATAAAAGATCCCGAGTGTCTATAAAATATATATTTAAGAATATAACAGTTGCTTAAAATTGCTTGTAGTTTATTCATTAAAATAAATATCAATATCTTCAGGGCATAGTATAATTATAGGTAGCTGTAATTTAAAACGATATAAAAACAATAAATACGCACCAGTTCAATTTCATTTGTGAATGAGGTTATTAGTAAGCATGCAAAGTTAGCCACGTTCAGATATAATATCAATGAGTTCATCCACAAATAATTGATGACTGTTCCAATTTTACAAGATTTTTTAAAATTTTATCACCAACCACAATGTCCCACTGCTGGTCTCGGGTCTCCTCTCCTCCTCTCAGGTCTCCGTGATTTGGAAGTCACGTTAAGCAGTTGGCTTGACGTGACTTCCAAATCACGGAGACCCTCATAGTATCATGTTACCAGCGTACACTCGTCCAGATACTGATCGCGCCGTTGTTTCTTACCCTCGGTGATTGTTTCTAATCAACGATTGCAACTGGGCTATGTGCGCCTCTACTATCGTCACGAATATCACAAATTAGTTTACTACTAGGGCTAGTTTCTTCACCTACTGATAAAGTCTTTGATAGACTATTTCGTATTCATCTGAAAGGTAACAGATTTCAGTTTTACAAGCCTCAGATAGAGATAAAAATATCAGCTACCTTTATTTGTCAAATAGTGTTATATAGTAGGAAAATAACTATTTAAAGCATCGAAACTGGTAAAATTGACCTATAATATGGTCTACGTAGAGTAATTGTGCAACAGAGATAGAGGATATTATTTGTTTAAGCTTATATTTGAAGCTCTTCAATCAAGGACTCGAGACAGCAAATATATTAATTTAAAGACGAACAATCTTCTTTGTTAACTGTTTGTTCTCATCACACTTTCATATGGGGCGGAATCTTGAGTTGCAAGAACTTCATCTGGACGCTTTCTATATGTACCATCTTAAAAACATATCAGCTTAGATCGCTTGGAATAACTATATGACAAACTAGTCTGCTGTAACTGGAACTCTCCAGTATCGTGACCATGCGAACAAAGAACTGAGAGAGCTGAGTATCATAAATCATATCACACTCATAGAAGTCTCGTCCAAGACTGCCTTACCAAGGCAATTACTCGGGAGATATAGTCACTAACAGGTAAATTGGTCATCGTTGTGCCAAATAACACTACTTTGAAAAGGTGCCCCAAGGTATTAACCATTTGGTTATAGGTATTCAACAAAACGATATGATGCAGTGAAGTCATAAAATTAATTTGAAAGCATTCTTGTCTCGAATAGAAATGTTCTTTTGTAGAAACAAATTATTGTTGGCCTTTATAAAGACACAATTTTAATATTACAGTCAGTGTCGAGTAACTAGTTTATGTGCGTCTTTTTTGCCAATGCGCATGACGTTTTAAAGAAAAGAAAAATATGACAAATACTCATCTAAATATTGTCCTAACTATACAGATTTTTTGTCAGCTTTATCAAAATATACGGAACCATTATACATTAAAATTGATAATACATACTTAAAGCATTTTTTATGACACTACATTAGGCTATATCGCGATAATTAGCTCCAAACAGTGGGCGTCAGTCGTTCGACAAGTTTTTATCATCATACCTGTAAATCCGGCCCTGTTACATGTTTACTTCAATAATTGACGACCGACAATTACATATAAAATATTCTTCGAGCAGTGCCAATCATAAGTCAGTGATCTTTGGTTATTTAGTATTAAGTATCTATGAGTAACTAATCATGTGTCAAAATGCGCGGGAGATAAGCGCCGCGACAAAAACACTATGGATTTCCTTAAAGTTTTTGTCTATGATGAAACACCTACTTATTTACCTTCTCTTAAACGTAACCAGCATTTGATGTTATTAATTTTATCGATGTTTTTTTTTCAATTTTGATCATAGATTAACTGTATTTATGATTGTAGAGCAACTGTTTCTCATTGAATAACTGTTTTTTGTATATATATATATTTGTAACTTTAAAGGAATTAGAAACACTGGCTGGAATTTACTGTAATTCTTTCCAACGATATGTAGTGTAGTATATCAAATACCTAAACATAACATTTAAACAAAAATACATTATCGTTCCAAAATTTTCTCCGAGTTTTTTGCTTATATTAAGTTTACTACAATTCGGCTTGGATTTTTTACGTGGAGCGACTACCACCAGACCGACAGAACCCAGGTACGAGGCGATATCGACGTTCCGTAGAAAGACCGTTTAACGCTCTAGCTACCCTTAACAATTGCCAAAAACATTCGTACGACAGCCGGGACCTGGCTAGTCTTGCTTAACTTTGCAATAAAACTTGCTACTCGGTTACCACTGAGCCACAAGCTCATCATAACCGTTCAAAAAAAAAAGTTATATATCATATATTTAGCTACTCTATCATTAAGTCAATAAAAGTTTGTTAAAAGACTATTATTTCATATATCACTAACTGCCTACACTTTTATCGCTAAATAAAATTCTAAATGAAAAAGAAATACACGCAGTTACTGAAGGAAATTTAGAACAAAATCTTTCAGAATATTTCTTATGTTACGATTAGGCCAGATCAAATCATCTTAAAAAACGAGAATTAGAAACGTTGAATATAATATTCATAATGTACCACAGTTCGGAATGTAGTTACAGGCACTATTGTTTTTTTTCCAACCACTTTTCCTTAAATATTTGGTGACGAGACGATTTATGGCGTGCAATGTTTTCTTTGTGCCAATTTAAACAACTTTCGCCGGCCAGGGCAGCAAATTACCACTATTACGAGGTAATTCGTTGACGTTGCCAACTATTGAAGACCACCGCGGAACTTGTAAGATTTATGAACACCGCTTTCGATGTTAAATTATGAGACAATTTGTTTGAAGTATTTGTTTTTTGGTCTTATACTTCTCACTTGTTCAACTATATAAGCCGTCACAACCAACATTAAACTTTGAGTTCTATCTGAAAATTTGACGTCATGTCATAAGAATTTATGTTTTAACCTTATAGTCAAATTTTCGTAACTTATCGTTTAAAAGAAATGACTTAAGAAACTGCATTTCGTCATAATAAAAAAAAAGTCTCAGGTTACCATCAATGGTGCACTCGCGCGCAATGTTACTATTATAAAAATGTTGGCTGTTATAAATATCTGTTCTACACTGGATGAAATACATGCTAATAAAACGTAATTAAATATTTTAGTATTTTAGGATATGGTTTACACAAGTGATTAATTTGATCTTGCAACCTGTTGATCGTCAGTGCAGTGATTTATTCAACATTTAATCGTATTATCACGTCAAATCATATCATCACCCTTTAACAGTCCACTGCTAGACACAAGCCTTTCTTTAGAAAGGAGATTTTGTGCCTACTATCACTACTCTATCCTGACGGTTTGGTAAAGGATTTGTGTCAAGATTTCCTTCTCTGTACAGTGATATTGTCCTGCATTTTTTATATCTATAAATAGGGATGGTGATATTTTGAACTATTATATTAATCCGTCACCACACATAAATAATTCTTTTTATTACAGCTAAATGTGATTTTACGCAACTCTCAGAAGTTTTCTATCATTAAAAATATATAATAAGTTCTATACTATAAAAAACAAAAGACACCTGCTGATAATTCCTGTCAAATGACGTCATAACAGTAGGTAATTGACAACATCGATAAAATATTTGACGTTAACATCAATCTTCGAGGGAACGTTGACCGAAATATAAAAATAGTAGCAGTGTTATTGTCCTTTTGCTTATCTAAAAATGTTGCCTTAATTAGTTCTTGCTAAAGAATTCAGTACAGCTATTCAAAGTACCTATAATATTAAGTCAGCACTTGGTAAAAAGGCACTTTAATGTATAAATTTAGCATGTAAAATATGTAAGCAATCGTATTCTGGTCTTACACGCTTCTGCTTAAATGTAGAATTAAATAACGCCGTAGAGAATTAGGCATTGAGATAAAGTATAAAAAGTAAAGAAAAATAAAAAAAAACAAAAAAAAAATTATACTACAATATCTGTAAGAAGTAACAAAAAAGTATGATATTGAAATAGTAATTGATTGTTAATATCTCATGAGCAGTACATGCATCGTCGTGTCGGGAAACCGTCAAATAAATGATACACAATGTAAAAAAAACTTTATTCCAATTGCGTAAAAACTTTTGATAAAAAACTATGCCACCTGGGCTATTATTACAAATCTATTGACACCTCATTCATCGAAAAAGATTTAATGGTTTGGACGCTACGATGGAAAAACAAACAAACATAGACTCCCAAAAATATTACCCTTCCTTTTGGCTCCGCCGTAATCGGGTAACTGAAATTAAAAATTTAAAAAACCGCTACCCAAGCATTTAATTAAGTAATCATAGGCCAAAAGCCTTACAGTATTTTTGAAAAAAGGTGATACTCTTAATACTACTGTTGGACTGATATTTACCAAATATAGGTAAGAACCACCGCAAAGAAACTGGCTTCCAAATGAAAAAAATCGCATTGGAATAGGTCCATCCGTTTGAGAGTTACGATGTCACAGACACAGACAGACATCGAAATCAAACTTATAACACCCCTCCTTTTGCGTAGGGGGTTAAAATATCAATTGCACCGTTGACAGCCCTTAAACACAAAATTATTTATAATTCGAACAAGTATATGATTACCAACTAATTTAAAATTACAAATAATTGAATGAAATCACAGATATTAAACGACTAAGCTATTACGATAGCAAAAAATCAATAGAAAATAATAGCACAGCACTTAAACAAACAAAAAAACTAACGGCAAATTGTATAAGTACAAGAAATGTAACTAAACGGCACTATGTATGAGATACTACATACTATTTGGGTGTGTACCTACAAATAGTTTTTTTATTTATTATAATATTATTTAGTAATGTTTATTTTATCACCACGAATTACATCATGCTCACATAGACAGAAAAAATTACAAGAAATTCGTAATATGTGTTGTGTACAATTTTGAACTCAGTTTATTTTAGAGCTTATTTTTGTTGAGTAGTTGATAAACGAACAGACAAGTTACGTGATGGTAGGTATTTAGGTAACTACCGACACCTTTGCTAGGTGTCTCAAATATTTTAAGCGATAACTCAAGAGATATAACTATAATGCAGCATACGCTTCTTTATTAATAGATTCTTTATACATCAGAGCCTGCCAACTGACTCCACCCTTCCTGATGGAAACCATGAGCATAATCGAAGAGTAGGGACAATCAATCTGATTGCAAATGCATGCAATGTAGCGTGGTGACCCACACTATGAAAGCGCTTGTTGTTGATTTGTTGTGTTAATATGAGAAAAGAAATAAAATAAATAGCCACTCTTAACTATAAATATGATCACTTCTCACAGAATTGAATATTTGAAATACTTGAATTCTCATGAGAATGAGCAAAAGTTTTATTTTAAGTTTTATTCATTTGTTTTCACTGTATAGAGTTACAACACTAATAAAGCTAGAAATACTGTCACATAAACCTAGAGTTATAAAACTCATTTATAGTCATTGTTTATTACTCACGCAACTATTTAACTCGACAAACGAATCAATCTTGTATAACGTTACTTAATTTAATAAAAATAACAGTGGATTATAATTTTATTCGTAGTTTAATCATGTACAAATTGATAAATAACTTTAACTACAATCTCAGAAAATTGTTATAGCCCCTCAATAGTGATTAGAAAGAACTATACGTTTATATTAAAATAAAATAAATCTAAAATGGGAGTTAATTATAGTTCTGCGTATAATTTTGTTAAGTATGAACTCGGTTGATGAAAAGGAAAGTAAAATGTTAGGAAATCAACGCACCACAAAAAAAGTTAGCTGTCTGCTGTCGGCATTTTTTCGTTATATCATTTAGGTTTTTTTCTGTTAGTAATTGACAAGCAACATCTTGCGTTCTAAAATTAGACATTTACGTTTTTATACATTAGATAAAATAACACTGCACATATTTTAATGACTAGACAAAACAGTCGTGTTACAAAATAGCGCTTTCATTTCCTACATGCTAGATTACCTAAATTATATTTTAATGAATATGTTACAGTTTAAACAGCAGATATAAACGTTGTATATTAAAAATCAGTTAAAAGTATTTTTGTATAAAAATTCTTGCAAGCTCGAACTATGTTCCTGATCAAAAGTATAAATAATTATTATAAAATCAGTCAATTTTAGTTTTAACTGATTAATGTAAATAGATTATATGTCTAAACTAACTCCAACATCTTCATATTTTTCTAAAATATGCCTACCGAAGAGACTATTCGGTCCGATGGAGAGCTTAAATAGAATCTAAGAATCATGGTCACCATTCTCTTTGGCGAATACAGACAATATGCAGCACGCTGATTCACACAATGGTGACCTAGTAAGATGCTTTATCTAACTATACATTCTGCACTTTAATATAACCCACCATACTAAAATACACCTGGTTCACAGTTTCGTCTTCTCCATTGCTCTGTATAATGCAGACGTGGACTTTCAAAGCCGCAGATCGGCAGAGAATCAACGCTTTTGACGAGGTGTGGTGCAGGTGTCACATTTTGCGAGTACCGTGGACGGCCCACCACACCAACATATCTATTCTCAAGCAACTTAAGATAGAAAACACTCAACGTCTATTCACAACCTGCCTACAACGGATTCTGCAGAAATTTAGCCATATTGCGTGCAGGGACACCAATAGTTTAGAACGTCTAATGGAGACTGGTAAAACCGAAAGACCTAGAAGTAGAAGTTCACACACACTTCAACACCCAAAACTTTCTACTACTACTAATGTATGGAATTAATAAAATTAATTATAATAATAATCTTTATTGTTATAAATTACCTATTACAATTGCCTTAAAACTAAAGGTTTAAGTTAAAAGTCACACAATTAGACTAACCCTAACTCCCAAACTAGGTATTCCTGTGACTCAGGAGTTAGTGTTCTGCTGTTACAGAGATAAATTTTAGGTTAAAAGGTAGTAATAAAATTGAATAAGATGCGTGGACACAGACACGTGTTGTGTGTTTGCGTGTGTGTGTGTGTGTGTGTGTGGGTGTGTGTGTGTGTGTGTGTGTGTGTAATTCTTACTAGAGATATTACTAGATTTTACTATTTAAATGAATGAGATGTAGGTACATTATTTAATGGCGTCTCATTTTTATGAAATCATATTTCGATATATAAACAAATTAATAAATATGTCGGACATCTACCACCATCTAGTCCCAAACTAAGAAGAGTTTCTAATTATGAGTACTAGACAAATGATAATATACATATATACTTTTTATTGTAAATACGTACATATTAAAGAGAGAAAACACTCAAACCCCGGAACAAATATTTGCAGATCATCTACATTTGGTCCGAACCGGGAATCGAACCGAAGACCTCAAGTACAGTAGTCGCATACACCACCACTGCGCCACCGAGGTAGTCATATCTATCAGTAACTTTGAGATTTATAGTTTGCTAATTAAATTGAGCAGTATCCGTTCAAAAATAAATCTAAAAACTGCTAATTGCAGACAAATATCCGTTTCGTTCAGAGGGTTTTAATATAAATTTCTGGCATATTAAACATACAATTTAGCTTACAATGCACCAGCAGTTAATTCCAGTTGTAATAATTAATACAGAAACTCGTTAACATAATAACGATAGCAGTTTTTAAAAACCCTTTCAGACTTGCATACATGCTATCTGTTTTAAATAACTTAACATGATTGTAATAACTATTAAGGTTTTAATTACGTTGAAAGCTCGTCAATTGTAAAATGAATGCTTCTAAAACATTTACTATGTAGAAATCAAATAAGCAAAAGTTTAAAGAACTGTAACTCGACTACTTCCAAAACTTTCGATGCAATCGATATAGCGTATGTTACCCGGACTATTAATATAAATCTATTGATATCTTACTCTATTTTATCATTTTAACAGCCTCGGTGGCGTAGCAGAAGCGTATGCGTCTGCTGTGCTTAAAGTCTCGGGTTCGATTCCTAGGTCAGATCAAAATGTTTGTATGATCGGAAAATATTTATTTTGGAGTTTGGGTGTTTTCTTTGTATACATTATTTGTGTTTTCATTGTATGTATTTAATACAAAAAGTATAAATATATTTATATCAGTTGTCTGCATACATAGGTTGACAAAAACCTTACCCTTCTTTTGGCTATACCGTAGTCGATTAAATAGTTACCTATTTACGTGATTTGGTTTATGGTTAATATGTTTGACTCTCCAAAAATAGTTTAAGAACTTTGTCTATCGTGTTGGGCTAGAATACTAGATGTTAGAACTCCCGATTTAGATAAAACACAATTAAATGCACGAATTGCGCAGTGGTTTAAGCGGTCACCCAGCCGCTTTCTACAGCTCTGAGCGTTGCGAGTTCAAAGTTCCCACATGAGACAAGATATTATGTGAGTCATAAAATTGTTATTCTGAGTCTGGGTGTTTTTCGTGTCTGGTATGTTTGCAAAGCACCCCGTAATACAGGAATTTTATTAGTACATTAGTATGGGATGGGGATGGTGTGAGTGGGGAGGCGTTGGGGAATGGGCCTCCTGTATCCTCATTCACATGGAGAAACACAGCGCAAGCGCTGTTTCACACCAGTTTTCTGTGATGCCCTTATATCACTCCAATCGAGCGGACACTTTCGTGCCGAAGCGTGAATATGTATATTCAATAAAACCCAACTCATGTGGCTGGGATGGTGTGTTAGGTCAATCCTAATTTCTAAGTAGAAGCCTATTTTCAACAGTGGACCGTCAAATGATGTTGATGTGATACATAATATAATATTACCATTAGTCATCTGTGTGATTGAAGGGTAATACAAATGTAAATTGATTATTTATCTCAACGCACTCCTTAGCGAAAGTACTATTAATGATGTACACGCGAGATTCAACTATCGCCACAAATATAAAGTAGTGTAATAAAACATTTTCCTATGTAATTTCGTAGCAAATTAATAAACTTTATAGCCAATATTAGCTTCCGAATATATGACTTTTGTGAGCAATAAGCCATCTACAGCCTTTTAGTGTTCATAAGTTTGCATATCATTGCCATAAATTTCTTAAAGATATAAACGGGCCATTATTTTACTAGGGAAAACGTGGTTAAACCAAATCTGCTTCGTCACCATTCGATAGCTTTTCATAGAAACGTAGACATGCTTATTTGGACCAGTCAACGGTAGGAGGGCACGCGAAACAATACTCAGGCCGCAACATATAATGGCTGGGATAGAGTTTAAATAAGCAAGGCGTCAATCCTAGGGGAACTGAAATAACATGATCCGGGTTCTCCCCAGAGCAGGGCGCCTGAGACCGGCCGCCGGTGGGATTTTTAGTGAAATCACCATGCATATACATACCTGGCTCTTCTATTTTGAATGTCCTGTTCACACTATTTCTTTGATGAATCTATAATTAATTCTTGTTAACATTTCAAATTTTAAAAAGCTGCTACATTTCTCTCATAAACATACTATCTCAGGGCAATCTACCTTGCAAAATTCCTAAGTAAACGTTTAAACCGTAATAGTTTACTGGAACTAAGTTGTTTAAGGTAAAGAACCGTCCTTGGGACCTGCCAATGCCGCTAGTGAAATAAATGTTGCACATTTTACACACGAGAAAATTACCTTCTTGATACAACTACTTACGTACTACTTACTAATGATTTTGAAGAATGTATATTGAAGTTTAAAAGTATTATTAATTGATGTATATTTAATCTTAAGAAACTCTTTACTTCAAAGTAAACAGTGTAAGGACTTGACTTTGACTGCACGGATGTCGTAGTGGTTTAAGCTATCAACTACCTGTACTGTAGGTTCAATCCTCACGTAGAAAAATATTTTCTTTTATTCATAAGTTGCTTTTCTGAGTGGCCTTTGTGTCCTTTAAATGAATATTTGTTAAGCCCGCGATACCGTATATATTCCTGTTGTAGAATTTGTCTTTAAAGACACGGATCAACAAACATCTCAACTTAATATACATAATTAATTAATAATTTAATAGGTACATATTTTTACCACGAACTTCCCATTACTAAAATGAAAGATGTGGAACAAAAATATCATTTTAAAACAATAAGCCAAACCTGTCTCAACTTGCGATGCTAATAAGAACACGACAGTGGTACTTATTGCACATTTATTGTTTTTTAATGGCTGCTTTAGACGTATGATTGATGTAAAGTACACAGATATAATGTGTGAATGTGTTATTCTCGTGCAACCGGCCAGTGCCCGTGGCAGAATTTAAAAATGGCAACAATTATCTCTGACTTGTATTTTATTCTTACACATCGTTCATAAAAAAGAAACTAAGAGAGATTTATTACCAGGCCCAACTTTTTGTATAGACCACTTTGTTAAAAAATTGATGATGAATAAAATAATGAGACTCAAGTATTATAAGATAAAGTAATGTTTTGTTTAACTTATTCACTTTTCAGTTACTAGAAACAATGCATTAGAGATATATTAAATTCTGTGTGTTACTAAATTTCTCTTATTAAACACTGATCTTTTCTTTTACAGATACTACAATGGAAAGCTTGGGCAGCATGTTACTCTTCGTAGTCCTAATGACACTGATATGTCTCAACTATGGCGCTCCTGCCAGGAGATCGCGAGCAGCTGCAATTCCGGCAGAGGAACCAACTACAGCTCGGGAAAACAAACTGCAAGAAGAGTTTAAGGACATCCCAACGACAACTGAAGGTTCTATTACAAGTAGAAGGAATAAAGCTCTCAATTTGTTTGGCTTTTATCCTTCTTTCCTATCGTCTGGTGGTCTGGACTTCACGGAGGACAATGATGATGACATCAACTTTACCGTAAACGACGAGAACTTCGAAGAGGACGATCTCTCAAGAACGATTCCAACAAGACGTCGCCAGCAGACCAAGAAGAAAAATAACAATGGGGATTACCATGCCAACGACATGAATTCATTACAATACGAAAATTCACCTATCTTCTACATTAGGTTACCCCCCACCCCGTACATGTTTGTCCCCGGTTTAGGCTATGTATCACAACCACCTACTCTTGGTCCCCCGATGTCACCAATGATGGGAGGCGTACCGCCTCAAGTAGCGGACCCATTCATCAATCTTCCTATAGACTTTGTATCCAATGGAAAACCAACAGGTGTTTACCAATGGAGTGGTGCCCCTTCGTACCAGCAAGTTCCTCAAATGCCGTCAGTTGATCCGTTCGGATACGGAGGTCAGCCAATGATGCCTCCATCGCGGCCTTCCTACAACATGCCTTCATATTCTCAACCTAAACCGAAACCAGCACAATCTAATTCTAAGATTACAAACCTTAAAGGTCAATACGTTTTCAATGGGAAACCATCGGACAGTGTGTATGTTTTGAGAGACACCTACAACTCTATATACTCTGATGCTCTTCAAAACTTTTACCCCTAATTTGAGGATACCTAGCGTAGGATCGAGTGTCTGGCTCGTATCGAGCTGCTTTAATTAATGAAATTGAAAGGCCAAACGCGTGGACAAAAAGAGGTTAAGAGAAAGTTAACAGCAAAGTTAATGAACAGTAATTACTCAAAAGAATGAATGATTCCTTTTTAATATAATGAAGCAAATAAGTCTGAAAACCACCTTATTTATGTTACTCTTCTTGCCAAGGAAGATAGAACCCTGCGATCAGGCCCGTTTACTTCGTAGGTTTATAAAATATATTTTTCCTTTTTTAAAATAATAATTACTTCATTTCTCATCTACCAGAATTGGTACATATTAATTTAGACCATTGCAAATAAAGTGTAGTGAAGTTAATACTTACTAATGTTTAAAAATATTTCTTTGATATAAGGACAGGTTTCGCAAATTTAATTGTGTAATTAATTTTTAAATTACAACAAGTGCTGAGTCTATAAATCCGAAGAGCTTTATTATAATCGTTTATTATAGAAATCATATCTAAAGCCTGATGCTGAGAGCCTGAAAGCAAAGATAATACTAGCAAATGGTACATATGTAGCAATTGGTAGCGAATATAAATGCAGAGGGCAATGCTGTTTGACCGTCTAGGCCCTTGACCAGGTGCTTAAAATGCCGGACCGTTATAATGGTACTAACATAGCTATATTTAATAATTTCAAAGAGAGCGCCGGCCAGTTTCCTGTGTTTTATTGATCAAGTGTACTTAGAATTATTTAAAAATACATAAGGAAATTAAAACGATTATGTAATAGGTATTACACAGCTTTGAATTGCCGAATGTCAGCCTGCGTGAACTCAGCGAGTCGTTACGACACGGCTTTAACGGGTAATTCCCGTATACATGCTTAAACATGTGTAGGGGAATTACACACTACCTATGTGAATAACGATCATTATATTTATGTAGTTATAGATCTTAGCAATATACTTTTTCACTTAAAAACATTTGTCGTCTAACCTGCCTGCTCACGTAATTGCTGCAGTATGGCTTGATGGAAAGCATGAGCAGGATCCAAAAGTAGTGGTCACCATACTCATTGCGAATGTAGATTATGCAACAATGCAGTTTGGTGACCCACACTATAGCAGACTATTTAGACGCTTCTTCATCATACGGCCTCCGGTCTTGCACTCAAATATGACGTCTTCATGATTTTGTATTCCTTCTTTACGACGTATACGAACTTCATAATTATAGATTGCTTAGATTGTATTGCAATATGGAAGAAGTTAAATTTGAGTAAAGGTGTAATTATTATTAATTTTTATTTATAACACATAGATGTATAGGTTCATCGATAATTTTAATGCGAATTTTGAAATTACGTACAATACTTACAAATCGTAAAATTTGAGTCAACGTTAGATCTTATGAATATTACGATAAATTCATATAATTTAGTGAGCTAATATTTATTTTTTAACTTATTTACTTAGTTTTAAGACTTCTATTTGGTACAAATGTCTATTATGAGTAAAATGCGACAAATGTTCATTGTCGTCTATTAAACTGTATTACGGAAGAAGATTGTGTAATGAAAATACTTAAAATGGAAATTAAGTGACATGTTAAAAATGTAACTTCGAGACTAGGTTTAAATATAATCTGCGGTAAAAAATATGAAATACATTATAATAATATTTATTTTACTAGTTTTATATTTAGTCCATATTATCTACGATGATAATTTTAGATATATAAAATTTAGTAAAGAATTAATTGCACTTAGTCGTTGCCGGTAATATTTATTAAGTAATAAAACTTTGTAAATAGGCAAGTACCTAAACTTATTTTTTTAATCTACTCGCTTATTATTATAGTTATCTGAATCTATTGCATTTTAGTATAGTAATAATA
This sequence comes from Hyphantria cunea, assembly GCA_003709505.1. Classification (NCBI taxonomy): domain Eukaryota; kingdom Metazoa; phylum Arthropoda; class Insecta; order Lepidoptera; family Erebidae; genus Hyphantria; species Hyphantria cunea. Next base: position 586,942 of record PKRV01000109.1, read on the forward strand.
ATCATTTATATTATAGTAAAATGCTGTCACAATTTAGTTTAAATTTGAGCTAATTGTGGAAAATTATATGTATCGAGTATTCCGTCCAATCGCCTAGAATTAGAATCAATATAGGAATAAACAAAAGCCTATCATGGAAATTAAAAAGTGTACTTAACTATGAAGAAATCAAGTAGATTTATACAAATGATTATTTTGCAATATAGGTACAATATTTAGACAATAAAAATATTTTTATAACAATATTTAGTTTTCTTTACCTTCTCTGAATATATAATTCTGAATATAAGTAAGATACTTTGGGCTTTTTTGCACTTGACTGCCCTCAGTGTTCGGCTCGGGTTCGATTCCCTAAATGTTTGTATGATCTTAAAGTATTTGTTTCGGAGTTTGGGTGCTTACTGTGTGGTATAATACGAATGTATTTAGAAAAGAAAATTATATATGTATTTATATCAGTTGTCTAGTAACCATTGAAAAAGCAGTACTTAGTTTGCGACTAGATGTCCGAAATATTTATTTATTTTTGTACGGTGGTAAGATGTGGTCTAAATAAATTGCAACACATAATGAAAAATATGTTCCATTGTTTTTTTATTTTTATTTGTTGCACTTGTTGTACAAATGCAGACTTACTACTGTACTTGCCTTGAGACATTCTCTCCTAATCATCCTTCGCGTGATGTAGATATAAAATGCCCTACGTGCAACGATATTGATTTTTCATAGTATTTTTTTTTTTATATATTTTAGCTGCCAAAATGACTCTGCCCTGCCTGATGGAAAGCATGAGCAGAATCCAAGAGTTGTGGTCACCATCCTCAATGCGAAAAAGAACAATGCAGCATGGTGACCCACACTATGGCGGCCTGGGGGGAAAGGGGATGGTGAGGGGGATAGGGGGCGTTGGATTGGGGTATGGGCCTCGGGTATCCTCACTCACTCGATGAAACACAGCGTAAGCGCTGTTTCACACCGGTTTTCTGTGAGGCCGTGGTATCACTCCGGTCGAGCCGGCCCATTCATGCCGAAGCGTGGCTCTCCCACGGTATAAACACACATAATGATGATGTACATAATGATTATTCACCAGAGTACCCCTTTAAACGGTTCTTGATTGGTTGGTTCTTGATATACACAATTCAAGAACTTATACTGATGTATGGCCAAGGTATAATTGTTTTGTTATTATTAGTAGGTCTAATAATGGTCTATAATTAATATATGATGTAAAAATTAAAATTAAACCGATAATAATATTTTTTCGGATAAACAACGCTCTCTAGTCCCAAACTGGCTGAGCTTCCCAATAGGAATACCCATAGCACGAGCTCTGCAAAACAAATGATAAAATACATATTTTCATTGTAAATCCACACATGTTATATATAAAAAAATACCCAAACTCCGAAAAAAAAAATTGCAAATCATACAAACAATTGGTTCAACCCGGGAATCATACCCGAGACCCCAACACAGCAGTCGCATACGTTTCGACAGCGGCCAAGGTAAGGGCTAAACTACCTACTTAACTTTAGAGGATTTGCTGCTGACTTGCTTTTGATTAGAATAAATAGAAAACGAGTAAATAGGTCATCCGATGTTTATTGATTACCAATGCCAGGAAGCAAAAGCAACCCGTCTAACCTATTCTTAGTATAGAAATAATTATGTCAAGAACAATCAACTTTTCTGACAAACAGAACACACGCTCGGAGTATTCACTGTCTGCTGAAAAATTATGTCGGCAAGACACTTGGAGGCATGTCTCTTTAGATGTATGCGTCCATGGATAGTGTTCATGCAAATACTTTAAAGGTAACCCGAACTAAGGATTGAAGTCTTTTAGATCACTTCATTTAGCAAATCGTGTATCAGTACAAAAATCATATATACCTACCTACTCAATTATCGATAATATTATCTTCGTAGGCATAGCTTAATGAAAAACTTTTTTATATTAAGAATAAAGAAGTTATGTTTTTAACTAGATGAATATTATAAATAGGTAGAAAAGATGAAATACAAATAATTAAAATACACAGAATTTATTTAAGTAAAATATGTTGATATTTTTCAATTAAGAAAAATGGCAGATCATAAACCGCTGGCAATATGTTGGTTATGAGATTTATACCGTTTAATAAGTTATTCATTCTGAATAATTATTATCATATACCTATTTATTATATTTTAAGATCTGTGCTAAAAGAATTTTAAATCTGCTCATAAAGTTGTTACAACTGTAATAGCGAAACGCATTCTTAAGTGTTCTAAACACGCCATAATTAAAGTCTACTTACTCTGAAAACTAGAAAGCGTTGTATGTCAGACTGACGAAAATATTTTACATTATTTTAAAATATAGAATATATTACATAAAAACGATTACATATTTGAATATTTATTTATGAATGAGCTTACTGGTGAATTTTGTAAAAGAGCAATATTTTATTGACGTATGATGAAAATCATAGACAAATGATTTTGATTTCAAAAATATAATATTACGCCATCTTGTTGTTTGTTGATAACAATGACAACACATTTGTGATTCGTGTATTTCGTTGTGATTTAAAAATTAAATACAATTTTTAACACAATGTTGTAAAAATAAATTTAAAAACAATCCCTGCCGTAACATACGCCAGGCAGTTCAAAAATCTCAAACAAACCTGACATTGTCCTTTATTTAGGAGAAAACGGGCAGCCCCTCAGGTGGTTTTATGCCTGAGTTGGGCTTAATTTGACGTTTATTAGATTTTCCCTGTGTGGAAGGAGCCAGCTGCTAGGCTTCATTTTGTTATTTCTATGGAGTAACTAAACGTAAATAGATCTGTCATTGCTAAAGTCAAATTTTATTCAATTTTATAGGACCTGTCAAAGTTGTCATCTCTAAGCAAATCGCGGAGTATAAAACTACAAAAATAAAACAATTTAATAGAATACTTTGTTCATTACACATGATAATATACGCCGATGTAAACACTGTGTCTTCAGCTGTCTTTAAAGATAGTCAAGTGAACAACAAACGTTTAAAATGGATGTTTGGTGCATTGGTTCAGTGTGACGACGTGCTTCAATGAACTAAAAAAAATGAAAGAGTGTCTAAGTTTTCCTTGAATAGTATACACAATAGAAGTAGCATCATGTTTCGCAGCAGAAGTTGGTTTGGAGCATCATGGGGACGACCCAAGAATCCACATTCGCTAGAAAGATTGAAATATTTACATAACATTCTGTGCAAAAACACAACAGTGTCAGAAAGCAATCGAGGTACTTTGGTAGAGTCTCTAAGATGTATAGCAGAAATACTGATATGGGGTGATCAGAATGATAGTTCTGTTTTTGAGTAAGTTTTTTATTATTGATTTATGTACATTATTGCAAGTATTAGGTTGAAGAAAGTGGATAAAAAATTTGGCACTAATTAATCAATGATCTTATTCCATGAAGTTTATCCTTGTTTTAGTTTACAGATATGATCTATGTTATAATGCTATTAATGGAAATGAAACTATGATTTTATCTATTTGCGTGTACTATCTGTAAATTAGTTAATCACTCTTTTAACCATGTACTTTACCTCTAAATGCTTTTAAAATATTACACCACAATTATAAAACCTTGATTGCACCGAAATATTACTCGTTTAAGCGGTCAACACACCAGTTTTTGTATTTTCTTTACACACCATGGCCCAATCAAGAGGCTAAGTGCAGAAATAGTTCAGTAAAACAAACAAGGTGTTTGTTTGTTTTGTGTATTTTCTGCTGCTCTGAGAATTCTGGGTTCAAACCCCACACAGTGCAACACTTTATGTGATCCACAAATTGTTGTCCTCAGTCTGGTTGTTCTTTGTATCCTTTTCATAGATGTTTGTAAAGCCCCCTGCGACACAGGATTGATTTCCGAAGACTGCCTCGTTGGCGCAGTAGTAGCGGGATTGAATCCTGGGTCGAGACAAATGTTTGTATGATCCTACAAATACTTGTTTCGGAGTTTGGGTGTTTTCTATGTATAATGTGTATGTATTTACAAAAAAAAGTATTTATTTATTCACATCAGTTGTCTAGTACCCATAATACAAGCTCTGCTTAGTTTGGGACTAGATGGCGTTGTGTGTTTAGATGTCCGAAATATTTATTTATTTATTATTTATGTATGTGATGTATGAGAGAGTTTCCTTTAATTTTTTTTTTAAAACACCTTTAAATTTCTTATTCCAGCTTCTTCTTAGAGAAGAATATGCTCTCATACTTCTTGAAGATAATGAGACAGAAGTGTGGGGGATCATCTTATGTATGTGTGCAGCTACTGCAAACATTAAACATTTTGTTTGAAAACATTAGAAACGAAACATCTCTTTGTAAGTATAAACATTGGTTATTATGGGAATCCAGGGCAGTGTTGTAATAATTTGAGAATGAAAGATTGAGATTATACTTATGTGTGATTTGGATTTTTGCAATTTGAAAACAAAGTTTGTCTCCCGTATAAAGTTCATAGAACTTCTAGTTGTTTTGTTCTAATCTTTATTATTCCTAACATTATTCGAGGTTTCCTACTATTTCAACTGGTATTACCTGAATATCTGTCTCTCCATGGAGCGAAGGTGAATTAGACTGAATGGGAACTGAGTTCAAAGATTGAATTAGATGTCAGTCATGTTTGAGGGCACTGGCTTCCCAATAACAACAACCATGCTCTTGCACAACCTTTAAGCCAATAAGATACATTAGTTCTGAGATCAATTTGAAGGAATGGGCATTAAAATGTAAAATGGTTTCAGATATGAAAAATAAAAATAAACTTAATTTTTCCTGCAAGTATAACTGTAGTATTATTATTATCCTGTTTAACAGTATTTAATGCAATAAAGTAAGAAGCAGCTATCTGAGAAAGATACTTAGAATGAATAATCAGTATGAAATATGAAGGTTAATTCTCTGAATGTTCAAAACATACAAATTTTTATTGTGTATCTGTTCACTTGCGTTTCATTAACGATGCCTTTCCTATTATTAGTAATATTTTGTTAATCAATAACAGTAGCTCCTGTACTTGTCTCTGCAAAAGTAGTGTAGCAAGGCTACATGGAGTGATTTGCTTAAGATCACCGGCAGAAGCTCGATGCGAGGAACCGCGATTGCGAATCGTGTGGCGTGCAATTGGAGAAACCTAAAAACACGTCATTGGATGCAAGCAGTATAGGAACTGTCGTAATTGCGAATCTTGTACATATTTCATTTTTCTTCTCCTACGTAAACACCTGAAGAGTTTTGATGGGTTTTTTATGCTATTTGTTGTGTTCTATTGTATATAAGCTGAACTGCACTTGATAATGTATGAATTAATTTATAAAAGAATTTTTTTCCAGATTATTTATTGAGTAATAACCACGTAAACTCAATAATAGTGCATAAATTTGATTTCTCTGATGAAGAAGTGATGGCTTACTATATATCGTTCCTCAAAACACTCAGTTTGAAACTTAACAATCACACTATACACTTCTTTTATAATGAGGTAAGTAACTTTATATATATTCAAGGGCACACTGCAAACAAATTACCTGATCAGGTTGATATGTGTATGTCCATTATTTATATTAGTGTATAATTATTCCCGTGTGTGTATTTTTAAAATACCTTATATCTTCACTCGTAAACTAAATTATTATTGTTTTGTTTCAAAACCATTGTTCGTTATTAGATTAAATTTGTTTAATAATGGTTCATTAATATCATTATATAATATTTTATGTGTGCAATTATTACGATCTTCGCCTATACATGATGACTGTCCAAAAACTAGGAAATGTATATATATATATATGTCTATATATATANTGCACATATTTGCAGGTTATGTTAATACAATTATAAAAATTATTGAGGCTAATAAAGGTGTGGATAAAATAATAAACTAGCTGTTATTCGCTGCTCCAACTGCGTGTATATCGATGTTCGTTTTGTTATTCTGATGTAAAAGCTAAATCATCTAAATCTGTTCAGTACTTTTTGCGTGAAAGAATAGCAAACATCTAAACATCTTCACAAAACTTTTGCATGTAAATAATATTAGTATTTTTTTGCGATTCTTATTTACACTCGGAACACATTATAACCAGTTGCCCGTTATCTTTGACCTTCAATTTCTGTAAAGTTATATCAAACAAAAATGATTTAAACCTGCTCCTCCCACGTGTATATCGGTCGTAAATCCTCACAAAGTTTCGCATTTATAAAATCAGTAGGATAAACTCACATTTTTAACTGTTATCGTGTGATGATTACCTAATAAATGCGTGTATTTAATCAGACAACTAGTCTGATACTTTTAACGTCCAGAATATCAGTTGGCCCAGTGGTTAAGGAGGTCGCCACGCCGCTTCCTACTGCGCTGAAGTGCTGTGAATTCAAACCTAACATGGGACAACACTTCGTGTGATACACAAATTCTTGTTCTGTGTCTGGATGTTCTTTTGTTGATTTAGTTATGTTTGTAAAGTTCCCCTCGACACAGGATGTATATTACTAATTTAACATTTGTCTTTAAAAAAAATAGTTTTAAGACAGTTTATTTATCTTTAACTACATCGATCTGTAACGAAACGTGCCCGAATCTACAACACAAGACGTAAAAATAAAATGCACACATAAATAACTTAATTATTATTTAAATTAGTATACAAATTTTACTATACAATACAAATATATTGAGCGATAGCAGAATTGGGTCTGCGTGACCTTGTATTAATTCTAAATGGGGTAATCGTATCAATTAAAGTGCAAATATACAAAAGCGTATTTAAGAGTTCGAACATAATTAAACCTATGTAATATAAAGTTACTTGCCTAGCGTTACTGATTCTTCAATGCTGAGCCTAAGCAACTAAATATTTTTATGACTGACTAGGTAACGCGAATAAACGGATGTTCGTCATTTTCAAAGATAGGAATATTCATGCTAACTTACATCACTCCACGACAAAATTCTATTATCTACGTTTGAGTTAAAAAAATAACAACGTAAATAAATAAAACAAACAAAAATCAATAGATTTTTGAAATATTTAATAGTCTATGAAAAATATCTATTATGAACACTAAAAGGAAATTTAAAAACTGGTAAATTGGTCTTATAAGTATGTAACCTCTGTGCACCTACCTTACAAACCATCTACATCACCCGAAGGTTGACTGGAAGAGAATGCCCTGGGCATTAAGTCCGCCGATGTACAATGTAGTGCATAAAGTTTAAAAAAAAAAAAAAAAATAAATTACCGTTTAAATTTTTTTTGCTACTAATATTGGGACTACTGGTGAGTACCTACGCCCATAGGTCCATTTACAGCACTTAAAGGGCACTGGGCTGTAGTTCCTACCAATTGTTTTGCAGCCTTAATTGAAAAAAAATAGAACACCTAAAAGAAATAATGACGAAAGTTACATAACTCGCTCCATGAGTTTTTTTAATAGCCTAGATATGATCACGATGTTCTTCTAGCCGATTTCGGCAACGGAGACCAGTCAAGTACACAAGAGATGCACTCACTGTTCCCTCACTCTCATAATCCGATGAGATGGTTATCCGACACGACCGTGGAGAAATCAGGCCTAGATATATCAATTATACTATTACTGACTCTAAGATATCGCTCGCTTTATACCTTTCTACCGACAAGCATTAGTACCTACCTAGTATTTTGACACTGAAAGTTCTTATAAATACCCGGTGGTATATATATTACCCATCAATACCTTTACCTTTTTTAGGGTTTTTAAATCAAGACAATGTTTATAAAACAAAAGGTCAGTGCATGTAACGTACGATAGTGATTTGATTAAATAGTTCAGCGTTACCGCAAATTTACAAATAGTTATTGAATAATTTCACGACATTTTTAAAGAAGTTTAGTCAGATATTTATTAGGTAGAGTAGATTTGATAAAATTGCTCCTAAGTAATTATTACGACTCAAAAGTTAATTTTGCGGGATGAAAAATCACTATATACATATACATTTTCTTATATATACTGACTAGCTTTTGCCCGCTGCTCCGCCCATGTGTATGTAAAGAGTACAGAACCAAATTGAATTGAATTCAGTGCAGTGGCTTAGCCGTGAAAGCGTAACAGACAGACTGACAGAGTTACTTTCGAATTTAAAATATAAGTATGGATTTATGATTAGTTTGCCTACTTTCTTTCATAGGCTTAATAATTCTAGTCTAAGATTCAGGCTAACCCTGGTATGTTATAGCGGGTTTTAGCTGAACAAGCGATACGGCGGATGTCTTTGATGTTTTTCTACACACTATAATCTGCACATTCGTCATAGCGTCATTCAATTTTGTTGGAGCTGTCATGGATGTGCAATTAATATTCATATATAGTCACCACTGACCGACTAATGAAGTGATTGTGTTGAATGAGGTCAATTAACGCATCTATCTGTGTCATATTTATAATTAATGTTGAACAGGTACATAGGGTCACATAGATGATAGGTATAGACATCAAAGAAAGTTTTATTTATTATGACACAGCTCAGGAGTAGGTCAATAACTATATTGAAACAATTTTTGTAAGCATTTCCCATAGAACCTAGACAATAAGGAGTTGACTATTGGAGCATGTTGTAATAAATAACACTTTTGTAACGCCATTCAATCACAAAAACTAGGACTAGCCAGTTTTCTGGAAGGCCTTGGATTAATTCCCGAATTAAGACGACACTAAAACATATTTTGTTTAATACAATTAAGGTCGTACAGTTAGTTTGACACAAATAACGTGACACACTGATTTAACTATGACACGATTGTCTTTTTTTAATCATATTAATATTGTGTTAAGTCACGTAAAATAGCGTGTCTAAATATACCATCACAAATAGAAACAATGATAATGGAAAATTCAGTTCAAGATCAAACGACTACGACTTAAAATTCAAGGGCGGGTTGCACGCGTGGTTAGTATTTACGTACAAACACGCTTTCGACTTCTCAGTGATCTACATCATAAGTGGATTAGACAATATACCATTAAGCTAGATCACGTCGAAATTCTATTACCTACATTTCAGTCGGTGAAATGAACGGTAGTAAATACTTATAAAAATCAACAGCTTCATAAAAATAGTCTGTGAACAAAAACTATTCTGAATACACATAAAGGAAATTTTAAAACTGGACTAAATACCCTTTGGATTTTTATTTGCTTATATAATATGAAACTCCTGCAGATTACCCACTTTCAGTTCCACTAACACTTACAAAAGTGCACTATGCCTAAATATGTATCCAATGTGCATTCTGAATTAATAAAACTGCATACCGGTTAAGTTGCGAACTGCGCAATTGACCTGCCCATCCGACCCAATTACGTCAACTGCAAACGGTGTAGACGCGAAATAGTACCGTTTATTTAGCTTGTATTCTTAGCCAATGATTTTTTTAAGTGTACATATTATTAGTCCCTTCATATGTATATGCTATAGGGAATTTGTTATTTGCAGCACACGAAAGACTTCCCTTTGTACACAGAAGCTATTAAATTCTTCAACCATTCCGAATCGATGGTGCGTATAGCTGTTCGGACGCTCACACTCAATGTTTATCGAGTACAGGATGCCAGCATGCTTCGGTTCATAAGAGATAGGTAAGTCTTTAACATTTTGTACACTTATAACTTTTGTCGTATGCGAATTCGGAATTTGCTCGCCGTACGCAAATTACTTGTCGTCAATATTTTGCAGTAAATACGTCCAGAAAAAAAGTAACGTCTGTAAACTTTTTTAACGCGTTCTGACTGTACCTTGGTAATTTTTTGGTGTGAATTTGTATCTATACACCATGGTTTATTGATACATAATATCTGTTATATATTGATTATTGCAATTTTTTGTGGATTGATGTGCTAAATAAAGCTTTATGGATTGCTCTGAATACATGTAATAAATACTGTATGAGTTTATACTATAATTAATTCACTTGCACACTTTTTACTTGCAGGACAGCAGCCCCCTATTTTAGTAATCTTGTATGGTTCATTGGCAAACATATTTTAGAATTAAACGCGTGTGTTAGAAATGATGCTGAGTAAGTATAAATTAATACTTTCATTCGAATATTTAGGTTTTGTAAATTTATTCTATTATTTTTCAAGATCTTGGAGGTCATTTCAGTTGTCTCTCAGAATAATATAAGAAAATAGACCAAATACATATAGATATAAAACAAAGTCACATAAATAACAATACCACCCCGTTGATATTTAAATTTTGAAAACTGTCATTCGTATTAGTGTATCTTGACTATTATACCATATGGTACCATAGAAGTATTTATTTTTTAAATCTTGTTCTGATCTTAGATATAACAGGCAAATAAATTATTTATAGAAAATGTTTTAGCCACCAATCACAACAAAAATTGGATGATTTAGTCGCCGAACACCTGGACCATCTACACTACATCAATGACATCTTATGTCTTAATATTCCTGACTTAAACGATGTATTGACGGAGCATCTCTTGCACAAACTACTTGTTCCTCTGTATATATATTCCTTAACATCCGAGAGTACTAGACGAGCAACATCATCCTCTCCTTATAGTAGGGACCATATACAAAGCATAGAAGCTATAACAAGAAATTTAGAAGCTATTTTAAAAGGAAAGAACACTGACTCATCACCAGCGCGAATGACGTTTCCTAGACAGAGAATGGAAACAGAAGATGAGTGTAAACCATCCGTATCGTGTGTAGTTTCTCTGTTCCTCTTATCGCAAGTGTTCCTTATAATTACACACGGTCCGATTGTCCATGCTCTGGCTTGGATCATATTACAATCTGACTTATCAGTATTTGAAGACGGTGCAACTAAAATATTAGAGATGTACATCAGCAATGCGAAGTCCAATGTCAAATTAGAGTTTTCTAAACCACAATTAAGCCTAGAAAAGGCTTTAGAAAATACATCAAGTGAAAGGGATTACACAACACCAGAGTATAGCGGCCCTAAAAATTTTGGATACGATCTAGATAATACTGACCAGTCGAGCTGTGATCTCGATCCCGAACTAGTATCCACCTCGCTTCCGTCCACGTCACATATTAGCGAGTCTTCGAGTATCGATCACGATTCGACTGAGGATCTAGTAACTCAAGTACAATCGATGAAATCGATTAGAGCCGTAACTGTCAAAGAGAATATGCCCGACTCTCCTTTACCTGATTCCGGCATCGAATCGAGTTCGTCGAAATCGAATGAATTTAACAACATTACCGATGAAGAGAAACAAAAATTGCTTGGTGTAACATCTAGCACATCAAATGAAAGAGTAATTACAATAGAGAGTATTATCGATAGGGAGAATAAAGAAATAGAAAAGAGGCCGTTCTTGAAAACTATATTCGACTCATTGGATTGTAGTGAAAATGATTATAAAGCGCTTTTTGCTCTCTGTTTGCTGTTCGCACTGATAAATAACAAAGGTGAGTAAACTATACCATATGGTAGACTGATACATTCTATTTACGTGCGATACATTATATCCATATCACTTCTTGTTTACATGAGTTCTTATTGTAATCGAATAATAAATATTTCCTTTACTAGATAATTTCTTTGCACGTTAATTATAAATACTAATGTTATCTTTTTTTTTATATTTTGCTTCCTCTGGCTTAGTGGGTAAGTTTAACTCTCGTTTTCGAGCGTAAAATCATCAAATTATATTGTGTTTTCTAAAGACATCCTTCTATTTTAGGAGTGAATACAGAGCTTTTAGATACGTTGTTGTGTTCTGAAGATGAGATACTGTGTAGTACAGGATGTGGCTCAAGTACTCCTGTCAGCGGTCCCAGTTCTAGTGTTGAGAATGAAGCGACATCTAGTGAGGGTAAACCGAACTCGTCACCTCCACCGACTCGACGTCCATTGCAAAGCTTTAACGCTTTACTCATATCCAAACTGATGGCGATAGCTAACTTAAGCTGCAAAACTGGTAAGAAATTTGTTTTTCTTTTTTCGTTTTTAAAGAAAGTTATGTTAAAGTCCCGTAAAAAAGCAGATGTACTCAATTCGACTATTATAATACTTCTTCAATTTCTGTTGTGTTTCAATTTGTCTTTATTGAATGGATGATTCAAGTTTGAAAAAATATCTGCCTTAACACTTAGGTAAAAATTAATCGATTACTTCAAATTTAGATATTTCTCTTATTTAATAGTTCTTTTTTCAAAAAAGACAAGTTCTGTGTTATGAATATTATTATACTTGCCGCGGAGGACTTAACAAACATACATGAAATAAACACAAATAAAACCCAGACTCAAAACAACAATTTATTGACCACACAAAGTTGTTATATGTAGAATTTGAACCCACTACACTCACCGTAGTAGTTCAATATGATGTTATTATTACAGCGTCAAAAGTCCGCCTAGTGACGTTAGAACTGAGTGTAACTCTGATGCGAGTCGCGATGTGTGGAACGAACGGTGCGAGCTCGAGATACGCGCCCGACGTGAACGCGCTCAGGGCACGCGCTGCGGCCTTAGCGCGAAACTTTTACAAGTGCGATGATATCTTCCTCGATATGTTTGAAGACGAGTGAGTATAGCTTTTAAAAATTCATCCGATAGATATTCACAAATCTAGAATTATCATATTTGTATAGTACCTACTTAATGAGGATAAAATATCTTTTAATCTTTCTTTCTGATGTATTTTATGTATTTACGAAAAAAAAGAATATAAGTATTCTATTCACTCTAGTTGTCATAATAAAAGCTCTGCTAAGTTTGAAACTAGATGGCGTTGTGTGTAAAATATTTATTTATTTATTTAGTTTGAAATTGTTAAGCTGCTTTTCACTGATGTAGTGAATCACAGTCTGCCTGTCTTCCCTCTAAAAGTTTATTAAAAGTTTCTAAAAGTTAGACAAAAATGAAAATTTTCCTTCAGTTGTACTGTGCCTGAAAATTAATAGCATTTGAATCACACGGTTAGATGAGACACAGATAATTTTATCATACTCATAATGACTATGAGATTAAAACAATAAAATACAATATCCCCTTTATCTATGAGATAAGCTCTGTTTGCGTGATCGATTTCAATCGGATTAATATTCTAATGACTTTCGATGTATTTCGATATATTACAAAGCTAATAACAATAAAAGTGATATCTTTTTAGTTAGTTTAGTATACTTACATTTACATACCGTTTATAAAGACATCCTTACAGAAAGTGATGTTGTTTTTTTTTTCTGCCTTGCAGAAATAGGTAGTGTATTATACTAGGCAACAGCCTCAAGTGTAACAGTAATATGATTACGAAACATAAGTTAAATATATCGAATCAAAGTACTTTTGTATGACTATTAACTAAAAACAGGACGTTTTAAATTTGAAAAAATAATATGTTCTAGAAATAGAAAAAAAACTTTGACGCAAGCCAGGCCTCAGGCAAATATTTAGTGAGTACACCTAAATGGAACCTGTGATCGTGACTATCACATAATATGTCCTGGATTGTTTTGAACCAAGGACCATAAAAATAGTTAATAACGTTAAGTTTTTCATTCCACAGGTATTGTGAAACAAGTAAACGTCCCCTCAACGTGGAATGGCTGTGTATGGACGCGGCGATATTACTGCCGCCCACGCGGACGCCGATGTCTGGTATAGCTTTCGCTAAGAGACTGCCTAGCGGGGAGGTTGGTTATTTGATTTATATCAGGCGATAATTTTTTTTAAGGAGTTTACATGGGAACATAATGCTTCGAGGCGTTATGAGGCGCTCATAGCCCAGTTGCACTCGGTGGTTACAAACAATCACCGAGGGTAAGCAATGACGCCGCGGTCGATACCTGGATGGGTGACCGCTGGTGGCATGTAACCATGAGCGTCTCCGTGATTCGGAGGTCACGTTAAGCAGTCGGTCTCGGTTGTTATCATAGGATAACAGTCGTGAAGCTTAGTTGGAGACCTTTGGGCGGCTTAAAAACATCCAACGGCAAGATTATACGTAGTCACAACGTAGTCTTGCCAGTCCCCAACCCGCACTTGGCCAGCGTGGGGACGTATGACCTTAACTCTGTCCTGGGAGGAGACCCCGAACCCAGCAGTAGGACATCATGGGTTGTTGATGACAATGCTTCGGCAAATATGGAGTCGACATGGTCTTACAGAAGATCGAAGTTAGCAATTTTTTTCGTGACTTTTCACAGAATCAGTTAGGTTAAGTGAGTCCAAACCTTTCCTCCACCATTCTCTGATTCTTGAGTATCCATGAGCGGCGGTAATAACTTAACATCAGGTTACCCGTCTTCTCAATTGCCTCCTATATTATTAAAAAGTAGTAATTCTGAATTGCAGAAATTATTACTTGTGATACATCTTCAGATCAAGGGACGCAAAATGAAATATATTTGGATATTTATTTTTATAAAAAACATCACGTCACAGTTGACAATTCAATCGTTCGATCGATATATATTAATCCATTAAACTTTATCCTAATAGCATAACATAGGTAGATGGAAATTGTGGTGATATAAATTTATGGATAGATGTCTATGGCGATGTGACTTCGCTACTTAAGCGCGCGATTTTTAAAATTTAGTCCTTTTTTGCTCTGTGATAGTTTTTAGGAATGTTTTGCTTAAAATGTATCATTATTAAGTTTTGATAACTTACTCTACTCTCTACTCACATTACGATATTATCATTTCGTCCGTAATCTTCTCTTAAGTCTTCTTTAACATATTAAGTAAATGTTCAATGATTAAAACACGGTATAGGAGATAGATATATTATTGTTCAATAGTGGCCAGGAGGCGTTGCATGATCTACGCAGCGCTTTTTTTTAACGCGAATGGAGTATAATTCTATTATTCGTAGCTTCTATGTGATGTTTAAAGGTCTCATATGTACCAAGCACTTTTAAAACACAGTGTTAACTAAAATGCTTTCATTTTGCAAAACTTTAAATACAGAATTCGGTATCGTTCGATAATTAATTACTGACAACTAGTTCAGCCTTCGAATTCAGTTCACCCTCAGGGTTACGGAGTTCCGATACCAGTTACTCCGTGGAAAAACTGATACTCAGGTAAAAAGTAAAACTAATAGCAGAACCCAAAGAATTGGACAGTTGGATATAAAAAAGATGATGAAGGTTATGGGATAGTTGGATAATTTGTATATTGCATTTGTTACGCAGATGGAAAGAGCGCGACGGGCTATACGTACTTTTTTTCTCATCCGAGATTTGTACTTGAAACTAACGGGGAAGCCTGAAATGCAGCTGCCATTGACGAACCCTGCACCCTTTGTACAAGTCGGTGAATCTCTAGACCTTAGTAAGTAAATCGCTAAGGTTCGTTCAAGTGTAAATAATAATAAGAAAAATATGAAAATAATTTTATAAAAAATAAATGTAGTGAAGTAACTTTTTTTAAACCATTATTCTTTTTCTAAGTAAAGACTAGTACATACTTAATCTAAATTTTAATTTGGGCAGAACTATTCAGAGAAATAAACGTTCATAGTCTTTACAACTGCAACCTCATAAGTGTTGTCACCGAGTTGAAGAGGGCGAGGGGGACTTTTTATTTTGACATATCTAAAGCAAAGCATTTCCACCGAAGCGGATATTTCATTAATCACTTTTTTAAATTAAATTTTGAAATAGATAATATATATGAATTTTGAAAAAGTCGTGCTCAGTATATGTCACATTTTTTTATGTTATTGAAAAAATACTTGTTTCACAATTATATTGTAGTATGTTTATGTTTTGTATTTCAGATGATTCCGATCTCATTTCGTGTGATATAATACAAAAGGACGGGACATGGCAGCATAGGTTTCTAGCCGTGGACAGTATAGAAATCATATTGGTTGAACCTGATAAGCAGAGGCTTGGATGGGGCGTCGCGAAATTAGTTGGCAGTTTACAAGATTTAGAAGTAAGTTATACCTAGTTTTAGAAGTTCGTGGTCTATGATATATCCATACTTCCATACAAATATTATAAATTCGAAAGTAATTTTGTCTGTTCGTCTGCTACGTTTTCACGGCTAAACCGCTGCACCGATTTCAATGAAATTTGGTATAGAGCGTCTTTGGTTCTTGAGGAAGTACATAAGCTACTCTATCAAAATGACAGACACATGCGGGTGGAGCCGCGGGCAATAGCTAGTAATTTATAATAATAGGATTTAATGTAATTAATAAATGTCACATACATTAGAAACGTTTAATTGTCTGGTAACAAATGTCTGTTTATTAATAAATAAGCCTGTTTGACCGCAATATGTGATAATATGAGTAAGAGGCGCTCATAGCCCAGTTGCACTCGGTGATTAGAAACAATCAGCGAGGGCAAGCAACGACGGCGCGATCAATACCTGGATGGGTGACCGCTGGTGACATGTTACCATGAGCGTCTCCGTGATTCGGAGGTCACGTTAAGCAGTCGGTCCCGGTTGTTATCATAGGATAACAGTTGTGAAGCTTAGTTGGAGGCCTTCGGGCGGCTTAAAAAACTCCAACGGTAAGATTAAGTAGCCACAACGTTGTCTTGCCAGTCCCCAACCCGCACTTGGCCAGCGTGGGGACGTATGGCCTTAGCCCTCTACTGAGAGGAGACCCGAGCCCAGCAGTGGGACATTATGGGTTGTTGATTGATTTGATGATAAATGAGTAACAACACTCAAGACTTTGAGGGTTCGGAACCCACATGGAATAACCTTGTGTGAGTTCTTTCTTAATGTTACTTGCTCTCTATAAAACTACACCAGAAAAATAAATGTTAATCCTAGAATATCGATATATTTATTCTGTTTTGTTTGCACGGACTGGCCTTAGCAGCCACCCTGAGGGTGTGGTGAGCGTTGTGGGTTCGAACCTCACACTTGACGACACTTGGAATGATCAATAAATTTGAATTCTGAGTCTTTATTCTTTGTGTATTCACGAATATTTGTAAAGCTGGAGCAGAATATATCATTAAAAATGTCATTGTTGTAGATACAAGGTGATAAGGAAGACCCTCGATGCCTACACCTAACGATTCACAAACCACGTGTTGGTGCGAGCGGGGCTTTGCCACGGACGGTACTATTGCGAGCCAAATTCAAGTTCGATGACCACATACGCAGTATGGCTGCTAAGCAGAGACTTACCAAGGTAAATTGTTAATTATTATTATCACAATATCCTTTTTAACGTGTAAATGTGTTGATTTGTCTGTGTGTATATGTATTGTGTGTATGCGGTGTGGGTATATAACTAGCTGCGTAACTTTCTTGGAGATTCCTTTATAACAAAATTTATAAGAATATACATAGCTAAAATGGAAAATTTAAAAGTAAAACTAAAAATGAAAATATCCGTCTACGGGCATTAGTATTTTAGTATTCTTCGTTCAGACGTTGCAATGGTCTAAAAGGCTTTCGAATATGTTGAAGAGTCTATTTTAGACTACTCTGTATCAAAAAGGAAAAAAACATGATTCATTAAAAATGAACGTGCGTATACGTGCTCGTACCCGTACTAACTAACCGCGTAATCAAAAGATAACATATAGATAGATACTATTGCCAGACATGACACCTAATAACTGGTCATGTTTTCTTTGTGTGCAAGCAAACGCGCAGACCGCTCACCTGACGCTAGGCGATTACATCTGCCTCTTAGGTAACAGAAAATATGCTTTAAATTGAATGCTCACAGAAAACCGGTGTGAAATAGCGCCTGAGCTGTGTTTCACCGAGTGACTGAAGAAACCGAACGCTCAAATACCAATCTCTCCCCTATGCACCTCCCCATCCCTATAAGGATGCCCATGGGCGGCGGTAATTGCTTACCGTCGTGATACGTTTGCTCGTTTGCTTCTTATTCCTTTAAATATATATATATATGAGCCTGTCAAAGTGACTACTCTGCCTGATGAAAAGTATGAGTAGATTCCAGAAGTAGCGAAATGGTAATCGTTTTCGCCTCTCGAGTCCTTAACAATCAGGGAGGATAAGGTATCCAGTGCAAAAGTAACGAAAAATTTGCTTGATAGCGAATTTCTGTAAATTTGACCTGCTACCCCGGTCGTGCCCGCTCATTTGTGTCGAAACATGGTTCTCCTACGTATTAAACGACGAAATATGATCGTGCAGGGTCGCACGAAGTCCCGGCAGAAGAAGATGCAGCAGATCGGGCGGCTGCTGGAGGTGTCGGGCATGTGCGCGCCTGCGCTGGCGCCGCGCCACCGCCCGCTGTTCGCGCGGCCCGCGCTCGCCTCGCTCTCCGCTCGCCGCTCCATAGGTACGCACACTCCGATACTAATAGTATAAAGCTGAATTAATGTTTGGTTGAACGCACTAATCTCGGGAACTACCGGTTCGTTGATCAAAAACGAGAAAAAACGACCCTCCTTAGGTACGCACACTCCGATACTAATACTATAAAGATGAATTAATGTTTGGTTGAACGCGCTAATCTCGGACACTACTGGTTCGTTGATCAAAAACGAGGAAAACTTGTATTTCAACACTAATGTATTTTAAAATTATGTAACACAGAAATAATGATTTATTTCCTTTTTATTGAAATACTACCTAGATGTCGCCCGTAGCTTCGTCCTGGTTTCCGTTGTTGTAACAAGAAGTAGTATATGTCCTTCTCCGACGTCCAATCTATCTCTACACTGAAATTCATCCAAATCGCTCCAACGTGAAAACTTAACAGATAGAAAGATAGACAAATTTACATTCTAATTTAAAATATTAGCAAGGATTTATAAATTAAAAACTATTTCTTACCGAATTATCGACTGCCTCTGTGGCGCAGCGGTAGCGTATGCGACTGCTGTTCTTGAGGTCTCGTGTTCAATTCCCGGGTCGGATCAAATGTTTGTATGATCTACAAATGTTTGTTTTGGAGTTTGGGTATTTTCTATGTATGATATGTATGTATTTACAAAAAAATATATATACAATATGTATTTATATCAGTTGTCTAGTACCCCATAATACAAGCTCTGCTTAGATTGGGACTAGATGGCGTTGTGTGTTAGATGTCTGAAATATTTATTATTATTACTTTAATATCACGACACTTTTACTATGTTTAAGGCGGTGAAGATGACACAGAGAGGCGGTTACGAAGGCCGAGCGCTCACATGTTGAAAGACGGAATCGTTGTCTATAGAGAACGCACAACGAGTCGAGAGAGGTAACTAATTTAGAATACTTCATTCATTCATTCATTCTTCTTACCTAGATCTCAAGAGAGCAGTGTCAGCCGTCCTCTATAGAGCAAAGTTTGTACCGCCCAGCTTTTTTTCTACGCTTGAGCTACGATGCATGTAACAACAATATGCATTCGCTATATGGTATATTTAATTGCCTAAAATTGAGATATTTATTTATTTATTTATTTATTTATTTATTTTTGAAGAAGGCTTACAGACTAATAAACATAATTATGGTTAATTCAAATAGGTGATCAAATTGCTAACAACAAGCCTCCATATATAGGTAACAATATATTACACTGGTCGAGTGCCAGGTCATAGACTTACATGATATGTATTCACAGATACAGATACATTACCATAGGAAAACATGCGTATGCGTATATAAAAGAAAACAAAAACAAAGAAAAAAAAACAATATTATAAAACAAAATAAAGTGGTAATGAACCCACAAAATACATCCATCCATGCGTAAAAACATATCACATTTTACTTAAACTATCAGTTTGAGCACCGCATCCAACACTTACATTAAAAAAAAAACTTCTCGATAAAAGCTGCCTCACCGCGATCGGAGTAGTACAGAACAAGTCAAACTGTACAGAGTTACGAAGTTCATTGAAGCCCCGTGCACCTCGCAGAAGGAAGGAATTGCTCCTGTAGTTAGTAGTCACAAAAGGCACATATAGCAAAGGTCGCTGTCTTAGACCGATTTGGTTGGTGCGCAAACCTAACTTAGACAAGAGCTCAGGGGAGTCGATCGTGCCATTTGCGATGCTGGTCAAATAGCAAATATCACTTATAAGGCGCCTATATTCTAGTGGGAGGAAATGGTATCGTCTGCAACGATGAGTGTAATCATGTGACCATTGCTGTGCCTTAAAGTCTAAATATCGCAAAAATTTCTTTTGGATCCCCTCAATACGAGACTTATAAATTTCGTATTGTGGGTTCCAGACCTGCGATGCATACTCTAAAAGACTGCGCACAAAGGAACAGTACAAAACCTTTACGGGTTTAATAGTTCGGAAGCCGTTCGCGGCTCTTATAATGAAGCCCAAGGCTTTTGACGCCTTATTGACTATGTTATCAATGTGTTGGTCGTATACTAGCCTGCTGTCTTGCATAACTCCCAGATCTCGCGATATTGCCACAAACTTGTCAGAATTTTTAATGAGAGCTAAGAATCTAGTTTTTTAAGGAGTAAGTTATGGTAGAGAGAAAAGGCTTATACAAGTTACCGCTATTCTGCTTACGCTTTTGAAGCTTCAATTATAGTTCGACATATTGTATATAACTACACCCACAATTATTGTGAAATTAAAAAACAACTATTAGTTTTTCTCAATCCTGCTTTTGATTATGAATAGATAAATTAGTTTTCCATTTTCCGACAAGTTTTTCGTAGTCATAACAGAAGTTGAAATGTAGGCAATATTTTCTTTTAAATATTAACCTAATTTTCTCTTATCAATATTTCTTGCCATTAATTACGTTGCATGTTAAATATATAAATAAATTTTTCGTCTACACACACTTTGATTATAACGGTTCTGCTTATTTTCCTTTTGGTGGGTCACGCATTCCAGTAGTGTATCCCGTAGCAGCAGCGCTCAGGGCTCACGCGAGGGCTCCCCGAGGGCGCGTTCAGAAGATATACCCATGGAAGAAATCAAGAGGAACGCGGCCACACTCACTGTGGCATCCACTCCTGTTATATCACAGGTATTTGAACACACTCTTACTTATTATTATTGTGTTTCTTTAAAATTACATT
This sequence comes from Hyphantria cunea, assembly GCA_003709505.1. Taxonomy (NCBI): domain Eukaryota; kingdom Metazoa; phylum Arthropoda; class Insecta; order Lepidoptera; family Erebidae; genus Hyphantria; species Hyphantria cunea. The sequence goes on from PKRV01000109.1 coordinate 607,998, forward strand.
AATGTTTAAATAAATCCATTTATGTGTATGTGTTTGTTTTATATATTACATGAATCTTGATAGCGGAATAATGAATGATTTAACTCCCACTCATTGTACTGATATTCAGAATGTGAGCCAACAGCGACGGTACAAGACAATAAATATCATCCGCGGTAAGGCAATATCAACCTTATATCATACACATTAATGGCTCTAAATATTATTTCGCTCCACGCTGTTCTGGGATATTCTGCCATGCCTGCTTTATCTGGGATAAATTGCCTCAGTGAGAATTTGGAATTTGGGCATATAGTTATATAAAAAGGACAATGGCAATATGGGGCTTTAGTACCGCCTTGCGTATCTCACGGTAGGGATTGTAGTATTTATTGGCTGGTAATGTCATCAACAACAACAGTTTTAATTATCAGATTTTAAGAACTTTGCGTTTCAAAGTTAATACACATTTACAGATAAGTAATCATTGCTGTCAAGAAAATGGCGTAGTACCGTCTTTTTGAAATGAAAATCATTCGGTTATGATTAACTTGATCCGTCAATCAAATATTGCTCTGTCAGATATTTTTTTATTCCTAATATTCACAGTTAATGCAATCTGTTGAACGAAAGATAATAGATAGCTCGATAGAAAAGTCTTTATTTGTACACTGTTTTTACATATTTTAAAAGAGTACGTAAAAAGACCAACATATTATATACTGTACAAAGAGCGGCCTTATTGCCAAAGCAATCTCTTCCAAGCAAACGTAGGATGGATCAAAAAGTATCGGAGAGACTGTCGCAGTTGACGGTGCAATTAATTTTAAAGAATAATTAATTGTTATCACTACCTTTTTCAATAATGAGTTTAAATAATTTGTTCCTTTATTTATTCATATAATATATAATCGGTACAGTCGTCAACATTATAAAAAAAAAGATCGTTTTTAACTGCTAAATATAACTGTGAACTCATTCATAATAATAATTGGTACAGATTCATATTATATTGTGTTTTATAATTAATATTTAATAAATAATATAATATTTCACATATGCTGAACATCTGTCACACAACGCCACCTAGTTTCAAACTTAGCACAGCTTAGACATGGCAAATTTAAAGATGTACGTTTTATTGACAACACCAACATCTTTATTCCTATAGCAAAGTTCTAAAAATATGATAATTACATGAAAATACTTGAGTGATTCATTTCATAAACGCTACAAATCTTACAAACATCCATCATACTGCAAGGGATACAGGATTTCCCATCTCCTTTAGTAAAAGGATTCCAAAACCCCAAAACATGTATAAAGGGACTGGAATCAAATTATTTTGGATATTCAAATACCATGCATTCACCTTAAAATCATAAGCAGCTATAATGGCACACGGCTATTATTCTAGCTATTATCCTAGACTAATATGAAAATAAAAATTACTGATATATTTTACAATTTATTTATAGACACAACACAGCACCTCAGCACCCCTACAAAAAACAATAGGCTCATCTGAAGAAACTTCGTTTATATCCAGCGAACCTCAACGACCGAAACGAAAGGGGCTCGTCGAAACCATATGATATTAGATGTTGAGGAGTCACGGTATACACGCACTAAAATATATTTTTAAGGGTGATAGATTAATAATATCTAGATACTGTGGAGAGTGATAAAATAAAATGACGGATGTTGACAAAGGAGACATGACATAAGGCCTTGGATTTGTCAGAAAGTATTAGGCTAAATGCTATAGTGATCGTTGCCTTTAGTTAGGATTTAAAAAGAGGTGAGATGGAATCTTCTTTATCGAAAAATTTTGAATCTGTGATCTTTTTGGTTCTTTTTCATTTAATATTATGACTGTGTAAAATAACGTTATATGTTTTCTTAAAAAAATTCTTTCATCTGCGAGTCGGTCGAATATTTGTGGTAAATAAAACTTAGCAAAATCTAATATTATATTTGTAAGCAAGTCTTGATTGAGGTTTTATAAATACTACCTGGGTCGAGTGCTTTGTTCAATAATGAAAGTAGGTATAAAAGTTATTTATTTATTTTACACAAGATTCGATCGATAAATTATAATACATATATATTTCATACAATATGACCGATTTTGATTGCTTGTAAAATAATGCTCCATTTAATTTAAACAATGTCCATAACGATTTATAATTTCAACATTTAATTATGTTACAGAGATCATTTTAGTTCTGTGATTTAATTATCTAAACGTCATCACTTTAAAATATACAATTTCAGATATGGCCATCGCAGGTTTATTGTTTTTTATGCGTATTGATGAATGTTGCCAGTTATATTTTAATTACCTTTCTACTTTCGTTACGTACTTTTTTATTACATACACACTTATTTTTACTTAGACTTAAATGTGAAATGTTATATATGTGATATTCTCTTACAAATTTTTTGTTACTACAAACTGTTGGAAACAAAAATATATTTTAATTTTTATGACACTTTGAATTTGAATTTTTTCACAACGGACTGGGTTGCGAACTGTTTCGCGTACAATTTGGACGGTGCTAGAAAAATTCATAGAACCGCCATACAAGTAAAAAAATCGTATGAAGCGCTCATTGAAAAACGCTTTTTGAAAAAAAACAATAAAAAGGTTTTATACTGTAAAATAAAAATGAAACAATATCAAAACATAATTTCTTAAATGTATGGGTTTAAAATATTATTTTTTTGCATATAAGTTATTATTTTACTTCCCTACCATGTTAAAAAAGGTAATTATCCTACTTAACCTATTTCCGTTTTTTTTTAAATGTTGCCAGTAAAAATTGTTGAAAAATAATCTTAAAAATAATAACACAAAATAAAGTATAAATAGGTAGGTACTTTCAATAGGTAAAATATTGTCATAGTTTATCGTCATTTAAAGTTTAAGAATCCAGCTCACATAGATTTAAAATTGTTATTTTCTATATACGTATTTTTTTAATTAGAAGTCCCATGGCTTTCATTTCTTATATACTTTAAACAACGTTATACAGTTCATCTATATACAACATTAACGTAATATTAATACAATTAATTCTGTTTTTCTGCGTTGAACAATAGTAAGTATGAAAAACTAAATGTGGAATAATAAATTATTTAAAAAATGTCTGATTTATGGACAGTATTTCAAATATTTTGCGTTTAACCAAATTATATATTTAATGAAAAATATGAAAGTTACTAAGAGATTTCATAGATGTTATTTTTCTAAAACCTAAAGGAATGGATCTCATATTACGTCCATGTTTGAGTACGTTTATAGAAGAAAAGTCTAGATAATTATATACATGTATAAAGCAATTATTATATATTGTGTAAAATGATTTTAGTGACGGAGTTTGCGTTGATATACTACTATGTAACATAGGTACTAGTATTTAGGTTTTAAGTTTATTTTAATTAGGTAATTTACTAACAAGTCCAATTCTAATACATATTACTATTTCACCCAGTATTGTTGATTGAAAAATTTATTTATAAATGTAAATATTATCGACGAAATGTTAAATAAAATAGTCATAAACTCAAACGACGCTAACTTCTCACATACATCAGATAATCTTATAATTAATATTTGTGTATTGTATTCCAAACTGTGTCAGAATAGATATATAAAATTAGGATGTATATATATCTTGTTTTAAATGTAAATCTACGTAGTAATATATTTATTGAACCATTATATGGATAGATATTTTATGGTTGTATTTGTTGCCAATTTAATTAAAAGGCCTGCTTATTTTTCTCTAAATTGCAATTATTGTATTAAAAATATCTACTCAATTCGAATTTTAAATCAAAATGACGTTAATCTTGAAAAATTGAAATAGTAATAATTAAAAAAAAATTCAGACTTAACTGATCTAAGTAGAATTAAAAAAAAAGGTTTGAGTAAATTTATGTTGTGATTTCGTTTTAAGAATTGCAATAAATTTCGATGTAAATAAATGTATTTTTATGTTTACGAATGAAAATATTGTAGTGTTGAAATGAAATATATAACATGTTACATTTAAATATCGGTGGTTTCAATTATGCAGGTCTGTCATATACAGAAAACAAAAGGCACCTCAAAACCCATTAAAAAAATATCAGCCGACCTTAAAAAAATTGTAGCCGTATTTCGTGTTTTTTATTAGAAATTTTATACGACTGGTACGAAATGAATGTTAGTGTTAATATTAGTTTTTTTCCGTTTGGCAAAAATAAGAACATGTGCTCCTAGTTGAAGATTTTGTATGTGAGAAGAGAATTCAGATTGCCAAATCGGGATCTTGTAAGTTAAACGCAGTCCTTAATGGGTCCCGAAACGCAGCCATACTCTTGCCTCGTGCGACAGCATCTAAGTTTGGTTTCTGTGTTTCAAGAATTAATAGGTATGATTTCACTATACGAACGCAAAAAAAAGTCTCTATATCTATTCATTATTATTTAGCGTTGGTTGATAATCCACCAAAAAGACAGATTAGTAATTTTGTTTAAAGTTTTTTTGCGTTCTCAAGTGAGTAGGTAACTACTTTGGTACGTTAAACCATGTGGCGAGGCGTCCTTACCTCGTCGACGTCGACGGCCGTTAGTCAGCTAATCCTAATGTTGTTTCAGTATACATTGCAGTTTTGTAGACTTCATTTGTTTTTTGGTTTTCTAAATGAGATAATTAGGTAGTTAGGGTCATGTTGTTCTATTTGTATGTGGCCATAAATAAACGTAAAAAAATTTAAATAGGGTAACTCATTTTTTGCATTTTTTTTCGCTAAACCTATTCATTTTCATTGCCTGATTGCAAACTCCAAGTTTTCGGTACAATCTCACACTCTCGTATACAGGGTGTAAAATGACTACTAAGTCATTTTACACCTTTATACGAGAGTGTCATCTATAACAATAGATACTCAAAGTACGTTGGGTATACTGGGGCTTTGCCTTCTTGGCTACATTTGGTTCTCTGAATACTGTGACCAGAGAAAACGTGCGAATTTTTTTTTTTTTGGTTTGAATCCGACTTGACAATCTATGCATAGTATCCAATTGTTCAATAAGAATACAAGAAGAAGTACCTGAGGAGTACAGTTTTTTGTCGGTTTAAGTCCGACTCATCCGAGGGTATTTCGGCACTGAGAAAAAAAAACGTCTTTTATTGAATAATAATTCTTAGAATTTAGAGGTATAGGGTGAAATACAAATGAAATATCATCAACTATATTTTCCTTCTAATTTATTTGATTAATCATCTGCTCTATACACATGATATGCACCAATGCCTATAAATAATACAAACGATGATGATCAATACCGGTTATGACATAAAATATTTACATCAAAACAACAAAATTATATATTATACCATTGCTCTTTTATCATTATAAAAAGTCTATATTTTTCACGTACTCTTGAGCGTTATATCAATAATTTCAATATCCTCTGGAACTAAACTTCAACATTTATTCTTGTCCAACATGTCGTTACATCCGTCCCTTTTAATAATAACATTTAAATCACAGTGTTCATTCTATCCATTGTTTTGCACCGCATTTCCTATATTATAGGAAGGTGTAGAACGAAACGCCTGCCCCCTTAGCTAAGATTCAAGTGTTGAGCGTCGAACTTCTTTCTACAGCAATAATTCCTATTCTCTTGTATAAATGACTAACATTTTGTTGTGACTAGGCGTCGCTATGAAGTCATTTCTATATATTTGTTATTTTTCTAATAACGTTTACGTTTTTAGAATATCAGCGGGGCTAGGAGGGCAGGTGAGAATCACAGACGCTAGAAAGTAGCCACACTGAGCTAGAGACCAACTTCACTGTTATACATTTCAAGTTTTAGGTCACAATATGAGAAGAGCTTTAGCTATCGATTACAGAATTGCATTCTCAAATATTATTATTTCTGATTTCCAATTTTTCTTAAATGAGAAAGAATAGAAAACAGGAATAGGCTCATAAAAAGTTTTTGAAACTACCCTTAAAATTTAAAACTTATCTCGAAACAATAACTTTAACTAAAGGAAAGTCTTTTATAATACAAATGATTAGTTAACCTTTAAATAACACAGCATTCGTAACTTACAGAGTTATTTTGCCTGGCGCAAATTATTTTAGATATATCATAGAAGTTTACAAGCAAGACAACTAACACTGCGATTGAGAGATTATTATACAGTATTATATTATACAGTAATTTATATTAAAAGAACACATTGCAATTACAAAATATTTGTATTTTTAAGGATTCACAAAATAATGACAGGGGATAAAATTATTTCGGAAAATACACTTGTATATCTTATAACATCGTCCAAGTAAAGAATCCACTCCAATTTGCTTCTGCAAGAAATTTTATATTCAAATATCATTAATGATTTATATTATTATTAGGTTTATTTTAAACTTCAACAATATGGTTTTGAAACTTAAAAGGAAACAATTTGAAAGATAAATAAAATTGAACACCGATCTGGTGATAGCCATTTGAAAAATCAACAATGGACAATAAATTTTTTCTCGTACCAAAAGATTTGCCAGTGTTCTTGTAGTAATTATATTTTAATTTACAGATGTAGTAGAAGAAAGTCTGACTTCAAAACGTAATTTTTATTAGGCCTCGAAACTTTTAATCACTTAGTTCTAAAAAAAACAGTTGCATCTCTATATTTCTGCTCATTAGAATACAAGGAAAAAAGCAACAATGCAAGCTCATATGGAAGCACGTATACACAAAATATACAATTCTCCTCAAAATCCTATCTTTTTCATCAATATTACCAATTCTATTAGCTCTAATATTAATTATTTGACAGCTTTTAGGAAATACTGTTGAAGATCGGAGTTCAAAAGTGCGAATTAGCGCAATTGTCATAAAGGTTGGTTAGCTAAATCTTAAAGTAACTAAAATATAAAAACTAAAATATAATTAGATTTGACATCCTTATTGCTTATTTACACATTTTATTTAGAAATAAAATTAATATCTTAATTTTAAACATTGGTGTCTTCAGTACGAAGTGTGAAGTGAAATTCATAATGACAATATTACAGTTTCTTTTGTATAAAACGATCTATATAATTTTATATACGTAAATAAGCAGACGAATTTCCCTTCGTAAAATAGAAGTGATGTAATTTCTAAAAAGTAAATGAAAACTCGTCTGCTGGTAGACAAAAATAAATGAACCCTGTCACCAGATTTATGTGCGCTTAGATAGTATTAATCAAAATCGAAGCATACAGAATGGTACATTATAGGTGATGTTTAAAAAAATACACACGACGAAACCTAATCGACTAGTATGAAAAGATCAAAGAGATGCCAAATGTGATAAATGGTTTAATGGTTGTCTATTTCGTTAATGTACACAACACTTTGTTACACAAGCCAGTTAGTCTAAACGAAGCTCATATTTTTCTTAACACCTATTATGTACGTCTATTATAGTATCGTCATGTTCAAAATATTTTTGTTGAAATACAGCCATTATGATTTTACTGATCGTACGTGCACGTTAATTGCGTGCAGATTCGCGCCCGCAGTATGCATTCGTTAACTTATTCAATGAAATACTCATTCGTTTCCGAATGAAATGCATTGAATTTTCTCATGTACTATGAAAAGTAATGTAAATATAAAATAATAGAAGTCAGTAGAAATATTGATAACTGAAGTTGATTAAAGTACCAGAAATTAGCTATGAACAGCGCATACCGAGAGTCCTAATGAAGTACAACTAAATTGAGTATTCCTAAGCATTATAAATAGGTTTACGAGTGTTCGACACAGATAGCAGTTAAATCAAAGCAAACCTTATTCCGAAAATAATCAGTAAGTAATTGACCCTCCTTAGATTTAAACAATTCAAATAAACTACTTTTTAATTACAAAGATATAATTGACAAAAACTAATCAAAAACTTTTATAATAATTTTCTGTTTCGTTTACAGAAACTTAATTTTTTCAAAATATGTTTTTTAACACTTCATGTAAAGTGTCTTCCACAATATTCTAGCTAAAATCTGCAGATATACGTTTTAATATTTCACTACTAAAGGTGCAAATATTTCTAAAATATATTATATATTTATAAACAGTATTTACTATATTGTGCCATATACAATGCACGCGTAACACACATGTATAGTAATGTTAATTTACCGTAGTTACTTACACATAAAAACATTACTGTCTTACAGTATCACTCACTATACACAAACCTTTGTGTGTAATTAGCTACTACATTATATCCTTGGTTTAGTGTAGTTCACACGCCAAGTTTACACGTCTACCACAAAATAAAACGCCTAACTAAGCCGCAAAGTAAGTGTCCCATACTTGCGGTGGACAGTCCGTTCATATGATGAACTTCATACTACGAACTCTTAAATGTTATAAGCTGTTCGCCTGGCCACGTACGGCGACTAGAGGTGACACCTCTTGCGTCATGTCGGTACTCGGCGCTTGAACTACTCACGATTTGTTGGACATAATAAAATAAAAAAAACGTACATACGCCATAACATTTTATATATCAGTTAACAATCATTATTGTCAGTTATAAATCTATTTTTATGAATTTTATATTTAAGTATAAATTCGCATCTAGTAGTAGGCAGTTTTAAAACAATTATGTTTATTTACCATTTAGTTCCAAACTGCTCCGAGGTGTGGTCTTGTGTTGCTAATAAATATTCTACTGTCTCTAATGTGAATGTATATAGCTTTGGATGGACTGTGACGTATTGTTTTGTTTCCATAATGGACACTCAATTAAAATGAATTAGCTCAATTTACCTAACATGCATTCAACAATGCTAGAATACCTACTTTTATATTTTAGGAACACAATTCAATGTAGGTACTTATAAACCCTCCTTCAGCTCAAATATCATATATATCATTTATATATCTTTTATTTCATTTAAAAATAATATGACTTCAAAACCCTAGGTTTACATTTTTTTTTTTAAAGAAAGTATCGTTAACACAAGTCTAAAATTTCCAATATACTATGTGATAGTATAATTATTTGTATATAAAGTTTGGTCGTCAAAACCACACCTCGTTACGCTAGATGGCTTTCTACTAGGTTGCTTTTAGATGGATGGATCTAGCACATTCAGTATTAATTGGCTACAAAGTTAGAATTAACGCTTACAGTTACATGATACGAGTACTACGGTAAAAATAGTTAAGGTGCTGGCAGACCAATCGACTCGTGTGAGTCTGTCGCGTGGAATAAGCACACTGTGTTCAATCTGACAGCCTCTTATAGAATCGTTGCTTAATGAACATGCAGTCGATACATTCTGCCACAGAAACTCAACTTAGAGAAGTGACGTGTAACAAAGTTAACGATTTCATTTTATAGTTTTTGCAATATGTCTACATAAATAGGAACCTGTTCGAAAACTATCACTGTCGTGAACAAGTAAAATAGTGTTTTGTATGTCATTGAATCTGCTCCAAAACGTCTACCTTGTTACACATCTGATAAATATAAACTAGGCATCCTTAAAACAGTCAAGTTAGTACTAGCAAATTATACTTATTTAGACTCGAGTATCGATAGAGCTTGCGGGAATATATTCAAACGTGCAAATAATCAACGATCTCGTAGCTTATCGAATAGAAAACTTCACTTAAAAACTGACAGTTTCACGCTATCACATAACCGATATCGCGTCGATATAGTCACATCGTTCGGAGTGTTCATGTTTATAAAAGGGTTATTGCGACAACCTTATTGCTTGTGGGTTAGGAGCGTAGTTGTGCTGGGGATAGGACGAGTTCACCGTCGGGGCCGCCGGCGAAAGAGACGTTGCGAGGTGGAGGACGTCTCGTTGGGGCAATGGCAGGGGCTGGTCCCGCGGTGCCAGGGCTCGTGCCTCCCGCGCCGCCCGCACCCCCTACGCTGCCACTATGCGGCGAGCCGCTACGTTGTAGCGCACTCTGCGCACTTTGGTTCGACGCGCTTGGCTGTAGTATCGGATGGCTCGTGCCCTGTGCAGGTTGTATCTGCAGCAATATATGTTTTAAGAACTTATATATACTTATATTCATGCACGTACACAAAAGTGGCGATGGGCAGGATATGTAGCGAGTAGTACCAGGATAACAGAAATATACTAGAAGCAAAAACATGAAAAAGACCGAGGGGAAAAAGAAAAAGAGGTCACCCAAAGAACAGATGGATTGATGATATAATGACAATAGCGGGAAGAGACTGGAGTAAAAAAGCCAAAAACAAAAGATATGGAGTAAGCTGCAGGGGGAGGTTGGATACCTAGAGTGGGGTTCAATAATAGATTATAACTAGTATTTAATAGCTATAAGAAAATATAGAGTTCTTAGGTATTGGAAACAAAAAGATTTATTATTATATATAATACTAGCAACCCGCCTTGGCTTTGCACGGGTAAACATATGTTTTTACCAAAAACAATTTTTTTGTGGATTTTGATGTCCTCTATAAAATTGTAGTACATCATTTTGCTCTACCTTGAAAACTTTCCGCAACACACGCACTATAGAGATTTTTGGGTACTTTTTTTACATCTAAGGCTTCATTATCGAAGTTTTCATACATAACCCTAACGTTTTTGCAAATATAATATAAATATAGTTTAGTTTTTTACTCGGGGATGGTTTAGCTTGCTAACGATGAAAGAATTTTTAGAATTGGTTCAGTAGTTTCGAAACCTATTAAAAGCAAACAAACAAATCTTTCCTCTTTATAATATAGTATATTTATAATATTAGTATAGAAAAGATATTAAAGACACACAAAGAGTATTTTGAACCACAGCCAATCAAAATAAAATGTCGAATGTTATGGAAAGTTAAGTTAAAAACCGAAATTACAAATTATTTCATAGAATATAATTTCTTTTCTGTTCACAAATGTTTGAATTTCTTACTACATAAACCGCAATTTTTCAACTGTGCAAGGGGTCTCTTAAGGTTCTTTGTGAGAATTGGCGTTACAAGTACCTGGTGTACCGGCGGAGGGTGTAACGATGCGGTGCGGTACCGACGCAGACGTTCGTCCTCCTCGCCACTTGAGAGACTGGACACGTCGCAAGACGACGCGTCGAGGCGTCGCGCGGGCGAACATTGAGCGGGACCGGCGCGGTCGCCTCTTGATCCACTGCGGGCCAGCGGCATTTCCTCGCCTTCCCCGCCACCAGACAGTCTGCATCAATATCGTTTCAAGATCAAATTTGTTCCAAACAAACTTAACAGTTATCGAAATTGTTCGTGACGACAATGGTAGGCCGAAGTCTTTTTCATAATTTTAATCTGCTTATGTATACCAATACAAAAACATACTTATATACCATACCTAAATGCGGAAATTAGTTATAGCAAGGTAAAAAAATTATGAAACTTCTGTTTCTTGAACTCAAATACGCATTTATAATATTAGAATGAACGTGTGGCGACTTCCACATACAGCGATAATAAAAACATATGATAACGCCGTCTACGCCAAGTTACACTGAACTACGGAGTAATTTAGTGTACGAAGAAGCTACCAATCCTTCATTGCGCAATAGGAGTTCTTGCACCGATTAACATCTATGCAACTTCCCAACATCAACCGTTGGCAGTGGCCTACCAGGCATGATTACTTCGCCTGGTCGGAGGATTCTCTCTTTATGTTGGAAGAACATCACACCCGTTCCCTCCGTAAACAAACTGCGACATTAAAAAAGTTGTCCATTGAGGATAACATAATTTATCGACAGAATCTATTGTATTAAAATTGCTTTGCACAAGAATTCTAGACCTTGCAAATAACCTTGCACAACACAACTTTTGATTAGGGCTCACTCACTTCTATGCTTGACAGAGTAGAGCATAGAACTATGATGATGATGAGATACGTATGTACCATCTTTTTCTAGTCAATTCTGGGATTATCATATTTATGATACCATAACTTCTGAAATATTTTTTAAGCATACTTAAAAAAATTTGAAACACAAGAGACCCTAAATTGATATGAAATGTAATGAATACTATAATACATAAATCTAATCATAAGTCATTTCCATTTCAACTTCTGTGCATTAATGGTATCGGTTCTCCCAGCACTGTCTTCGAAATGTTTTAAAAAGACCAGCTAAAGAAAACCTGAAAAAGTTTGGTATATTATAAAAAAATCTATATGGTTTTCGAAGAGGACAAATCTGTGAAGACGCTGTCGCTTTTCTTATTGATGACACTAGATATGAGGTCTAAATGCCTTGGAATATTCTTTGACCTCTCGAAGGCGTTTTATATTGTTTTTGTCCCCACTCTTCTGAGAAAAATAAAGAACTTTGGAGATAGAAATAGTGCATTTAACATTTATGAACGTGCCCAGGGCTCTCTGGGAGCACACAGCAGGTTGGAATGCACTTTCTTTCGGTGTACCACAAGGGTCAATTCTAGGACCACTGTTCCTCATATATGTTAACAGCCTTTGCAGTCTCACACTTCCAGAATATTCCAAAATATTTTACAACAATCAACAGATTCCAAATTCAAAAGTAATATTTTGTTTTTTTTCTAATTGTAACAATATTTATGGCCAGACTAAGAACTTCTTTGCACAGAATATCATATTCCGTATGCACTCCTTAATACCTTATGTATCCTCCAAACAGTATAAGTAGACCCAGATCGACTAATGTTTCCAATGTGTCCAAGAGAAAGTCACAATTCACATTCACAGATTCAAATAATTTCAAGATATTTGGCGATCGACTTATAATATTGCGAACAAAAAACTAAAAAATTATTACTAGGCATAGTAAAACAAAATATTAAACATTCATAACGGATGAAGCCCTATCGTATGGGGAAACTTATGCCTTATTAATGGCTGAATGGAGATGGAATTTCGGTTGTTCTTGGGTACAAAGCTACTGTAAAACATACGAATTTACACACACAAACACACACAGAGAGACAAATACGCACACACAGCAACACCATAGAGCATTCGTATCTTAATCACATTATTTCTCATTATTCTGTTTAGTAAAATATCTTATCTTATATGCACTATACAATTAAGCTTGGTTTAAGGTTTTGCGCTATTACTACTGCATTGCCATAAGCATTTTTTGGCAATTAGAGAGAGCCCTAGCACTCATAACCTAAGTTTAAATTTAGCTTGAGTGCTAGTGGTCATAACTGAAAGAAACGTTGCAATTTATAGCGAATATGTGTTATAAGTAGTTAATAGTGTGTAAGAAACTGTGCAAATTGTAATTTTAGAAATAAAAAAATATTATTATTATTTATCATATAACCTTCTGTTCTCCTTGTAGTTGGTCCGCCGTCGACAACAAGGCTTTGCAAATATGCAGAAGCAGATACGTAGTATACAACACGCAAGTCCAGCCACGATAAGAGAAGGCCCCACAAGCCGTAGCGCTGGTGTCTTGAAACCCTGAAACGACACGGAAATACTTTATCAATAATACTTCATACTCCTACTGGATACTAGTTTCATAAATAATAAATAATAATAATAAATAAATCGTTTATTAATTCCCTCTCACACAGAATAGTTAACAAAAATCAGTTTACAAATTCAGTGCCGATTTGATCGAGTAGGTGAACCTGTGTGAGAGACTGGTATCTGCACTAGGAGAACCTGTGTGGCAGATTACCAGCCTCCCCTATGACTAGAATCAAGAGCTTGAAGTAAGCTTAACTACTATGATTAACACTGACAAGTGAAAGATTTGATTAAAAAAGAACATAAGGGCGTTACCCTTAATACCCTGGCATAATGTGTAGGAGTATGTATGCTTGTGTTTGTGAGCGTACGTGATGTGAGTTATTGTAGATATGTATGTCTTGTATAAATGTGCGCGCGTGTGTATGTATGTATGTGCTAACCCTAAACAACGCAGTATAATCATCTCCATCTTACAGATGGTGATCCAATAAGTATGTTACCAGAGTGCAATTGTTAGGAAGGAACAAGCATAATTCATATGGTATCATATTGTGTTTATACTCGTTTTAATTTTGAAACGGCCAATAGTGTACAAATTTCAAATTAAAATATTATTTTTATTTATTTTATATATTGCGACTTTCTAAAGAAATTAATTTTTGTAGCTCTAGGATCACAATGAACTTTACTCAGACTAAAGAACAACAAAGTATTGTCACAGGTGTGGACCGAAACCACAATATTTGTCTAACTTACTGAATTATCATATTTATAAGACTTTTTGATAGATAAATTTGTAGTTTAGTAGACTAGGTTGTAGTTCTGTTATAGTGTAACATTGGGCAGGTATAATAGTTGGCTTTATTGAGCGAATTGGGTCGAACACAGTTTTCTGATCATAAGAGTTTCAGCCAATTCAACTAAACGTGACTTATAGTAGTAATTGTCACCTTGTCGCCGGTGCCGACGAAGTAAACGACGAGTCCGACGGCGAGAATGCCGAGGCCGGCGTATAGAAGCCGGGCAACCCCCCACGGCTCTCCCGCCGCTCCTTCTGCCTCGCCGTCTGACTCGGACGACGAGCCGTATGACGCGTCCCGCACCTGCAATATTAACGAATCATATTTTATATTACCTTAAACACAAAGTTTGCCGTCAGCATGACGTTAACAGACTCATTTGGGGTCAAAACTGCTAGACTGGGCTTATACGTTTAGTTAAGTTCATTATCGTTCATGACGTATGGCCTTAATCCTATTCTGAGAGGAGACTCGAGCCCAGCAGAGGGACGTTATGGGTTGTTGATGAAGTTCATTTTCAAAATTTCCTACCTAAAGCTTTCCATCGTTAATCCGTTAGTTCCGTAGTAATATCAAATCAACAATCAGGTTATTGGATCTCCGTTACATTTAACTTCAGTCTATTGGCCCAATGGTTGATAATCCTGACTGCTCAGTCAGAGACCGTGTGTCGGTTGCTGGTCATGACAAATAATTTGTATTGGTGTATTTTCCATTCTAATAAACGCGCTTATCTCAGAAACTACTGTTTCAAATAGAAAAATTCCATGATAATTGTATAAAATCACGTTATCCCGAATCCTAGCCTAGCATCAATGAGAAACGTTGCAAAAAAACGGGGAAAATTCATCATTTTTAAATGCCACAGTTTACAGATGAATATATGTAAGTATTTAGAAATATACAAGTACGTATATCAGCAGTCTGGTTGCCATAATACAGGCTATCTATTTTAGGAGCAGGTAACAATATGTTACCTGCTCCTACCATCATCATTACCTGTTATCGTTACAAAACGAAATTTCCGCAGGTTTCCACACGTTTAAACATGTTGTAATATGATTAATTATATCTAATAAATATTTTCATAACTCTCCTGTGTTGGCAATTTAATGGATTGAATCAATTTATAAATTAAGCTCATCTCATTAAAATTTATATTAATTGATGATATGGCCATTTAATTGTTGCCCTGTTTGACTGACTGACTGACTGTGATTGCGTGTCATTGAGCAGAAGCGAATGGTACCACTTCGTTACATATTATTGTTTTAGTTCATATGCAGTTGTGAATATCATCATCATTTCAGCCAAGAGACGCCCACTTGTGAATATAGGACTCCCTTTAAGGTTTTTCACAAAAACTGGTCCTGTGCCCGCATTCAACGGCTTCTCGCAACATTCACCATGTCGTCGTGAATATTTAAGCATATAATATCCGTAATGAGAATACAATTACTCAGAGGGTTCATACTCTAATCCTATACTTTTTTTATTTGTTAGATAAAATTCAATTTTGTAACATGTTCCAACGGAGCATATAAAAAATATTTATATCTTAAAGACTATGTATCATAGAAGTGTGGAGGCTGGTCAAGAGTTTAATATGTGTTTACCTAAAATATGTTGATACAGCAAATATCAGTAGTAGACAACTGTGCTTAGGTTATTATCGCCATGCACTGCTAAACGCAAGTCTGGCGGTTAGTCCACATCCATCGTAGCGGAGGACGGACTGCACTGCGTTAGCCTAATTGCGATATTCCAGCTCCATAAATACGTCTGAAGACATTACCGTCCTATTTCTACTTCAACATCATCACCTACCCGTGTAATGCCGGTTATTGTAGTTCAATTTTGACTTACTTGTTACGAATTTAATGGAACAGAGGAACACCCAGCTGAGTGACTTTGATTGGTGTTAAAAAGTGCTATACCAAAAAGAAGAAAAAAGTTATGAATGTACCCGGTTGTTCCTGTGCCATTTTCCACCTGTGCCTTTCCTGGCGCCCGGGTGGTCGCCGAGCACGGAGCAGCGGCGTGCCGCGCCCCCTGCGCCCCCGTACCCGCCGCCGACCGACAGCGCCGCCGCCTCCGCCCACGCCGCGCGACCAGCAGCGCACTGGAACATACAACACCACACGTACAATATACCTCATAAACTGCCCCTGACTTCGACTCATCAACAGCTTTTAAAAGTCCACTTCTAAAAATAGACCCCTCCTTAGTTTGGCATATTATACCGTTAGACAGACGAGTTGATACAATACACTTTGTGTCATGGTTGTTGCCGTTGTCTTCCCAAACCCAAACATCGCAATATAAAGAGATCGTTTTTTGTTTTTGCGAAAGACGGTCCCCATTTCATGACATCCACTTTTTTATATTTTTTATCATTAATTCCATCACGACGAAGACTTGAAGACTCGAAGACTTAGAATTGAAGACCTTTTAATACTTGACATTGGCAGAAATAGTTGATCCGGCTGGTTGCCATATCATCAAAAGAAGAATCGCAATATAAATAGGTCTTTGTTACTTGGTTGGTTAGTTAATAACAGTAACCATGCCAATATATAACTATAAATAGATATTCATATTTCATTAATACATACAATGACTTGGCAATCCCACATGACAGTATTTGTGTAGGTACATATGCGTAAAGGCTCGCTAGCGTTATATTCAATTAGAAAAGAATAATTCTTACGTAATTATGTTATGCGAGTTTTAAGTTAAAACAATTCTTAAAGAAATAAAGATGTCTGACATTGACATTTGGCATGATAGGTACATATATATTAATTAGTTATAGTTCTTAGCAAACTCGGCCGAAGTGATAAAATGATCTTACAAAAAACGGTTAGTAGATTCAATTCCGACACACCGTCCACTTCTAACTCACGTGGAGTTTTACGACCCATAGAGATTTCCATGAAAAAAGTTCAACCCCCGAACCTCCCCGAACCAGAAGGTGAGTAGACAAAATATGATAACGTAGTTTCATGTCTTGATTTACAGAAGTCTATGGATGGTGGTGGGTACAATGAAGTGACCGTCTACTCCTTTGCTCCCTGTTATGTTGTGTCATCAATGTCATTTACAATAAAAAAAAATATCAGACATTTGATTGTCAGTTGCATACGCTAACCGCTAAAACAACGAGGCAGTACAACGTGGACTTAATAATTAACAATGCCTATGTGAATGTTTTATTCACGTAGACATTCTTAAGTACTACTTATATGCATCATCTACCTCGTTGGTCTAGCGGTTGAAGTATACGACTGCCAATCAAGAGGTCTCGGGTTCAAATCCCGGGTCGGGCCAAAAGTGTTATTGAGTTTTTCTGATTATATAAATACTTAATCGCTTCGCTCGGAGTTTGGAAGTTGGGGTTTGAACCCCCGTGCCTCGTAGAGCACGTAAAGCTCTCGGTCCTGCGCCTGATCGTGTCGGTTAACCGTCCCATCGGATTATGAGACTGAGGGAACAGAGAGTGCACCTGTGTTTGCGCACACACTTGTGTATAATTATATCTCCTGCGTAGTTGGCTGGTCTCCGTTGAGACCGGCCGCCGTGGCCGTAATCGGCTTGGAGAACATCATATGCATCATAACGTCATCTTCTTATTATGACAAGAATCAAAAAATCAATACATACATACTATTGAAGTTTTCTTTCCTTTAAGAACACGTGTACCTACTATCCCCATATTGTCTTGTAAACATCGTAATTACCTCCGATACAAAACGAATAAATAAATAAAATCCCAAAGTGTCTGTTGGGAAAAAATTGGTGATACAAGTCACGATTTCGATAAACAGAAAATGAGGACGTATGGGCCAACACCAAAAATAGTTTTGAAAACATATTACATGGAATATTGGGCCACAAGCAATATTTCATGTCGAACGAACACATGGGAGCACTGGCTGCAATAAAATCCTTTAAAAGCAATTTTAAACAAGCCAGTTTACTGAGGGCTGCTGGTCTCTAAATTTGACCTGCTTTTCGAAGTATTTATGCATTTTTTAGAATTCTTATTCGAAGTTTTATAATTATGATCTTATTTATGGTTCAAATTACTAAGCATCATAAATATCATCAATAATATATTTCATAGAACATTGCTGATTCATCCCGTGCGACCAGCTCTGCTGTTCACTGATTCCGTGATACGTGTTCTTCCTGAGACAGATAGCGCAAGCCCGGCCCCGAGCACAAATATATATAAATATCACTATGGGCATATCGGCAATAATATTTGTCCTAGGAAAAAGATCAATAATATTTCTCTTATTAATATAAATATGTCGAAGAAAACTAAATAATATATGTATACAAAATAAAGGTCAAATTGCTAATTATATATACGGCACATCTAACATTTTTAATGGTGTGGCATTTAAATTCAAGCTATTTCAGCTTCTACGGGTTTTTCTTTTACAATTCGGGTAAAAACTACATACTTACCCGCTTAATTAATGCTCTAAGTGTGAAATGAAATAAAAAATGCAAACATTGGTGAAGTTGTAAAAAAAATGAGCTCTTTTTGTTTATAGTTGTTCATATTATATTATTTACTGATAAAAGTAAATATTTTAAAAAATTAAAGGAATATATAAATACACGGTCGTGTTTGAAGTGATGTTAAAACTCGCCACGTTAATTTGTACTCCTTTGCGCAAATTATTACGAGTTGATTTATGCGGAAAAAAAATGTAATTACCAAGTGGGCGCGTCGCACGCTACCTCATCATGCGAACATTGCCTTAAATGTTTTAAAGTGAAACTCTCATATTTCGCTATCTACATGATGATGCTAGACTCTGATGTGTTTTAAAAAGATACTTAGTTGAAAGTCAATCGGCTTTAAATGACGTTGTTAGCAAAATACAAAATAAAGGAATATTAAATATCTTTCGTATTATAAAGGTAACCTAACCAAATATATACTAGATAGGTAAATAGGTAGAAATATTAGAGCACATTTGATTCTAAAATAATCAAATAATTAATTAAATCTTATATGTAAATTGAAGTTGATTATTTAAACCTGTTGACGATTTTGAGTAAATAAGACCTCCAACTTCTGTCGATATAATCAGTATATACACATCGGAGTAAATACTCTGTACATAACTACTACAAGTGTTGTGTGAACACGACAAAGATAAAACATTACAGGATAGTGCGTAGATAATACCTACATCAAATGAAACTTTAAGAAATTAGTGTAGCTATTTTTTTAACTGGAACTAACCCATCCACATGGCAACCACTATAACTACTGTATACCAGGATCAACAGTACCCACGATTATACCGCGTTGTGACACTTCTAGAACTCCTACTTAGTAGAAATCTTAGATAATAATTGTTATATTATCATATCCAACAAAACCAACATAAGTATTCACAGGCCCAAATAAAACCAGGGTTCCAGTAAGTCCTATACTACGGTTTTATACTAAAACAAGTGACCTATCGAGACCGAAAGTAAAAATATAGAGATAACAATAACTACGAAATCTTAAATTTACAATTGCACGGAACATTTAATAAATAAAAATTAAAAAGTTATCAACACAGTATAAACTACAAAATATTTTTTCAAAAGCACATAAATTAGTTTATATTATATACAAAATATTGTTATAAGACCGTCTTAACCAACAGTCTTAACAGTATCAATACAGGTACTTGCATACATAATGATATATCGCTGCCAACTTCATAACATTCTCCTGGCAAAATATAAATTTTTCTAAAGCAATTAAAAGGAGAAATGTTTAATATACTCAGGTATTTGGGTCATAAGGGGTTTCGTAAGCTCAACCTCTATTTTATGAGCTGAAATATTCAACTGTAATTATGAAAATAACACTTTACCCTGTGTCTAAGGTATTCTTCATATTTGTAGCATAGAATGTTCTAAGCCACAACACATAAAAATATCTGTTTTGGTAGAAGAATGCAAAAGAGTTATTCTTTTATAGAATTTATTAGACGCTGACTTTATCGATTCTCCAAGTTATGTTGCTTCGTGCAAATTGTGTGGTTTAGTAAATCAATAGCACTAACTCAATATCGTTAGCGATTGCCTTACTACCCAACTGCGAAAGGAGGGTTATGTTTTTCGAGTGTATGTGAGTGCACGCCCTCGAGTCTAAACGGCTTTTCGTTTTTTTGTGTGATTGGTGTCAATAGATTCTTCTTAGTCGTGAGAGAGACATTGGGTATATAAAATTAAAAATAACAAAATTAAGAATTTTAGGAGCCAAAAAGTTATCTAAAAAAATGTTTTCAAAATACATCGAGTGTGGTATCAATTTTCTTTTTTTAACGGTGATTACTAATTTTGTTTAAGTGCAGGTTAGATTTAAAACTATTTTTAAGTCAAGCTTATAAAAAAAATACTACGTTAAAAATAGGTATTGGTATGAACTAAAAAGAGTTGCTACAGCTATACGGAGTCCAGTGAGTAGTATGATTTTGACAACCCACCAATAAAAGCATATTTAAACATATTCGAAATTATGACGGAACGAGTTTAACTCATCTATCTGTTTTTTTTATAATTCTCGTGTCACGTTGTTGCTCACGATGAACAGCGAAACTGTCTGACCGATTTTCACGTTCTCTTTTTTAAATTAATGTCCTGCTGGCGTATCTAAGATAGGATAGAAAAAGATTTAGACGAAATCAATTGAGTGAGTCTTGAGTAAATTAGTATATTATAATTCTTGGGTCAATTAGTATATTATAATTCTTGGGTCAATAAGTATATTATAATTCTTGGGTCAATTAGTTAAGCTAACTCTGTCTGTCTTTTCCTTTCTGTATATTTGTGTACTGTACATTTTCACGGCTAAACCACTGATTCGATTTAGATGAATTTTGGTATGAAGATAGATTGATTCCAAGGGAATGACATAGGCTACTTTTGTCACAATAACCGACATATACGCGGGCGGAACTGCGAACTAAATAGAGTGATGTTAAGATGACTGCAACTGATTAATTTTAAGTTAACATCCCATTTATAACTACAATTCCACAAGTTCTACAGTATCAGCTCCTCCCTCTGGACCGAGCAACCCGAATCGTCGGCTGGACTCTTTGGCGCTGCGTAGAGATGTGGCCTCGCTTTGAGTCTTCCACCGCATTTAATATACCATGAGCTCCGAGGAATTTTACGAACTGATCCCTGCCGCTTTTTTCCGCCATCGTCTACGCGACATCAGTTTCGTCCCTATCATTTAGACTGTTGGTAGTCTAAAAATGTGTGCTGTTCCAGAAACGTGCGCTGTTGCATCAAACAACAAATTGAGTAAGTTGTCACCTACGTTATTCCCGAACCAATACGACATTCAAACCTTCAAGAAAAAGGCATACTCCTTCTTACTTAGCTTTGTAACGCCTTTGATGTTGTGTAATCCGTGGGCGGTGGGAATCGCTTTCCCTCAAGCAATACGTCAGCTCGTTTTCCCCTTATCCCATAAAAAAAGTTTCACTTTAAATTCGACTTCTCGCGTCATGTCAATACAAGCCAAATCGAAACATTTTTAATAAAATCATTTTTTGGTCATTGGGACAACCTTTTGTGTTTTGAAATATATTTTAGCCGTTTTACGTCAATAGTCCCAAATGAACAATTGTTTTAGCACCTAGGTATTCATGTTTATTTTCTAAACTCGTGTACGTGGGCGAATGTTTGATTTAACTTATACAGCGATTGCTCCCAAAAGTTATACTGACAACTTCCGTTTTATTAAAAACAAATGTTATTTTATTGTTACTTTGTGTTATGGGTATTCAATACTTTGTAGTATCTACTATTTTTTACAGGTATTTTGTATGAGTTTCAGTTGACAGTAAGTAAATGAGAGATTCCTAAATAGATTCTGAATATCAAATCGGTTTATATTATTTTTTTTTTATATAGCTTTTTATCTATCTTGTTCTATAGTCCATTATGATATTATTGCTTAACAAAAAATGTTTTATGTTACCACCATTTTTTTCTACCATTCTCCAAAAAAATTCGAAGTAATGGGACTTTCTCTTCACATCTCTCCTGTTACTCCTCAGCTCTCAGTTTTCCTCTTTCACGTCCATCCATCTTTTTTTCAGTCATCTTCTACTTTTTATCCCTCAAAATTCATACAAACGACATCTTAAAACTTATTAACACATAGGCTATTGTACATTAAATATAGTACCTACGTATGTAATACCTATGTAAAATAAAACAAAACCAATACAAGTTCATAAACACGTATGTATAGACCACGTCATTTTACGCTTCTATCGATCCCAGAGGGTCCAATACAATTTGCAAAGCTGGACCGTGCTTGAGGCGGCGGCGGCATCTAAATGTCACCGGTTACAACGGGTAACCTTTACCTTAGAAAAATACCTAGGAATGTACCCTAAAAATAGAATACATTCCTTGCCCGCTAGTAATATTTCGCTTTTTATAGAAAGAGAAAATGCTTAACAATTAGTGGTATAGGTTACCTTACTGTGGCATTATACGGTTCGAACATGTAGTGATTTTTTATTTATAGTTGACTTTGTTTTAATTTATTCTGTTCAAATGGTGAAGCAAGTTAAAATAATTTAAAGAGTTGTAAAATTTTCTTTCGCTTGCGGCTTCGCGCGCTAATGTTGATTTTGTCTGCCAATATGCACCGGGACCTATATAGTCATTGTCATTGCTTGCTGTATCGTTATTAGGCGGGTAGCTAGGTGGTAACAGTTTGCATACAGTTAACCATTCATGTAATACTTACTAATACTATTGTACCTTAAGATTTGACTTTTAGAAAAGAGTGGCTATGAGTTTCTTTGCCAGTATTCTTCTTATAAGCATTTTAGAAACCGGAAGTTATGGATCGACACAGGCAGGTAGTGTATTTTGATGTTTTCACTCAATTCACCTTGACAATATACAGTACATCTGTGGCATCTGTTTGTGTCGATCTGTAATTTTTTTAACTGTAGCTTCTATTTAACGTTCATAAATGTCACTTAGTATCTTAATTGAATCAATGCTTTTGAATTTGAATCTGAATTTGTATTGATGAAATTCCTAAAGAAACTTGGAGCATGTATTTTTCGGCAACTGTCCCGTTTAGTTTGACCAATCTGAATTAATTAATCGAATTTCAAATTGTATTCTGTACGAGTACCTTGAAACAAAACAATTGCAACGAAAAATTACAGAGTGGAATAATACAGCAGGCAGCAGAAGTTGACTACAGCGTTCTTAAGAGCTTTTCAAAAGCGAGAATTGGCTTTTAGAGACTCTTGACATGTGCTAGATCGTGTTCGAGGACCTATTTATCAAATTTGCTGACATCAACGTTAAAAAAGTTTCCCATTGGACCATAATGTTATATCCAGGTTTTATTTTGACTAAGTCAACAAGTTTTGAAAGTGTTTACATTCGTGGTGTTTATTTGAATGATAATATATTTTTATATTATACCTATAGCCAATTTGTTGATAAAGATAAGAGAGGATCAAAAAAGTCTTCAAATAAAAATAATAAAGGTCTCAATTAAAGGTATGCGATTTGTAAAACATATGTATCTACATACGTTTTTAATTAGTCCAACAAATTGATCTCGATTGATTCAGACCATTGCCACCATCAGATCGCTTTTGCTGATGATTATCGCCTGATGCTGAATAAACTTGAACTAATTTCTTTTTGCATTAATATGATCTCCATTCGTGAATCTATCTAAATAATTCTTTTTTTTGTCATTTAGTTATGATTTTATGTCAATAAATGCATTCTAGGGTGTATGATCATACTTACATTTTTTGTAAATATCATTGTAGTTATGGATATAATATGTGTATAGAAACTAACTGAACCGGCAAACGTTGTTTTGTCATACATAAAAAATGATAAATAAAATATTGGAGTGGGCTATTTACGGGTATGAAAAATAGATATTGGCCGATTCTCAGTCCTACCCGATATACACACAAAATCCAGCCGTTTCGGAGGAGTTTTGTAACACGAGAATTTTATATATTAGATTATAGATAGATGCAATGATAGCGAAGTAGGATTGCCCTCGTTGTGTACATAACATCAGTAGCCTGAAGAGATAGGTCGATATGAAGCGAAGCATTCATTCGCACAAATACCGGCTGTTCGTATATAGATGTAGCCATAAATGCGTAATGTATGAAACGACCTGTTTTTAAACAAACATCTGAAGTCATATTGCGTGTAAAACTAATTTGTGAGAAGTTGAATAGTTTTTATTATACAAGTTGAACCTTAGTCGTGGATAAAATAAACTCCATCAAGGTCAAAGGAAATCTGTTTTTATATTTCGTTTAAGTAAATTTTATTTATTTAAGTGCCTTTTTAACGATCTTAAAGTAAAGATCTACATCAGTAATTCAATTAAAATTATTTGGCTGATACAAAATGCCTTCTATAATAACTGCCTAACTCTTGGAAAGCTTTGAAACTTCACTTTGTCTTAAAGATTTTTGACACCGTACGTATCAAAAATATATTTAAGCCCGAACAGAGTCTAATTGTCACGTAATGTTATTCTCTGTACTTTATACAGAACTCCCGAAGCCTCATATTGTACGTTGTGATCGTGTCTGTCGCTATACTTTTGGTCTTGGAATCAATCGCACGGTTAACAAAATAAAGATGTAACTCAAAAATTGCGAAAATAAAGATTTTTAAATAAACGCGTATTCACTGCCTAAAAAATACGTAGATATAGCCGTTCAGTTACAACGAAAGTTAGCGATATACGCGATCGAACTTCTCTTTATAATAAAAACGAGCTGAGGTAAGGAAGTTTCCAAAAAAAAATAGCAATAATTAGTGATCCATCGGTAGTGAGTTAAGGATGACGAATTTCGATTGGGTGTGTCACGTAATAATTCTGATTTGGATTACAAAGTAATTTTTTATATTATATTATTTTAAATAAAATTTAAAAAACTGTTATTTATTATATTATGTTTCTATGTGGTGACGGTATATGAATACAAAGCATCACCTCTGTTCATCGAGGTAGTAGAGTCACGCTGATTTCAGTACAAACGGGCCGACTCGACCGGGGAGGTACTACCCTCACATAGAAAATTAACGTAAAATGACCTCGTTAGTGCTTGTTTCGTTAGTGAGAGCGAGACCGGAGGTCCAATAATGCAGAAGCATCACTAGACTGCCATTGTATGGGTCACCATGCTGCAGTGTTGCATTGTCTGCATTCGCAATGAGTATGGTGACTACCACTCTTAGTTTCTACATATGCTTTCCATCAGGCAGATTAGAGTCTTTTTGGCAGAATCATACATAAAAATATATCCGTCTGTGACGAAAGATGCAGAAAAGGGGTCAAACTACGCGGAACGAAGCTGCGAAGTGAAAAAACTTAGAATAAATACTATACCAATGCAATTAGCTAGCGTGATATAGTAGGCCAACACTTATTTTCTAAGGAAATACCTTTGCTTATCAGCAGACTGTTAATATTAATAGTTTTATATTCTTCCTTTACTTCTTTTCTTTTTTTTTTGTCCTGATACCTAAAGTCATGGCCTTGATTCCTGATTCATGATCGTTGAACACGATGATTAATTATGCCTACAGGTAGTTTATTTATAGATTAATTTTTTAGAGATATGATGATGTGCTCTCATTCTCTTCCCTCCAACACGACGGCAGAGAGATCAGTCGCAGTACCGACGGCTTTTCTTGTTTAGGAATATTCCTTTATAAATATTTAAGAATGTTTCTCAGAAGTCTGGTTACTATACCACAGACTCTATTTAATCTTGTGTCAAATGACCATGCTAGAGATTGTGTGAGGATGTTTTTCAATAGAATGGTTTTGTTCTAAGCTCTGATTGTCACAAGTTCATGATGCCTTAAAACGTAGGAAAAGCTAATGCGTTATTAAATAGTAGTTATAGTTGGCAGTTGTATTCTAATTCTTCTTAATTTATATAACAATTACGCTATTCTGCTATTCATAGCAGAACAACAACTGATTAAGTCTTCTGTTTACAAAAATACAAAATAAGTCTACTTTTTATAAAATGTTGAAGGAAATCTTATAAAATTTTTAATTACTAAACTCTTTGTTACTACTTTCGTTGTTATGGTTAAATTTATGTGATTCACTTTTGAAGTACTCGCTGGTATAACTGTGTAACTTTGTTAGGAATTAATTATAAGATAGGTAGCACATCGGCTTTACTTCCTCGACAAACTAGCCTAACTTTAAAGACTGTTTAAAAATGGGAGGTAGAATATCTAGTTTGTAAAGTAATAGTTTAATTTCTATTTCTCCTCATCATATCTTGGTAAAAGGTCCAAGGCTGTACATAAAAAAAATTGAAAGTGAGCATTATAGGGCTCACTTTCAATTTTTTTAATTTATTTATAATATTATATAAATGACCATCAATTTCATTAAACGTTTATAACTAGTACAAACAAGCAGATAAAAACAGCAAAAGTTCACTTTTAGTAACATACAACACTTGATTAAAAGTATTTTGAGGTCAACTCACAAAATACGAATGAGATATTCAAAAATCCTTAATAAATTGCCAGTTGTTCGAGACTGAGCACTTCCACTACAATTCACTTGCTATTACGGCCAATAACTTCAATTGGCAACTTCACATCGTCAATAATATTGCATTTCATGCCCGCGTACCTGCTAATAAATGGGCGTTGATGGCTATTCCACCGTAAAAAGAAGCCATTTGTGCATATCAATCAAATTATGAACGCTACATGCGGTCGGGCTGGTTGTAATAAGTGAAACATAGAGGGCGCTTGTTCATTTCAAAATTATTTGAACTATACTAGTTCTTCAAGTAAACACTCCAAGTTATGCTTACTAATTATAACTTATTTCTATACTTTAAAGCAATCGTTTTTGATATCATTACATTAAAATAATAACTTTTAACAACATGGTACATTATTTTGAATAATTTATTTTATTTTACTTTGTATAATATGGTTTTAGTGTGGGAATACGATATTGGTTGTTAAAAAATAGAATACAACCTACATAAGATTCTTTTTATTACACCTTGTTTGTTGACAATGATTTCCATACAAAACTTCAACAACTGTTATCAAAGCCCATTTAGCTATCTAGATAAAAATGTAAATCATACAAATTAGTGTTAGGTACTTTGTTATAATAGTGGACATTAGACTTTTCCATTTTTGTCAAACAATTCAACATGTCAAAGGTCATACATCAAAGTTATATTCGCCGTGTATTTATTAATTTATTTAACTAAGGAGAACAAACAGATACACATTCATCTTACATCTAATATGAACAAGAAAATATATATAAATGTGTTACTTAGAACATCATCCACGTTATATGAATTACTTTATCTTGAGTGAATAAAAACATTAAAAAATAATGTTAATAACACTGAAAAATTACTTCTGATTATAGTAACTGAATGTGTAATAGGTATAGATCTGTGAAACGAGTACCATGGTTTTTAGTTTTGCGATGTAAAGGGAAGCGTACACCAGTACGCGTCCCTTTACACCGCTAAACTACTTTACATCGTTAGTGCGATAAGTACAGGTTACAAGACGTCTAGCCCTTAAATGTGTAGTGACGGATTAAGACTATGGAATGTCACCATCCTTCTTCATTAGGTAAATTATGCAGGACAAAATCATTGCAAAGAGAAGGTGAACTTTAAATAAAC
Source organism: Hyphantria cunea (assembly GCA_003709505.1). Classification (NCBI taxonomy): domain Eukaryota; kingdom Metazoa; phylum Arthropoda; class Insecta; order Lepidoptera; family Erebidae; genus Hyphantria; species Hyphantria cunea. The sequence continues at coordinate 636,035 of PKRV01000109.1, forward strand.
CCTATATCAACCAGTCTGACAAATGTAGTATAGTATGCAAATTTATGTCTAGCAGTATACTGTTAAACGTCGTTGATGATGTCAAACTTTTATCACGTATCTCATTCCCGTTCATATTTACGAGTAAAACGATGATGTTTGCATTTTAACACGGTTATTAAAGTCAAGTTTATAAAAAAATATATATAATAGATATTATAGAAAATAGGTGGTGGTATGGTCTGAAAAGGGTTGCCACAGTAACACGGAATCAAGTGTTTTGTAACTCAATAAGAAGTATGAATTTGACAGCCCAACTACAAAAGCATTATTTATAATAATTTATTGTTTTCATAATTTAAAGTTTACAACTGTGTAATATACACTAAGCCCCACACCAGGATTCCCTGTGTCGTAGGGATTAGTATCTTCCTTACAATAGAAACTTATGTTGTCTTCTTATGAAGACAAAAGCAGGTCCATGTGTTGTGAGTGTTTGCATTTACGTGCGCATGAGTGTGTGTATGTGAAATAGTGTGTGTGTAAGTGTATGTGTGCGTGTGTGAGTGTCTACATGTGAGTGTGAAAAGGGCAATAAATGTATATACACACTTGCACCCGGCTATTGTGTATATATATTTATTGCAAGACTTGTACTATGCTCTCAGTTTTGTATAGGTTTTGCCCTTTAACGACTGCTCTACTGCTTATTTAAACATATTTTAATTAATATTTTACGTGCGTATCTAAGATACGATAGAAAGAGACTTAGATGAAATCGCTCATGTCATAAAGAGGCAGGATGACTAATTTTAATAAACTATTTTATGATATTCGAAAGTTTCTCCCATTGTCAAAAACAATCATATTTCTACAAAAAATAAAGTTATAGTAGGAAAAAATGCGATTTCGGTGGTGTCTTAGCGTCTGCTTGTAAGGTCACGTTGCAGACATGACATTTGTTAACCAGTAACAATTTATTTATTTAATCTTCCTGCAATTACATTGCTAAAGGCGGAATAGCACTTGAAAACAGTAAAATAATCGGAGATAATATACAAACAAAATGACGTCAACAGAAGGATGACGACATAGGCTACTTTTGTCGCAATAACCGACATATACGCTAAAGCTGATGTAATATTATTTACTGTTACTCTTGCACTTAGTGACATTTGTTTGTTTACTACCTCGGTGGCACAGTGGTAGTGTATGCGACTGCTATTCTAGAGGTCTTGGGTTCGATTCCTGAGTCGGACCAAATGGTTGTATGATCCGCAAATATTTGCTTCGGAGTTTGAGTGTTTTCTATGTATAATATGTAAGTATTTACAAAAAAGTATATATGTATCAATATCGGTTGTCTAGTACCCATAGTACAAGCTCTGCTTAGTTTGGGACTAGAAGGTGTTGTGTTTAAATGTGCGAAAATATTTGTTTATTTATGTAGATGATTGCATCTCATTCATCTCAAGTTAATATCCCATTTATGACGAAAATTTTACAAGTTCAACAGTACCGGCTCCTCCCTCTGATCGCATCCAATGGAGAGCAACCCGAATAGTTGATTACCAAGATGTTTCAAATCGGCTGGTCTCTCTAGCACTGCTTAGAGATGTGGCCTCATTATGCATCTTCTACTGCATTTACTATGGGAAGGGCTCCGAGGCATTGTTCGAACTGATCCCTGCCGCTTTTTACCATCGTCCTACGTGACAGCAGTTTTATCCCCATCATTTAGATGGATGGCAGTCCACAACTGTGCGCTTTTCCAGAAACTTTCTGCATTGCACAACAAAATTTTGGAATGAACTGCCGCCTGCGGTATTCATACGACATTCAAACCTATAAGAAAAGAGCATAGTCTTCATAAAAGGCCGGCAACGCACTTGTGATGCCTCTGTTGTTAAGGGTGACCATGGGCGGCGGTAATCGCTTACCATCAGGCGCTACGCCTGCTCGTTAACCCGCTATCCCATAAAATAATACAATACAGTCAATACAAGCCAAACCAAAACATTATTAATAAAAATGTTTTTTGCTTTCATTCGGACAACCTGTGTTTGTGTTTTCAAATATATTTTAGCCTTTTTACGTCAATACTCGGAAATTAACATTTGTTTTTGTACCTTTTCATGTTTATTCTCTGAACTCATGTACGTGGACGAATGTATGATTTAACTTGTACAGCGATTGTTCCTAACAGATATACTGGCAGCTTCCGTTTCATTATAAATAAATATTGTTTTATTGTTACTTTGTGTTTTCGGTATTCAATACTTTGTAGTATCTACTATTTTTAACAGGTATTTTTATGACTTTCAGTTGACAGAAAGTAAATGAGAGATTCCTAAACAGATTATGAATATCAAATCGGTTCATATAAGTTTTATGAGCTAAAATTTTTTTTTTACTTTGCTTTTTATTTGTCTTGTTCTATAGTCCATTATGATATTATTGCTTAACAGAGAATGTTTTATGTGACCAACATTTTTTTCTACCATTCTCCAAAAAAATTCGAAGTAATGGGACTTTCTCTTCACATCTCTCCTGTTACTCCTCAGCTCTCAGTTTTCCTCTTTCACGTCCATCCATCTTTTTTTCAGTCATCTTCTACTTTTTATCCCTCAAAATTCATACAAACGACATCTTAAAACTTATTAACACATAGGTTATTGTACATTAAATATAGTACCTATGTATGTAATACCTATGTAAAATAAAACAAAACCAATACAAGTTCATAAACACGTATGTATAAACCCACGTCATTTTACGCTTCTATCGATCCCAGAGGGTCCAATACAATTTGCAAAGCTGGACCGTGCTTGAGGCGGCGGCGGCATCTAAATGTCACCGGTTACAACGGGTAACCTTTACCTTAGAAAAATACCTAGGAATGTACCCTAAAAATAGAATACATTGCTTGCCCGTTAGCAATACTTCAGTTTTTATAGAAAGCGAGAATGCTTAGCAATTTGTGGTATAGGTTACCTTACTGTGGCATTATACGGTTCGAACAAACTGTTTTAGACTGTGTTTTAACTTATTCTGTTTAAATGGTTAAGCAAGTTAAAATAATTTGTGTGTTTTATATTGTATATTTCAATATTTGCTTTTACCACAACATAAAGTTCGAATTACTAATTCTGTTTACAGTACATCTAAAATTTTCTGTGGTTTGACATTTAAATTCAAGCAATTTAAGCTAAACGGTTCTTCTTTTCCAAGCCCCCGTTACTGCCGTTTCCTCTTCCTGCCTTTGACCTAGAGGAAACAAGTTGTAGGGATGACTGGCTACAGCTGTATTCGGAGCGAAAAGCGTAGCAAATATTTACGTAGCAAATGTGTTACGACGTGCTACAAGGTTTGTAATCAATACGTTTATGTTGTAATAAGAATTGATAATATTACTTTTATAGCATGTGTGTTGTGAAACTTGCGATAAACTTTGGCATTTATAGTATAATACTCTATACATAAGTTGTTAGTAGTAGCGCTTGTTAGCGAATATTCTCGCTTTATGATTAAATTTCAACACAATCAAGCAAAATAACATAAATCTTAGACGGTTCATCAGAACAATATATATTTTTAAAATTTCCAGTGTAAGTTGAATTTTAGCCCCTATGTTTCCTCTGTCTTAAGTTATGAAACGTTCAAATGAAGTAAGTCGTTCTAACAAGTGTTTTTGGTCAAAATAAGCAGTAAAGTTATGAAAATAGAAGAGAATATATAATTATAGAGAAAGTAAGTCTTGAAAAAAATGAGATCCCGTTTCAGTACAACTTGAGAAGTGTGATAGTTAGGTTTGTGATACTTAATGAACTCATTACATTAATCACTTTTAGAATTAAAAAAAAATATTTTCTTAAATAAAGTATTTATTTCGTTCTCAATATATTGAAATAAATACTGAACTGTAACACACTACTAAATCTAAATACAAATAGTTATTATTAAGTGTTCATAAAATTTCTAATGAAGTTTTTCGGTAACTGTCTCGCTTAGTCTGACCAATCTGTATCGATTAATCGAATTTCGAATCGAATTCTGTACGAGTACCTTGATATTAGCAAAAGTTGACTACAGCGTTCTGAAGAGCTATTCAAAGGTGAGAATTGGCTTTTAGAGACTCTTGACATGTGCTAGATCGTGTTCGAGGACCTATTTATCAAATCTGCTGACATCAATGTTAAAGCAAAAAAAATCCTATTGTATCATAATTTCTATTTTGCGTATGTCAACAAGTTTTGAAAGTATTTACATTCGTGGTGTTTATTTGAATGATAATATACGTGGTGTATATTTTGCGTTATACCTATAGCCAATCCTATTAATATTATAAACGCGAAAATTTGTAAGTATGGATGTTTGTTACTCTTTCACGTAAAAACTACTCAACGGATTTGGATGAAACTTAACAGTAATATAGCTTATACATCAGAATAGTACATAGTCTACTATTTGCCGCGATAACCGACATATACGCGGGCGGAGCCGTGGGCATAAACTAAATTGTTGATAAAGATAAGAGGAAGATCAAGAAAGTCTCCAATTAAAACTAATAAAGCTCTCAATTAAAGGTTCATATACAAATATTTTTCAAGTAGTCCAACAAATCGATCTCGATTAATTCAGATCATTGCCACCAGTAGATCGCTATTGGCCTAATGATGAATAAACTTGAACAAATTTTTAATTGCATTGATATAATCGCCGTTCGTGAATCCATCTAAATCAAGAAAGGATTCATTGTTTTTAACCATGTGAGTGAGATTCAAGTTTAAACCCACCATTGTTTTTGTAGTTTCGATTCGTGTAGCCAAGTACCATCAAATTATCATGAAAGATACATTAAAAAAGTAGAATACTGAAATAAAATACGCTTCATAATAGTAGTGTAGTTCGTATTTCTCGTGAAGAGTAAAGAGTTGTGTAGCACTGAAACCCACATACCATTCTAAGGGATTTAGGTGTACTTAGTGTCCGTGAGTTTTATTCGTATAGAGTATAAAAAGACACACATTGTTCCCTAGTGCATAAGTTGTATAAAAAAGATGTGGCAATATATATTCTGTTGGCACTTTTACTTTGTATTCTACTTTACTGTTTTATTCATTCGGCGCCGCTTACCCTTTAGCCTTTTATTTTATCGAGAGTGACAATTTACAACTCAGTAAATCTTAAAGATGTTGCCTGTTCCTTAATATTGTATTGTGGTGAAGTTGAGGTCATTGGCATTTGTATCTTTTTTTTATGTATGGCCCTGCCAAAAGGACTATAGTATATTATATTATTATTATATTATACTATACTATCTCTGCCTGATGGAGAGTATAAGCTGAATCAAAAAGTGGTGTTCACCATGCTCATTGCAAATGCAGACGATGCAACAATGCAACATGGTGACCAAAACTATGGCGGCCTAGTTATGATATGATTCTTTTTCTCTTTATAAAATAATTTTGTACATTTTTCGTGTATTTTGTATCTTTATTGTAATTTGTATCTGTATAGAACCTGTAATTTAACCTGTATTTTGTATCTTTATTGTAATTCTCACATTTACATGTTACTTGGTTTGGAAAACATTTCAAGTATCCAGAGAAAGATCAAATAAATAAAATATAAAGACTAACCGACCCATGCCCACTTCTCTGGGCGTTAACCGTCCGCTTTTCTTCATCTTGATTTACAAATATTATTATTTTTAAGTCCTTTCTTTTTGTTCAAACATAATAAAATGTAGCCTATATCCCTTCTGAATAGTGTCGCTATCTGTTAGTGACCGAATTTTTTGGATTGGATCAGTACTTCCAGAGATTACCCCCTACAACCATACGAACAAAGTTATTAACTTTTCCTCGTTATAATGTTTGTATAAATATTGAATTCTAATTGTTAAACAAAGTCGTCCGATGGTCGAATTTCGAATATACGGACACGTGTAGTATGATGCAGGCAATTCATCAACTGAATAATTTTGCTCGACAATGCCTATTCTATTTTTTTTTACAATTTTTTTTTGAATGTCATTCGGTTATCGTAATAACAACTAGCCTATATCCTTCCGCAAGAAACAAAGTTTCTTGATGCCAAATTTCATTGAAAACGGTGCAATGTTTTATCCGTGAAAGCATACCAGACAGACAGAGCTACTTTTGAATTTATAATTTCAGTTAGACAACGTTGCTTTTTTTTATTAGTAGTAAGTGTGATGAGAAAACAATAGCAAGAAAAACGAGCTCTTATCCAAATTAGTAATAAGCTATGGCAGGGATAGATAAGATAATATTTGCAATGAAATGTAAATACTCTAGATTTATATAAATTAGATTGTGATATGAGTTGAAGGGTTTTCGAAAACCGTAAAATTTACCATGTATCATAATACTGCTTTGCCAAGCAGAGCTCATTACACAATAAAAATGAAAACAACAATAAACATTCTATTTATAATAATGGTCACCCAAATATTCACCTTTTCTAATTTAACTTAAAGACCATAAGCACACTGACTAATAACGATCAATAAATGCATTTTCCTTCCTTCGATTAATCAGTTATTAGTACAGTAACTAATTAATAGGTTTTATCTAACAGACAGGTGAAATCCCATAAATGTTCAATAGTAGCTACTGTATGCTAACCAAACTAAAGAGACATGCCGGGAGTTATTCTATGCTAACCAAGTACTACACTCCTCGTCATCGAAGCAACGTCAGTAGTTGTGAACAGTCATTGTATCGACCCACACATCGATATCTGCATAGCGCAGGCCTTGACATGCGGCCCTGCGGTGTCACTACACTACACCGACTTCGTGTCAGATTTTCTTTTTAATCTATGATACTTTCGTACTGAATAGCCTGAATGTTTAATCTGTTATATGTTTTGCACGAACACATTAACATTAAAAATTACCTGATAAATTAAATTATTTCAAACATCGCTGTGACCTAAATGCTTTTCAATATTTAGATCTATATATTAGTCGTTTTAAATATTTTAAATTATTATTTTGCAGCCAATTTATTATCGACCTATTGCAGTCTATTGATGAATATAGCTATCTACAATTGTACGCCACTCGGTTTGATTCACAGTTTTAAGTAAACATACCAACTACGGCCCGAATAATTATAAGCTATTGTTGATATCTAGCACAAAGGAACACTGAGCGTATTGTTTTTTTCATGCTGACAACAATAGCTCTACGGTTGGTAGCGCTATTTCATCATGGATATTTAGTTACAGGTTTTTCCCCGTTTCAGTATAAAACTAAACCTGTATATTTCTGATTTAATTTAGCTTACTATCATTTCAAAATCCAATTATTTCTAAGTCAGCACACTTAGTAACTTGAAACTAAACCATGTCAAGTATTGTAATAAAAGTATGCCATAACACTGTAGTAACCACTTGTGGCAGAGGTTGTCGTGCATATCGTTACATGTGTGTTTGTTCACAAATATAACATCGAAATGCATAGAGGGAATATTTTATACGACAACACACTGTACAAACATGTGTTGTCACGAATATGCGGAAGTTTACGGGCTTAATTATGAAAGCTTGTATAAATATTACAATATGTGCATTCCTGGTTGGAAAACAACTTAAGTTAGAGTGAATTTCTTTGGGTCGGTGTAATAACAATAAATAACTGTTCAAAGTAAGGTAGAAATTATGACAATGAAGGTTTTACGTAGATACGTTGTGGTAACTCTATACGATTCATGTTTAAAATTTAATGAAATTATTAGAGTTTTTCCTTTTTCCATTTATTGTATTTCCATATATTATGATCGTTTAAATAAAGCATTCGTTAACGCTAAGTTGTTGTTTAAGAGAGGAACAAAACAGCATGTGTTAATAATATACAGAAACAAGTGACTTCTGATAGTATAAAAGATTAAAGTAGCCGAGTAATCTTTCGTCGTCTTGTAATTTTGTTTTATAAAAATACAATGAAATTATTCTGTCATCGTAGTAGAAAAAAGACACATCGTTGTAAATAAATTGGTAGGTAAGTAAAAGTTTTGCCGCATCATTCGCGCCTAACAGCGAGCCGACTTTATCATTGAAGTTCATCAATATTGTTTACACTGAAATTTATGCTTTATTCTAAAAGTCCAAAGTATATATTGAAATACAGGAGTTGACTATGGTGTAACGGTAGGAGTACTCGGAGTCGCTTAGAACGATAATAGCTTCCTTGTGATAGCTGAATGGGGCTGATGGCACTCCGTTTATAAATTCGTCTGAAAACTGACGAATGATTTTATAATGTTACTTGTATTTTCCAACAGTAGATACCAAAATATTATTTTATGAAGATCGTGAACAGTAAGGTATACAGTGGTGTTCATATGTGGTGGTCTTCTAAAGCCATTCAGAATTAGAAAAAGAAGAAAACATTAAGTTTGTCTTTTTAACATATCCGAGAGAAAGAAAAGTATACTAATGTATCAAAAATGACTACAATGAATGATTGAAGTACTTAATATATAATTAAAGTAATTAATACTAGAAATAATCTGTCGCATAATAAATGAGAGCTATTAAAAATTTACTCTTAAAAATAATTAGAAAATAAAATTTACGCATTTCATGTACTCTAATTAGTCATCGGCTTTTTGGTTCATATAATATATAATATATTATTATGTACGATGAATATCTTGTTCGAAAACTTGCAAATTAAATATATTCACACTGTAAATGTGTGAATGTCCATATCTGAACAAAGGAATCTCTAATTGTTACATTTATTATGACACTATAATCAATGTTGAATTAGCGCCGTTATTGACAAGGTTTTTTATTTATGAGGTCACGTTTCTATATGTATTTAATATAAAATATATTGAAAGCTAATAGAATTTAATAATCTACAAAAAAAGTTTAAAATCTGTAACCTGTCTACGTGAAAACTTTCGATAATGTTATATAGCAGCCGGTTTGTTATCGGAGTCATTATTACATATATATAATCTATCGACGCTTCATTCTTTAAAATCGGTTCAGCAGTTAAGACGCTACTATGTAACATACATATTTGGACTATCAAAAATATTACCCTTTGCCGTATTCAGCTAAAAATTTCGTTACAACGAAGCAGTTAATATTTTCATAAAATATTTTTTATTAAACAAAAAGTACTTATAAATAGATGATTAATATCAATACGTCATGAACCGACACAGTCATCCTATCCTATTTACCATATATTTTATATTATTTTTCCCTGCCTATTATTAACAATTTTTGCAATGCTTGAAATAGCCCTGTCTTTAGTAAGGAGAGACATTCTTTTTAATTGACATTTTAACATATTCAGATGTAAACTCAAACAATGCTTTGCATGTTTTAGTTGAATTTGTAAAAAACAATGATGAGCATTTCTTAAATTCTTTGATAATTTTTATTTTAATAAATGTACATGCAATTATGCCCAGGGATGTCTACAGTTACATGGATGGGAGGGTATAAAAGTAAAGACTAATTAATCAAGAGAATAAGATAAAAATAAATATAAAAAATGAATGGATGTTTGTTAGTCTTTCACGCAGAAACTACTCAACGGATTTGGATGTAATATAGCTGATACATCAGAATAACACATAGGCTACTACTTGCCGCGATAGCCGACATATACGCGGGCGGAGCCTTGGGCATAAACTAGTTGATAATAATGTTGATAATACGATTACTAAAGTAATTTTATATTAGTCGATAATCGACTTAATAATAAGCTTCTGTTAAAGTATAACGACATTTCGAAATGAGAACAACAATAACTATAAAGAAAATTTACGATAAAAGTAGTCATTACAAGAGATGGACACGATGCCAAAAACTTAACACAAATGAGATAATTAAATTAACGCTTCCTAGATAGTACTCTCACTAATTACTGCCCTCATTTCGCTTGATGGAATATGCAACGGGGTGCACGTCCTTCCTTTCAAAGAAAACTGAACAATAAACAGAGTATACTGACTACAATTATGCAGCGAGATGCCTTTATTCCTATTCCTATGCTATCTAGCTATATGCTATCCTGTACCAATTCTAAATCTTACTTTTCTTTCACTGATATTTTTATTAGTAGTAAATTACTTAAAAAGCGGTAGTAGAAGTATGTATAACTACACTACATATCATTACGTCATAACACAGGTAGCATCGGCCGGGACAAGCGGCGAACGGCTTGACTACCGGTTTCCTAGTGATAAGTAGTTTAAGCGAATTGTTGGTACTATCGTAAAAACATTGTTTTTGGTTTTTGAGATGTTTCGAAATTAATAAATGTTAAAAGATTGCTCAAAAGTGATTCAACGTCCAGACAAACCTACCAAGGTTTTGTGATGTTTTATAGCTAACACCTGAATTGTGTATATAGTATCAATAAATAAAGCAAAAAAGTAAAATTATTGAATGAAATATAATTAATGCAATACAATGTTCATGCAACACTCATACTTGACAACATAAACATTAGTGTCTCAGGTGAAATGACTGTTGATACCTACAAACAACTGCATTCCTGGAAAGGTTAGTGCATAACCGCCTCTTCATAGTTAAAAATACGTCCGTGGTCAGTTTAGTCACTCGAATAACAACACACAATAAGACATAAACTTTATTAAACCTATTTCCGAAATAAGCTTTTGACGGCCTTATTTCTACTACGCTGTACTTTGTTTTTTTTGCCTCTTTTTTGTAGAGATTAAAACAACAGTTTAACATCAAATATTACAAAACACAAACTTAACTTTTTCATAAATAAGAATGTTCTCTTAACACTTTAGTACTACGTAAGTTTTTTCTGTTTTTTTTAAAGAACGTTAGATTTTGTGTGTGTTAATCTTTTCTACACAAGTACTCTTAAAAATCCGGCACCGCATTTGTGACGCCTCTGGTGTTGCGGATGTCCAAGGGCGGTGGTAATGGCTTACCAAGCGATCCAACTACTCGTTTGCCCTGTCCCATAAAATAGTACACCATGCGCCTATTTAGAAATAAGCCGAGAGTCGAGATATTTTCAATGACATCGATGTCAAGATGGTTTTGGTCATCGGATGTTGCAGATATATGGGAAACTCCGTAATATGTTATGTGATACGGTGTTATTCTAAGCGATTCAAATCTGACATAATCAATTCTTCGTACCCTCGTCAAGATTTCTCCACGATAAAAGTCCATATATTATTCAGAATCAACTTTGCGAAACGTTCCAGTCTCGCTTAAATTAAGTCTTCATTTGGGTAAAACTACATAGAGTATAATATACATATAAATGTTTGTAGAATATTTTTTTGGAGTAGAAAATTAGCTCTTTAATAATATAATGTTCTCAGGCATACAAATAAAAAAGTAAGACAGTTGATGAGGCAGTCAAAATCATTAAAGCGGGGCGAAGATCGACACGAAATCATTTTTGAAATTGAATTTATTAGCGAAATGTGAAAGGCTTTTTAGCAAAATACGTCAAACCCAGAAGAAAAATTGTGAAAAAATATTATTGTATTTCGTAGAAAACTAGACGAGAAAAATTTTCATGATAAAATATATATTGTACACTATTTTAGTATAATACTTCTAAAGCTTTAAATTCAAAATTAAGTTTTTAATTTGTATTTATATTGACGGGAAATGCGTTCGTAATTTTTAACTTGACTATATATTTAACGAAATAATACAATCAGTTATTTCTATTCTGTGTTTATTTGTTTTAATAACGACGTGCTATGCATAAACCTCATTGAAAGGAAATATTTTATTAAGGAATATTATAAATATTCTAAGAATATTCTTCTCAAAAATTTTAATGAAATATTGAACTATTTTGAAAAAACGGCCTGTTTTCTAATTAATTTTGCCTGTACTTTATCACAGTATACATATATTACAAGCTTAACTATCACTTTCCAAAAAAATATCAAAAGAAAACTTCAAAATGCGTATTTAAAACAATCCACACCAAGTATAATTATATAAAAAAGGCGATATATTAAAGTCTTCGTCTTATTCGATGATAAAAGACATAGATTTTCTAGCGAGAGACTATAAAAATGATGTATTGTCGGGCACTTCGTATGTATGGCGCGTCGTTGGGTAATTTATCAGCCACCGTTGTCGGTGAGTGTACCAGCTTTGTTTCAACCCTCTGTCCGACTGTACCACTGGGACACAATACAAATAATTGTATGCCACTAGTTTGTACTTCTGATGTCCTACTTGTGAAGTAATGTAGTCTTTTCATATTGGTACCAGAAAACGGGAAATGCTTTTGTTGAGATTGAACGGGAGATACTTTCTGGAGTGGTACAGTCGATAGCAATTATAGTCGGTATACCATGATTGAGAGCACTTTTTCCAGGTCATGGTCTAGTTTTTAGTTTTTTTGTTTTCTTAAACATGTTTTTGGAAAATAATTAGAACTGGTTACCGCAGACAACTTTTAATCTGTGTGTGTTAGGTTTTTCGTTTAAATGTCTTCAAAAGCCTTAAATATACATACATCGATTAACCTCGGTGGCACAGTGGTAGCGTATGTGACACTGTTCTCGATGTCTCGGATTCGATTCCCCGGCCGGACCAATTATTTGTATGATCTGCAAATAACTATTTCGGTGTTTGGGTGTTTTCTATGTTTAAGATGTATGTATTAACAAAAAAAGGTATTTATGTATTTATATCAGTTGTCTAGTACCCATAATACAAGCTCTGCTTAGTTTAGAACTAGATGACGTTGTATATTAGATGTCCGATATTTATTTACTAACATGAGAAAATATAAATTTTTACTAATATGCATTTATTGTTAATAGATAGAGAAGTCTGAGCGACATCGACTGTTTATTTATTTATTTATTTATTTACTATACATCATGCACTTAACCTACATTGGCGGACTTAACGTCTAAGGCTATCCCTACCTGGCAACCTTTAGGTAATGCAGAGAAAATAGGAAGTAGGTAATATTTATTTAAAAACCATTCAAAGGACAATATAATGATTTAATAATTGTAAAATGTTTTTATGGACCGTCATAGTTATAAATGCCGTTTTGTTATAAATGATTAACTAGAGCGCCATAACCTATAAATTGCATTTTATTATATGCTGACAAGGTTCATACATTTCTTTGAACTCATATATTTTCTGTAATTGTACAAGCCAACCCCAAAGCATGCTCCATTCCTTACTATTTATAATTGCCTTTTTAATCATTCAATTCTATGAAAGAACTTAATTATAAATATGTTCTATGGCTAAAAGACATGCAACTACATTTATGCAAACACATCGATGACGAAAAGTAAACAATTCATGAAAAAAGTTATTGAACTTAAACCGTCTTTATTTTGATGAAATAACTGTATTTTATCCCTTCTAATATAAACCTCTCAATTTCAAATATCAAATTTAGATATTTTTTTATTCACACACTTAAGACAAAATTTATTTCATTATAATGATAACAAAAAATCATCGGCTTCAGGCTTCAATGATGATAAAGACTAATCAGCATCGTCTAAAAATAGGTACTTCATTTCGGTACATTGATGTCACATTGAATTTGGAATCTGCCATTAAAATTTTTGTACAATTGTTCATTGTACGTTCTTATTTGCGCACCATTATATTGTAAAATAATATGTGATATTAAAATTGAGCGGTGTGATAAAGACAACCAAATCGCCGTGATTCCATTATAAAAAGTAGGTATGAAGCCAAATACAATTTTTGAAATCCTCCATACGCTTGGTATTAGTAAAATGTTTGTGTACCGGGCTATAAACAGGTACAAAGAAACCTTTTCTGTTTGTGACAGAAAAAGATCTGGCCGTCCAAGTAGTGTTCTTACAAAAAAGGCGATCAAAGAAGTAAGGGGAAGAATTCAAAGAAATCCCGTTCGAAAGTAAAAGATTTTATCTCGGGCGATGAAGATAGCACATAGATTGGTGTCGAGTATTTTAAAAGATGACTTAGTACTTGCAGCCTATAAGAGACGCACTGGTCATTTCTTAATTGATAATTAAAAAAATTAAGGGTGGTAAAATCAAAACGACTACTTAGGTGGTAAGTAAAGTGCAAAGGGAGGACACAGAAAAATTTCGTATATCATTAAGATTTTTTTTTTAATTGGGTAATATTTTAACAAATAAAACAACCGTTTTGATGCTGTGAGCTCTAAAGAAGCTTTCCAATTAGTCAACTGAGTACAATGCGGACATTATCTAACTTTAGTAATGGTTTAGTGGGGTGTTAGCTCCGAAGAAGTGTTTGAACCATATTTATGTGAAATAGGTATTAAAACAACAGCACAAGTGTATCAAGATACCATTCTTGAGAAGATATTTAAGCCCCATAACAACAATATGTTCAATAACCAAGAATGGTTTTTCAGCAAGACTCGGTGCCGGGTCATAAAGCACGATCCATCCAATCTTAGTTAGAAACGAACGATCCAGACTTCATCAGAGCTGAAGACTGGCCGTCATTTAGTCCTGAGCTTAACCCACTGGATTATGATTAATAGTCAGTTTTAGTGAGTAAGGTTTACCCAAATCGCCATGATAATTTGAAGTTGCTAAAACAATCCATACGATTGGAAGTGAAGAATTTTCTCAAAGAAAGGGTGCGTTCTGCTATTGATAACTGGCCTCAACGTTTAAAGTAATGTATTGCAGCCAATAGAGATCATTTCGGATAAGCTTTATATATTTTAACGGTTTTATATTAATGTATTAAAGTATCATAACGTAATAGTAATAAATGTTACGTAAAATAAAAAAACAATATTTATGGCAAGACTAAGTATTATATATATAATGAAATAGCGAGTTTGGCTATGATCCCTGTTTATATAAGTGACTCTGAGACTCTTTTTATAGAGTCCAAAAACAAGTATTAGTTATTCAGGAAAGGGGATTAGCATGAAAATATTCTCTTGTTGCACTTTACACAACGTCAGTGGTTACAAGACTATCAAGAGAAACATGGATCTTTCAGGATAATATACTTTCTTTGTGGAGACGCAGAAAAATTACCTGATTAATCTCTTAAGCATACTTAATATATATATAAGGAGTCCGAGAGTCCAAGTTGCATTCAGCATTATATAAATCAATGTAGTAAGACCACGGGGTTACCTTAGAAGTTATCTCTCAAATTTAAAAGGAGATATTTTCCGAAGATCGATTTTCTGTGTAGCCATAATATAATTTTAATCTAGCTTTAAAATCAGTAAATCATATCTATGTTTTTTGACATTGGTAGTAATTAATCGAAAACTTACCTTAGATAAAGATTAAAAAGAATTTAATAAAAGCCACTGAGAATGTTTACCATTCGCCACTACAAGAAAGAACAATGATTATATATATGTACATACCCATGAAGCAGGAGGATATCTCGGGAAAGGTGCGATGCTCTTGGTGGCGATATTACTCGGCAACTCGTGCTTTATTCCTCTCTTTAAACGCTGTTTTCTTCTTTCCCGTGATTTGGATCTTAGCATAAGAGCCGCCTGCATACTTGCCAGGTTTGAGGCCGTTTGTAAGCACCGGCAGAAAAGTTATCCAGAGGCCTGCAGAGCCTTAGTGACGCACGGTCTCAGTTACGAGCTTGTGTTCGACACTTTCACTTCACCAACACAATCACCGCGAATCGACACTTAGTGAACTTAGTTTTGTGTTCTTCTAGAGCAGAAATCTAGCGCACTTACACTATCAATACCTAGGCTATTTATATTAAGTATAAAGATTTTATATACACGTCGAACCCAATATCAATCTTAAATCAGTTCCATCACAGGCTTATTTACTTTCTACTAATCTCACTTTAGAATGCTTTAGAATTGGATTGAGATAGGCACAAGAAAGGCTCAAAACTATTTTTTAATTATATCTAATATAACTTTATTAATAATTTATTTATAGACTTATGTTACGATATGTTTAGTGTTAGAAGAAAATACGTTATGGAAGCAAGCGCAATTTGGCGTTTAATTTAAAGTTTGTTAAGATCTTGTTTGTGAATCACACGCACTGTATATACCCGATCAAAGATCAAGTTTCGTTCCGTACGTCGAGCCGTAGTCTCTGCTTCTTCGACACCTGCCATCGGACGCCAGTGCCCACTAGGTGTCGCTGTTTCATGGCCGGCCCACTTTTCTCACTGCACTCAATAACACTTCACAGTAACACATGTTATACACTCGGACGCGCACGCTACGCTATACTAAATCGGTGACTAATTAAGGATCCCCAGAACAGAATAAAGATGACGTCGACGGTACGTTGCATTGTCTCATATACATGCTTACATTAGCTAACTATGAAATACAATAAACATTGAATACATACCTATGCACGCTACTTACATCGACGAGCAAAACCGCTAGAGCAAATCCTAGTCCTCTGTACATACACAACACATAAGAATATGATGTACCATGCTTATGCTAGCATACATTGAAACACTCATATTGTGGATGTTGTGAGGTCTACCTCTGCGGGGTCGCATGGCGAAGGCGGGCCGGAGAGCGGGACGGAGAGCGGACGGGCCGGAACGGGCGCCTGGAGGCGCGACTCCCAATGCTGACAGGAGAAGGCACGGACGCCGGTCGGCGCGGGGTGGAGCGGACTGTTTGGGTGCGGACTCGGCGGCGCGGGCTGGCGGCCGTGCTGGCGCGCCTACAATTATAGAAAAGGTTTTAACTTCAAATAAATAAAAACTATTAACCTATTTTATTATATCAGTCACAGAAAATATTAAATTATACAATATTAAAAACTATTAACCTATTTTATTATATCAGTCACAGAAAATATTAAATTATACAATATTTTAGACAAATAACCATGACTTTGCTAAAATTGGGTTTCAGAACCCAGAAATCGGCCAAATACCACTAAACGTATTCATGAACGCATTTTCTAGGGTATTCCTTTTTATATCCAGCCCTATTCAGCTTTCCCTTAACCCTAGAAGCTTAATCTATTTTGGAGGTAAACTAAGCCTTAATATACGTTTTAGAGGCGTACAAAAATAATAGGGATATTTTTGTACATTTTATTTAAGGAATATACTTTAACAGAAATTTGAATTCAGGATCTAAACTAAAAATAACACATCAATGTTATCAATGATAATTAAAATCACACTAAATTATTGAAATAAGAAAGCAAAATGCATAAAATGGAAAAAAAACAATACCTCAAAGTTAATTAAAATAGATGCTTTTTTAGAAAACCAATCTTTTTTTATCGAGATTTACTTATTCTTAGACCAAAAATTAAAAGTAATCAATCAATTAACTTTATATCAGTCTACACACATATCGACCTTGTGTTCGCCACACACAGTTTTTTTACGTTTTCAGCACACTAATTTCGACTTTCTCCTTTTTTTCTTCAAAAATTATATTATTTTGTTAGTATTTTATTATTCTTCATATCATATATTATATTCATATTATACTAGAATTAAGAGAAACCATGTTTAGAAAACCTTATATAACAGTCATCGGCCGCCTATTAATCTTGCAGTTCTGATCTTTTTCCGGTTGAGAATGATATTTTTCTCTGTTAAGATGGCCAAAATATCATAATTAACAATTTTTTTAGACTGTGTCAGGTATAAAACCTGAAAAAACATCGAATGTACTATAAAATATACGGAAACATACAAAAGTAAAATCACACACACTTATTTAAAAGTTATACAAAGCCTAAACATACGTCTCGCTAGTGTGCTATACTATATTCCGATATGTCAAAAATGGTGAAACCTACCTTAACAACTCAGACACCGTCTACTAGCTCCTGTCGTCCACTGAGTTGGCAGAAAAGAACAATGCGCTAGTTTCAACCGTTAAAAAGAGATAAAGATTATTTGGTTGCGTTTACGTCTCGCATGAGTAGATTAGGCTTCTGGGGTTAATGAATTTTGATATTAGATAAGTGAGAGTGTTACCTTACGGCCCGCGAGCGAGGCGCCGCCCGCCGCAGCGTACATGCACCGCCGGCGCGCGACGCTCAGCTAGCGCCGGCCATCTCGTGGCACCTGCCGCGCCGCGCTTCGCTGGATGCCCACCGCATTCGTGTGACAATCACCAACGCCTACGACATCATACAGTCAAATATAACCATCAGTTAATTCACAAACTCCAATAATAATTCAGATATGTCTACTGAATAACAAATGATAGAAAAATGATTGATAGAAGAATGAAAATGTGATAGTCCTACATTGACCGCTAAAATGTTTAAGTACATTCACCTCAACCATTTATCATATTTTTCGTATAAACATAAGTAAAGTAAAATAACTAAAAATAACGGTAAAAAGTATATTTGTTCAAACACAATTCCATATTACAAGTGCAGTAAATATTTATTGGAAAGATGACTTGATTGAAGCCTACTATGTGCTTCTTGATTCTCGCCAATGATCTATAACGACACATTATTTATTGACCCGATTAAATCTAGGACATCGTTAACATATATTACCTATTTGAATACAAATATCAGTGAAAACTAAAATATTATAAAGTGACTAGGTTTATATGGCGTTTAGAAAACATTACTAGTGTTACTTTATAATAGCATATTATGTTAAACAAGAATATAAAATGTGCTATGTGAAGGTGTACATACAACGTTTCATTGGTAAGTATCCTATGTATGTGTAAATTCTTTTTTTTATAGAATAGTTATGGTTTCATATCCAACTTTTAGAGAGCTTAACTAAAATACACGTGTCAACGTTTATCATTCAATTATGTTAGTGGGAATGGTCCTGTAATATTTGAAACTGCCTGTTGCTTTTAATATTAGTATCATCATTAGATTTCTTTTACACTACCTTTTTCTATTCGGAAACCATAGTACATTTTTTTTTATTATAAAGAATTAAGATACTACAAGTTCTTTTTCAACTTATCTATACATACTAATGAATAAAGTTGAAGTGTTTATTTGTAATTTAAAATTAACAGCATCTCATTTTTAATTTTTTAACTGTCTGTTTGTTACAGTTCTAAATTCTGAAACAGCTGGACCGATTTCGACGGGACTTTCATTGATATATAGCTGATATTCTAAGAAGTAACTTAAGCTACTTTTTTAAAATAGCTCTGCTGCGCCTTCTTACGCACGGTTATTGTCGTACCGCGGGTAACACCGCGATGTCCAGCTAGTATTCCATAAATATTTATAGCAAGACATTAAACTCGTTTACTCAGCCACACCATCGTCTTGTCAGATTGCCATGACCCGGTTTCTCAAATCACTTCCAACTTCCTCCGATAGATAACTAATTAGTTGTTAAATTAGTGACCTTTTTTATTTCTATGCCAACAGGACATAAAGCGGTTTTAGTGACTGGGGTTTCGTTAACTTTTCTTACTTGTTTTAAGACACAAAATAGAATGATTAATTCTACAAAGTATAATAATGTACAACTAAAGAAAGGGCAAAACAATGCTTTTACTAAGCAGTGTAAGTATCAGTGACTAAAATATGTAGTATGTAATATGAGACAATATTATGGACCACCTTGACAATACAATACATCTGTGGCGTCTGTTTGTGTCGATCTGATTTTTATTTGTAGATTCAATTTAACGTTCATAAATACAAATTAGTGTTTTAATTGAATAAATTATTTTGAATTTGTATGTGACCTAATCAAGCTTTTTCCTGAAGGATGGTTAAGGTACTTTTGCATATACATGAGCCTGTCATAATGACTACTTTGCCTGCTGGAAAGCATTAGCAGAATCTAAGAAAAAAATCAATGCAACAATGGAGCACGGTGACCCACACTATGACAGCCTATAAAGATGCTTCTGCATCATTGGACTTCTGATCTCGTACTCACCAACGAAATACTACAACACGAATACTGTCATTTCAGGTTGGTCTTCTGTGAGAGAGTAGTACTGCCTGGGTCCAACCTGCCTGTTCGTACAAAAAACCTCTTTACTAAGTATCCCAAAAATGCCAAAACAATCCTTGCGCAACCTTAAAATGATAAAAAAAAATCATTTATTTTTTAATGTAATTGACGGAAACCGAGGGCAAAAATTTACAGAAATAAGAGTAACAAAGCAAGAAAAATGTTATAGAACTGATTCTCCAACTCTGGAAGGAAAACTTCATGTTTGTATTTGCGATTCCCTCTCTGTTAGAGGAACACAAAAGTCCTTTTGTACACATGAAAGTTTCCGTCCACATATGCTGTTTTGTTCACACATGGCGCTTAACTTTCGTTGAAACTTTTAATAAACATTTGTTAAACTATATCGTTTAAATTGCACATTTACCGATCTATATATAATGTTGAAATTAATTCGTTCAGAATAGAAATAATAGTTTTCGGTTAGAGCGGTCAAACTCATAGAGCAATCGCCTATTTGAGTTTATATGTGATTTTTAACATCTTGTTTTTATGTTACTTTCTTCCCATTGTTTTATCTAAATAGTTTCTAATATTAATGTAATATAATTTAGTATTAGAAAATTTTTATATAGTATTACCGGTATACAAAAGTACTCAATACTTTCAATTTCTGCAAGTTATACGAGGCGTATTCAAAAAGTATCACGAATTTTGAATTTTCGCGGGTTACGTATATTCGAATCTTGTTTTTTTTTGGCGTTATATTGGTACATATGTCTCTCACTTATGCTGACAAGTTCAATATTTTGAATGTTCAGTTAATTGTTGACATCTGCTTTGCTTGCGCGTGTTTTGGTTCGTCTTCGATTTTTACCTATTCAAAAAAATGGAACAAATACTTTGTATCAAATTTTGAGTGAAAAACGAAATTAAGTGCGCTGATGCATTCCGAATATTGACTGTGGCGTACGGAGAAGCTACTTTGGATAATAGCAACGTTTATCGGTGGTACAAAATGTTTTCAGAAGGCCGAAGAAAATGGCACCGTTAGAGAAATTGCCGAGGACCTAGGCATATCGATTGGCTCGTGCCATTCGATTTAAATCGATAATTTGGGCATGAACGGGTCACCGCAAAATTCGTACCAAAATTCGATTAATTTCGATCAAAAAGAACATCGCATGAACGTTGCTAATGAGATGTTGGAAACGTCCGCGACTTTTTCGTGTTCCTGTGACTTTTTCTTGTTCCCGAAACTAAAGAGACCCATGAAAAGACGACGCTACGCCACGATTAACGAGATAAAGACGGCATCGAAGGTGGAGCTGAACAAGATACAAAAAAATTATTTTTTCAAGTGCTTCGAAAGTTGGAAAAAACGTTGGCACAAGTGTATAATATGCCAGGGGGATTACTTTGAAGGGGACAAGATAGATATTCACGAATAAATAAATATTTTTTGAAAATACACAAAATGGACCAAATGTTTGTATGATCTGCAAGTATTTATCTAGGATTTTGGGTGTTTCCTATGTATAATATGTATGTATTTACAAAAACCACTCTCCAGTAACCACCAATACTTACAATACTTAGCACCAGTTTTTTTGTGGACCGTAGATTCATTCTAGTCGGGTTAAAATTTGCTTGAAAATTTAAAAATTTAAATTTTATGTATACATTTAGAAAAGTGTATCCAGACTCTCAAGCAGCGTGTGTAGGCTAATTCTAAAACTACTAGAGTTTTCAAACAACTATATAAGTTTAATGGAATAAACAATCGAAGCGAGGCTTGCTCCAATCTAAATTAATGACCTAGCCGGGCAAGGCGTTTACCAAATCTTGTTTTACAATGCTCCGGAGATTTGTTCAACACATTTGCGTAGGGATTACAATGGCGTACGAAGATGAACCTGTCTTCATGTGTTATGGATTTTGTATCAATATTATTATAGTTAGTAAAAGGTCAACAGTGGTATAAAAAGATAGTCTGGTGTTAGCGATTCTTATAACCGGGCGCAATGGTTTTGCGGTTGCGGTTGTATCTTTTTTGAATCAGTTCTTTAAAATGTTTTCTTGCTACTCAAAAAGCCTTCTAAATAAATGTAATCTAAATTAATAATCATTTACAAATTTTCAGTTAGCTACTTACCAGTAATAGTAATAGTAATAGTAATATATATATATATATATATATATATATTATTAATTTAGATATTTATATATTAATATTCATTTACAAATCTTCAGTTAGCTACTTACCAGTAATAGTAATAGTAATAGTAATATATATATATATATATACAAAACCGTTACATTATAATTTACCTAGCCAGATTGTAAAATGTCGAATAATTGCCAACTGTTTGTTTGGTAATTGTGCCACAACAATTTTATGTAACTAATTCTAAAACTGTGAGGTATTTTCAATATGAAATCAATTCACAATCACAAATATACTTTATATCCGGCAATAAACGAATTAACAAACAAATATGGCGGCGCGGGACGTACCCTGTTCAACCAATTAGCACACGAGATGCTTACCGTCGCGTACCATATCAGAATTTAACGGTTTCACTTCGATAGATTATAATGGAACTAAAAATAGTTCATTGAATTGCAAGCAGCATATTACATTTCATAATCTTTCGACGGTTTACAATCTTGCGAGATAGATTACAGACTAACAATCTGACGGTAATATAAATTATTTTGCTAATTAATTAATTAATTGTTTTCATTATATGGCACAGTAAAATGCATCACAAAACAATAAATTATTATAAAAAAAATAAGTACTACAGTCAACTAATATACTTCGGTTTTCTATAATCTGAAATCCACAAGTGAGAAATGCATTGCAGTTTGAAAATACCACAGCATTTTCAAACCGCAGCGATCTCAAGACAATCTGTCAAATATTGAATATTGTAATAAATTCAGTGTGTGATCGTAATAATGATATACTCGTAGATAAGTTGTAATTAACTGCGTGTTTGTACCTTGTAGTACATTACTCAGTAGAAGTTTCCTTAAGTGTGAGGTAGATATGTTAGTTGCTAAGTATGATGAATTAACAATTAGTGCGGAGGAAATGTAGTACACGCAAATGTACTAAAGGTTGTGGTGGCAATGAATTAACATTCCAATTTACGTTATCAACGTACTGGATATAGTGGTTTAATAAAATTATTTCTTGTGCTTCTTCTGTACAAGAAATCTAAAAAGAAAAGAAAACTCTCAAACCGGGAATATATACTGGGTCATGCAGCGGACACAAAGAACACCCAAACCCAGAGTAATATTTGCAGATTACACAAAATGCCTAGTGAAGATCAAACCCATAGTACAATGTTTTATTTTTTTATTATTTTTGAAATCATTCCTCTTATTTTTCATATATTTCATTTAAGCCTTTAACGCATTGATATTTGTAAATGCTTCGTTGGCCTAGTGGTCGAAGTACGCGATTGCCAATCAAGAGGTCTCGGGTTCAAATCCCGGGTTGGACCAAAAGTGTTATTGAGGTTTTCTGATTATGTAAATACTTCATAACAGCTCGGAGTTTGGAAGTTGTTGTCTGAACCCCCGTGCCTCGGAGAGTACGTAAAGCTATCGGTTCTGCGCCTGGTCTCTCCCTGGTCGTGTCAGTTTTATGAGAGTGAGGGAATAGAGAGTGCACCTGTGTTTGAGCACATACTTGTGCACTATAATACCTCCTGCGTAGTTGGCTGGTCTCCGTTGAGACTGGCCGCCGTGGCCGTAATCGGCTAAGAGAACATCATTTGTAAGATACATTTTCATAGCTATCCTACTCGTGTATGCCTTTTATAGATCTACATATAGGAACTATATAGTATTGTACGATTTTTAAATATATATTATTAGATGTACCCCTACTTTACCAATATACTGTGTAGTGCGAACCTATAAAGACTGGCTGACTGACCTATAAAGGTGCTTAGGTATGTCCACTCTCTTGCTGCTCAGACAGCGCCCGGTAAGGACATCTCTTGATAGGTCGTACGGCATACGTCAGCCATATTTTGTCGTATAATTTTATTTCGTTGTAAATCTTTGTCGTTATTATTTTACTGTTGATTTTTTGTGTAATTTGTGAATTGCCTGTTAATCATATTTAGAATTATAAAATTGTTTGATGAAACCTATTTATTTATTTTAAATATAAAAATTAAAAAGGAACTAAGCTACCTGCAATTTGTTTTATTTTATTTAATTCTCACTCCTGTTTTCTAAATATATTATGTATATTATTGGTGTCTTTATACTAAATAAATAAACACTCAGTGCATTAGGAAGCGATACGGTATCGCTGAAGCTACTATACGTAATAGAGAGTTAGTCGAGAGATTAGTGAGTCTGATAACTGAGCCAGGAGTCGTAAGTTAAGTTCTTCCCAGGACAAATACTTGTGAGATGAGCACAATCATTTGTTCTGCGTTTGTCAGACGACATTTGAAAAGGGTTGGTAATTAATCTGTAGTAGGCTATCGGTGTCTTAGTTCAATTTGAATTTAATATTACCTTACTTAATTCTGTCTCATTCAATTATAATATTTTTAATTAAAACTGTTATCATTATTTGTTAGTAAAAATTACGATAATTTAAGAAAAAAAAATCCATTCAATTTTATTTGAAAATTAAAATAAAATGAATTAAAAATCTAACGTTGCTTCTGAAATAATTGAGCTTCTGTGATTTTTATTCGAGAGTTCTGTTAAGCATACATTACATTACATTACTGGAACAACCAGTTGTATTTTAAAATTTCTCTGTGTATGTGATACAATACTGATTTAAACAGGTTACGTAATATGACGCTACTAACTTAAAAAGCATGCAGTGTTGAATTTTATGGGACGACAAGCAATAGTATTATAGCTCAAGAAACAGTCAGGTAGTCAGTCTCATTAGTCTGACTTCCATAATAATTTTTTTCTTGTTTTTTACTAAGTAGTACGAAAAATACCATAGTATTGTTCTAGTTAAGTTGGTAAGGTAAAAAAAAATTGCATAAACATAAGTTAGTCCAAAACCAGCCCAAGTGTTATGTATATATATATATATATATAATAAAAAAATATTTCGGTGCTTTGACATGATTGGCTTATTTGCCACTTTGGTAATGTATTATATAAAGTTTGAAGAAGACAGCTTACAAGACAAAACAGACACACAATAAGACGTATGAAATGGGTCATATATGATGCAGCTTTAGGAAATCTTCTTCTTTGTATTTATTATTATCAGTATATATAATTATATTATATTTTTACTATCAGTAATTTACCTCCACATGCCGTTCTCACATTCTGGCCTTACTTGTTGTCTGCCCCAACCTTAACGATTCTCGATAAAACTTCTGCATTTTCTTGGTATAAATCAACTTCACAAACTCAATAACCGCAATTATTTTAATGTGCCGTTATGTTTCGGAACTGACATCGAATTCAGAATTCTTTATGGCTATATTCTGAGGTCGGTAAAGTTCAAAGGACGTTTAGATCGACCGATAAGAGCGGAGTATCGTGACGGCGCCATGAAAAAGTAATAAAAATTAAATACTTATATTGTTAATCTTGTTATAGGATAACTTACTAATAACTTATTAATAGCGGTAATGAATGGAATGAAAGAGTGAAAACCCGTAGATCATCATAGCAGTATACTTCGGAACATCTGCTACGTACTTCGTAGCGCATCTATGTTAATGACTTTTGCTAACCGAAACTTTATTTGTCGTTAAATAAAGTGTATATATAGATTTAAACATTATACGTATCGCACGTATGATGTTTAAATCTATATTTAAAAGGTTTTGGGTATCTAACGTCCTTTGAATACAACTATAAAGTAATTCTTTCTGTTACAAATTTTTGTTTTCAATTTTGACTTGAGGTACCTCAAACTAAGTACAGTACAAACACAGTACAGTAGTTAAAGTTACACTAGTGATAGAAAAACAAGAGGTTTAAACGGCGGGTTGTTTATTCACAGTATTAAGTAAATAGCAGTCTTGTCTGTGTCAGTATATGATTAGTCTGTGACTTGAATATATTTTTAGAATCCGTTAGAAGACACTGTTCACACACACAAAAAGCTAACTGCTAATTTTAATGATCGATTCAACTCCCTCACAACTATCTTAGTAACCAGCATCGATTGAATTCAACCTCTAATTTCTTTGTAAGCTCAAAGAGACTGATTACTTCAACTGTGATATTTATGTGACTATTATTTCTTTTAAAACCTATATTTTATTTATACCTATACAATTGGCTTTACAATAACATTTCAATCTCGATTTTTATGGTTTAAATTTAAAAATGTTAAGAAAACCAATCTATAAATTTAATGCTAAACTACTTCTAAACGTGGATAATGTGGAAAACGATACTATATACATTATTAAGAAACAAAAGTCCTGCATTAGGAATATACATTGTGTGTCGCGAGGGACTTTACCAACATACATGAAACGGACTCAAAGACCTCCCTAACTTAGAACAATAAATGACCAGCGGGATTTAGTCGGCAAAAAAAGTGTTTTTCCAAGGAATTTTCCACTGCTGGACATGTCTCACTTATGTCTAAGGAGCTAGGAGCCCAGCAGAGGAATATTTAAAGGTAATGATAATGATGAAAATATAGCTCATTGGATAATGCAGCTGGTAAGTGTATGATGAAAGTCACTGGAATATGGATCGATGTTTTAATTTAATAAAATGGAAAGTTAATAAAAAACTATTACCGTTGGCAAGCCATGGTTAGCTATGCTAATCAGAGCAATCAATTATTTTAGTGCATTGCTCCTAAAGATACTAAAGAATCTCTTGCCGCCAACACTTGTGACTCTTACCTTCATAATTATTTATTTATTTTATTTTATTTATAACTTTATGCACTTTATACAGCGGCGGACTTAATGCCCAGAGCATTCTCTACCAGTCAACCTTACTTACCTGCTTACTATCTAAGAGTGGTGTAGAAATGTTGTGAGCTAGGCGCATAGGTTATACAACTTCGGATCTAAGATACATAAATAAGTAACACACATACATACATATATAAAAGATATAAAATATACTGTACTTATATATATTTACATGTCAAATACATATATACATCTCAATTTACATTATATTCACACACTATGGATTTGACAAATTTGGTTGGCGTGTTATCCATCTGATAATTCTAACATATCATCTAGAAATGATCTCCAAACTACACTATCTAAAAAATGTATATTCTGGAGCACGGGATACTGAATCTTTCTCACTCATTATAAATAAACTGCATAAAGTTTGTTAGTAGAAGGTAGGTAGTTCTTAAATATTTAAAGGAGAAGCCGGCCTTAGACCATACCAACATTTGTTGTTGAGTTGGCTTAATGTTACAGAGTTTTAACTACACTCAGGCGTGTATTATTTGTAAACAGAGATGTTAATTTACATTTATATGAATTCGTATACGAGGGCTTTAGTTATTGAAAATCTGTAGTTCGTATAGCGGTTTGTTGGAATATATTTATTGTAACTACCTAGTTTGTTCCGTAAATTGGTAGCCACAGAATAAACACAATCTCTTCTTTCATCAAACTATTTCGGATTGACGGCTAATTTTAACACAAACCGGCTTTGTGAAAATCACTGTTTACGTATGTGTAGTTTTTTTTTATATGTTTAAAGATGATCTGTCACTCTTCTTTCAGTTGCAACACTGGACGTCTCGGAGATCCTTTTTTATTTTTTCGAAAGACGGTCCCCAATCCATCTTATCCACAATTTTTATATTTTTATCATTATATTCATCACGAGGAAGATTTGAAGACTTTAAACACTTGACATTGGCAAAAATAGTTGATTAGCTGGTTGCCATTTCATCAAAAGAAGAATGGACGTTTCACGGGAAGGTTTTCGTGCTATGGTTTTCTATGATTATAAACGAGGGTTAAACTTCAAGGTATCTCCAAGAAAATTTACAAACTGCTTTTGGGGAATCTGATTCTGCGTTAACAACAATTACTTATTGGTTTCGTGAATTTAAACGTGGTTGAGAGAACCTAAACGATGGCCCCAGACAGACAGACCCATGAAAACGTCATCAGGATATAGTGGCTATTGCGAGAGAATAGACAAATTACACATCGAGAAATACAGGCTGAACTAAACATTGGATCGCAGGCAGTTTCCACCATCCTGCAAGGTACCTTAAGGTTACGAAGCTTGCTTTGCGAAGAATCGTTAAAACAACATTTAAACTGCTCCACTAAAAAGTAGTCTGATATATGAAACATCGAAATAGTTTCTGCCTGTATCTATGTCAATTATAGTTTTAAATAGCGTATATGTTACTCGCTAATAACGTAGCTTTCTATTGGTGAAAGAATTGTTAAAGAAATTATATATGGAACCAAATCTATAAATTTACTTTCAACCTTCTTCTAGCTTTATATATATAAATATATATTTGTGTAGTTCGTAGATTACAATTAGCCAAAGGACAATCGTATTATATTGTCCGTGTAGTTACAGACTTAAAGCATGAAGGGCTAAAATTAAACTCACGATCTCATTTATAATTAGCTAAATCCCGCGGTGTTAACCACGTTTGTTGTTGTAACCGCGGGTAAAGCGGAACAAAGCTAGTCTAAAAAAGTAGCCTAAGTTACTCTTTATATCCACAGCTATCTGTCAGGGCAAATCCTGTCGAAATCGGTCCAGTAGTTCCAGGAATTAGCTGGACCAAACAGACAGACAGACAGAGGGACAAAAATTGTAAAAAATGATATTTCAGTTTATGTTCCGTGTATTTTAATATTACAAACTCTAACTTTATTTATTTATTATTATTTACTACAACACAATATACTACAATTTCATCAATAGGACGAAAAACTTTATCACGAATGTTAAAAAAGTTGTCCATTGAATTATTAGCCCTAGTACAGCTGGTCACATTGAGGGGTTCGACGAGCGTGACCGCTGAAATAGGTTAAACGATATGACGTCATCACGAGACACTGCCTTTGAGACTGCTTGTCCCATATATAATACGATTACTTATTTCAAACGGTGCTTTATAGCTTACATTCCTTATAAAATATTACTTGATCTCGCTGATTGATGATTACGAAAAGGAAGAAGTGACTTTGAACAAACAATATTATTTTTCATCATCTATATATTTTCATCATCAAATGTCAGTTATATCATATCAGAATTACAATATATAATAAACTAGCTGAGCCCCGCGGTTTGACCCGTGGTACAACAACAACCGCAGTTAACGCCGTGGCGCATAGTTAAAAAAAACCTCTATAAAAAGTATTCCATTTCCTGGTACTAAGCTACTTCCCCACCAATTTTCAGCCAAATCGGTTTAACCGTTCTTGAGTTGTAAATATAGTAACTAACATGACTTTCTTTTATATATATATATATATATATATATATAGATATCAAAATTCACATCTTAAATGTATCTCGTAATTACAAATATGATACTGGTAGCAACCGTCACAGAGATCAAACTAGACTTTAAGATACTTTTAAGGTACTGATTTGGAGATATATCTCTATAACTAGCACTACAACATGATACATATATATATCGGTATTTTGATATAGACCACGTTGAATTTTAAATATTCTTTTTCCGTAATGATTCCGTTCCTTTCAATTCTAAGTCAGTTTTTTTTCTGCTTTTCTCATAATTGTAAATACTTTCTTTAAATAGGATTCTACTTATGCTTTCCATCAGGCAGAGTACAGTCAATTTGGCAGACCCATACATAAAGAAATAAAACCTCGACTTATCTAGTTATTTCGGACGAAAATATCCAGTAGCAATAAAGCAATTTAGTACACTACGAAAGAAGAAAGTTACTATTTACTTCTAACGACAAACAGTAACAACAAAATCTAAATCCGAACATAGTAACTGACATTTCTTATGCTCGAACAAGGGTGTATCATATATAATGTGCACAATTTTCGACGCGAATTGTTGCAATAAGCCCATGCTGTTTGCCGAATTCCGGCTACGTTCATTGCTACTGGGATTTTGGCGTACCCGACCAAACCTGAATAGATTTAAAATTAATGTACTTTTCTAAGTATAAACAATAGAAAAATAGTTCAAGTTCGCTATTCATATGTGCAATACCAAAATATTTTTGTAGATCTATTTATCTTTACTCACTCCCACATAATACAGCCTTTATGCATGTGTTGTACATGGTTAGCGATTCGTGGCACAGACTTGTAGAGTGTTCATTTTTGTTTAATGCGTTGTATTTGTTAAAGATTAATTAATTTCTAATTATCAAAATACAGCCATTGTGAGCGGCTTCGCCCACGCGTATATCGCTTTTCGCAGTAAAGGTGGACTTTCTCAAGAATGAAGGTATCAATGCCAAATTTCATTGAAACCGGGTGAAGCCGTGAACAGACGGACGGACAAAGCTATTTCCGAATTTATAACATTAGCATGCATTGTTGATTTACAAATATGATCGTATTATTTAGTTACTTTGCTATTTTCTTGTAAAACAACATTGAAATCAATTGCTATGGATTCTAATACAACAGTTATAGTTGCCTGAAGTAATCTACTAAAGTACTGAATATTGAAACATAGTAATATGGCAAGCGTTCCTTGTTAAATAAGTGATTTACTAGTTATTTGAAATAACACTTTAAAATCTGTTTTTCCTTTGCAAAGAATACAAGAAAAAATAATTTATAAATATTCTACAAACTGTAATAACGGTAGTAAAAATGTTAGTATAAAGTATCAATTACGTTTAAAATACATTACGATAGGTATAAAACGTGGTATCGAAATAACGAAATTTTTTTTCCCGAATTTTCCCAATAACGAAATTTTCCAAAAAAAAATTCCCCAATAACAAAATATTGAATTGGTTTAAATTAATGAATGAAACTGATTTTCAGAGTATACTGTAATATAACGTTTACTGCAACAAAGTTCCTGATACAGTTTTTAAGTTTGTTTTAAAGAGGATAATTTCAGAATTTAAAGCTACACATTACAAATTTAGCGTTATAGATAACAATGTTCAATTTAGATCGTGAACAAATATCGATATTTTATACTCTTTTTTAAGTAAATAAATAAAATATGAAACAAATAGATAACAACAACGGGAAACTAGTTCAATTACAATCGTAGTCGGTATCAAATATGCAATACAAAAAGACTATTGCAGTTATGTTTATCTTCAAAACCTCATTTCAGAGCCTTTATGCATGTGTCGTACATGTTTAGTAGTTCACGGTACATATCTGTAGTGTTTTATGTTTTTTCTATGTATACAAAACACACAGCCGGAATAATTTTATAACATTTACGCTTGCAAATGTTTACACAACGTGAAACTTATACGAAAATGTTGTGTTTGACTGGTCCCGTCACAGAAGTATCGTCAAGCTTATATTACTAGTGGTCGCTTAGTATTTTTTTTTTCCATTTAGCTTGCTGCACTCCTCCATATAAACTTTACCTGTGCTAAATTCACTCCTTCGTTCACATAATTTTCGTAAAAAGGTACAAAGTTTTAAATTTCACATCACGTGTCACGTATTAATACGTTGGTGTCGAAGCCAACTAGCTTATTTAACCCTTCGATCAACAGCCTTACTCTTTCCTCAACAATGCCGTTCAACTAGCAGATAGGTTAGGTTGGAATTCTCTTTTTATTTTAAAACAAAAAAAGCCTGACCTGACTTTCCCTGGTTCCTCCATTTGTAGTTGAACGGCGTTGTTTAGTAAAGAGGCTTGACTGTTTAATGAACAGTTAACTAAGCGAGTTGGCAGCGACATACATATATTGAAATTTCGTAACAGGCAAAACAACAAACGTGTCAACAATCAATAAATTAAACCTTATATATATTTGAAACAAAAACATAGCTCATATTTTTGTTTGAAAGAAGTGTTGTAATGTGATTTTAATGACAGTGCAACAGCCATCACCAACAAAATAACATCTGTCAATAGAAACCCACCATTACTGAAGGTAGTTTGAATATTTCTATGATCGGATTACTATTTTGTACTGTCTGAGGGTGTGATTAGGTTTCAGTTATATGAAAAGTTGTATTTTATAGTGCACTTGTTTTAATGGAAAATATTTCCAATGTGTAAAAATGAAGTACATTGCAAATATTCGATGTGATTTTGGGTAAACTAGATCTGCAATAGTTTCCTTTAAAGAGAGTATTTGTTTTAAATTGAACACAATTTTAAATCTTTTGTATTTGCCCTTTTAGTTTATCATTTACGATTAATATTTAACTGTCTCAGTGGCGTAGTAGTATCGTATGTGAATATTGTGCTAGAGTTCTTCAATATATTTATCTTCTGAGTTTTATTTTCATTTTACACAAAAAAGTTTAGATGTATTTATACCAGACTTTTTTTATTTTAGATTGAGAACAAATGACGACTAGTTTGTTAGATATCCGAAATATATTATTAATATTGTTTTTTTTAAATCGTAAAACAGGTCGTGTAACATCCGCATCTCTATATTTAACAAGATTTTTTATGTCCTACAGTTCCTTACGTATTTTTTAGTGATGGAATTGCAATATTGACGGTGTTAACTCAATTGAAGCAACTGATAAAGTCAGTTAACATTTCCAACATCAACTCCATTAGCTAACGTTCAATCAACACGAATCCAAAAAGCTCATTACTTGAATTAATGTAAGTTACTTCGAACTGATGGTTATGCAACGAGAATATTAATAACATATTAAATATTACTGTAATCTGTGATAAAAACTGATAAAAAGTAAACCTAAAACTGTAATGTAAAAGGTAAAACACGAACGAATTTAAATGTAATTAAGAGTGTTAAAGTTATGAAAGAAGTTTATATTGAAATACTTTTCCTATTATATAGTATTATATAAGTATAATAAAATAACAGTTGTAGATTATAACACTAACCCAGTGAAAAATAGAAATAATTATTTAATTAATTTATTTTTTGCCTGAGGGGAAGCGATTACAGCCGCCCATGAACACCCGCAACACCAGAGGCTTTGCAAGTGCGTTACCGGCTTTTGGCCGATGGGGAGAGGGGTGGGGCCTCCTTTATCCTCACTCGCTCGGTGAAACTCAGCACAGGCGCTATTTTATAACGGTTTTCTGTGAGACCGTGGTATGGATGATTTGATCGGAGTGAGGTTAATCCGGCCGATTTGTGACGAAGCGTGGCTCTCCCACGATGATTTGGTAATTCATGAAAAAAGATAAGATTGACCTACTGACTTTATCCCCATAATTTACAACACATCATCACGGTGTAACACTAGTTCCCAAGGAACAGATAATCCAAAGGGATTTTCTACCGGTGACCAAAATAAGACAACCTATACTCTTACTCTCGTGCCAGGGAATTTAGTGTAAACTCTGAACAGGATTTCGAACCCGAGACCTCATGGACAGCAGTCGCGTACGCTACCACTGCGCCAACGAGGCAGTCAATGTCAGTCAAGTCATGAGTTACGATAATAACTTAGGATCTAATACATGAACACTAAACTGAAATTACTTATTTTTAGAGTTCAAATTTTTAAACTAAAAGTCGATGAAATCAATCATTAAAACTTGGTTAATTTATCGCTTGCCTTCATCTACCGTAACATAACTAGCAGCAAACACTTCCTACGAAATCACGAAAATAAAAAATACTTCTGTAATCGTAACGCCATGTAGAACATGTAGAGTGGCGTAGCAAATGTTTTAAGCGCTTTCGTAGCACTTTGAACAGTTCGTATAAAATCATTTCAGGGAATTTCAGTTTTATTATATTCGTGCAATGCAATCGTGCATTTAATCTGATATGGCCCGAAGTAACGAAACCGTTTGATACTTTTTAAGTTACGTTCGGGTTAAAAAGGGCGTATCATAAATCCACATACAACAGTGCTCTAATATAAATACTTCTACAGGAACAAAGTCAAATTTTATTCTTCATTAAATGATAGTCGCATTGCAGACTTTGATGTGAATAAATTAATAATTTTATACTTTTGATCCATTAAATCTCGTGCATTCTTTGTATTCCTTCTTGTATTTAACTGAATAGCTCTTCTCTATAATTAAAGCTTTTAAACGACTACGAAGAAGCCATGAGGAAGGTTTATTAAGTAGTTTATGTATGTTTGTATGTTCTACAGCTACTGTAGAGCTTACAAACATACACAAACTCATTTGTTTTTAAATGAATTAACTAGGTATCTATACAAATCAACAACCCATAATGTCCCACTGCTGGGCTCGGGTCTCCTCTCAGGAGAGGGTTAAGGCCATACGTCCCCACGCTGGCCAAGTGCGGATTGGGGACTGATAGGTATCTATACACATTTTATCAATAAGTTACGTAGAAAGGTACATTGTAAATAGTCATTATTTTAAAGAACTACTATTATATGAATCAATTGAATAATTGAATAGAGAGGTGTGTCGAAAGTGTCAGAAAGATAATTGGTCTCATGATGAAAACGGGGTACCGCTACCTCTAGATACTAAGAGTAATTAAAAGTAATGTGTTGCCGACTTTTTTGGTCAGATTAAGTTCTTTTCTTTGAAATTGGTTTATTGTTTACAAATTTTATTTTTCCATGCTTCCTTGAGACTATTTCACTATACTCTGTTTGAGAAATTATTTTCTTATTATATAATAATTTATATATCAAATAGTAGAGACCAAGTAATCGAGTTCTATCTCAGTCCGTATGACGGTTTCTTACTATTTTTTAAGTTGCATAATAAATATTAAAGTTGATGGTTAGAAATCTGGAAGTAAATATTATTTAGTTTTTTTAACGTATTAGTATAATCTTACAGCTTTTTCAATAATGTGGCACCATGGACTCCAATAGCTTAAGCTACTTCATGACTTGTTACATTAATAATCTTGCGTTAGGTAGATGCTCCTTGTAATAAACATACCATGCGTAACAACTTATTCATTTATTGAAATAAATTATTATTATTTATTATATTTGTAGTTTTATTTTAAAATAATATACATTAATCATACGTATGTGCCAACATGTAAAAACCGCATCACAATACCGTTATTATATTATGCCAAAACTTTGCCTGTGTGTTTTTATGTTTGTATTTCTTCCTAACCAAACGTATGGACCTAATAAAATTTGGTATTTAGATAACTGTTGTCTCGGATTATATTATAAGCTAACTACTTTTCAAACAAATATAGTGTTCAGTGGAAAGAAATACATTTGATAAGTCGCGCCAAACACCGCAGTTCCAGATATTTGGGTAAAAATCTTCGTTCGCAATTTTTACGCAGAAGATGATAGTATATTCCTTGCCAAAACTGTTGAAAGGATTCTCCAACAATTATTTTATGTTAAACAAGGCCTTATAATAATAAATATAACCAAATAGATATAGTTAATAACATTGGCACAGACAGATATTTACTGAGGATGTACAACGGAGGGGCGGGAGAATAAAGGGGTATATTTACTTTATCTTAATAAAAATGTCGCAATGGTATAAGGCTTTTAGAGATATTTGTAAGGGCATACTTGAATATGTGCATTTAGGAAGTATAACTTTTTTATTTATTTATTTATGTTTGCGTTTTCACAATTATTCTGAACTGACTAATAACCTACCGTATTATCTACTAGATTACTATACTAACCAAAAAGGTTTTAGTATGATACTTGACATGTATATATGTACACTACAAGAGTTGTCAAATTGTTAAGTTTGTTCGTTTGTTTTGTTTTAAACATGATTAAAGTTCTCACTGTTTGTTTTTTCTCTGTGGTATTCTAACAAGAATATTATTACGCGTACGGAAGTTGATAAACAATCTCCTGCATAATATAAGTACATGTATATAGAGCAGTATGCAAGCCACCAAATACACATCAGATTACTTGCTACACTAAAGGGTTTAAATGCGATTTATGTGACGATTATTAGAAATGTGTTGGCAAAGGACTTTACTAAAAGGAACCTATTACAATATTTATTGACTAGGAAGTTGACAGTATAAGTAGTACAGTATGTATTATTAAAAATGAAAATATCAAGCAGTGAAAGTTCCATAAATTTATAAGATAAGGGGGTGAACGATTGTGCGGAAGGTGGTCGTTTTCAAAGATAGAAAAAGAAACCAAGCAATAAATTATTGAAAAAAACCCCGACTGAGTATATTTCTTTTTTATGTCGCTTTTAAAGATAGAAAAAGAAAACAAATAAAGAATTATTAAAAAAAACCGACTGCGTATATTTCATTTTTATTTTAATTTTGATGTACCCAGTGTCACTCTCACGATTAAGACAAATCTACTGACATCACTCACATAAAAATACGACAAGCCGTTTTAAATTTTATTAAGAGGTTATATTATCAGCCATTTAAAATATAACGCTACTTTTAAGACTACAATAATAGGTGTTAAGCACCTTTTAATTATTCCCTTCTATGTTTTACTTAAGATTCGTAGCCATGGTACTCTCAGATGAATCATCGAATTTAATCGGTTTGACTCCAACATATTTACTACCATATCCCGCTGCACGCGTGATGGTTTCCATCATGCGAAGATCTAGCACCCACCTTGACTTCGCACGAGTTCATTACGGAAAATATAATATAGCTTAGGTTTTTTGAGACGTGCTGCTTGATTTTGGCCGACATCTTCAACAAATGTCGTTATATTTTCGCATATATACTCATAAAATTGACATATTATATACGAATATCTTCTTCAAAGATCAGTCTTTCTGTAAGTGAAAACCGCATAAAAATCTGTGCAGAAACTTTCGGGTTTATTGCGAACAGGTAGACAGACGCGGTGGACTTTTATAATATGTGGTGATTATGATACACATAATGTCTAGTAATGTAATCACAAACC
This sequence comes from Hyphantria cunea, assembly GCA_003709505.1. NCBI lineage: Eukaryota > Metazoa > Arthropoda > Insecta > Lepidoptera > Erebidae > Hyphantria > Hyphantria cunea. The sequence continues at coordinate 672,917 of PKRV01000109.1, forward strand.
AAGGTCAAATCTATATCTATTTTGTTATAGTTAAGCTGAATTTTTTTATGAATTATTGAGAGCTTTAGGAATTCAGTTTAAAAACTATGTATATTTTTGTTTATTTGATATCCTTCAATGGTACAGTATTTTTTAATACAAGCAAAGGAGAAACAACGAAAATGTGATCATAGAATTGACTATCTTAGATGTCACTTTGTCATTCTTATGCTCTTAGATATTCCACAAATACTAATTGACATATTTGATATTTTAAAGAAAACAAAATCTTAATCAATATGCTATTTTCCATATCTAATATTTAAAATTGTTAAACACTTTCCGCTTTCCAGTACGGAATTTGAACTTATTAAAATGTTTGTTTTGAAACTGTTTTCAATTATTCAGAAATGATTTTCGGAAATGAATGTTTTTAAAGAGGATAAAAGTAACTTAAAAGTTTTAAACTGCTTAGTAAGTTATGCACAATACATGATTGAAAGAGAATGAATGAAAAGTTTTCTCGGAAAAATCTAAAAAGTTTTCAAACTTAAAATACTATTTATGTAAATAAATACAAACCGTTTATCGCACTCGTCAAAGCTTCAACAATTACCTACTAAACACAGTAAAAAAGCTTTCATTTTTTTAATCAAACGGTATATTTTATAATCAATAAATATCGAAGGCCATAATCCTGTACCATACGCCCTCTATATACCATCATTTAAATACAACATGAGACAATGCAACAATTTGCCGCAATTAAACGAACTACGACTTTTATTATCCAAAAACACAATCGCGAATTTGTACCGATTACACGAAAATCGACCGTCAGAGTGACGTCACCTTTTAATGAAGAAAGAAACGAACTAGAATTTATGTGGTTGGGCGACAAAGTGACCCATGATCGGGACGACCCGTGCCGAACCCATAATTCCTTAATTAGCCTGCCATGTGTACCATTTAAAATTCGAGTTTGTATCACACTGCACAGTTTGGTTGGTCCAGAACGCGCGGGCGATGGTGGCGCGTATTTTGAAACACGTAGGTGCGTTCGGCGCGGAGAGAACGACACTAAAGAGCGCGCGCGGGCGCTGTGTGCGCGGTGTTAGCGCCGCGCCGCCTCAGCCTCGACTGCCGGCATGGAAATTCGATTTTTCTGACGTTTCCTCCGCGCCTTGCTTCGCCACGATCGAACTGCACGCCACCTGAATAGTCACCCACCGCTGATTTTGCACGTTCACTTTACTGTTACCGTAATAATTTCAAATGTTTTATGACACTTCAGGTCGAAGTTGACAGAATGAACGTAAGGATTTCGATCACGCAAAATTTCAATCTGCATGACTACTTGCTATGAGTTAACCTTGATACTTTTCATATTTACTTATTAAGAGACTGTACATTACTTTATATTGAACTAGGTGAGCCCCGTGTGCAACCCGCGGTATACTTAAACCGCAGGTAGCATCGTGGATCGAATCAATGTCTTATTTCTTAAGTTATAAATAATATTGAAGTATAAACCACTGCTACTTCTAACACCTTCAACATGATTCGTAATAAAAAGAGAAGTGGTAAACCGATTTCTCGATACATTATTAAAATCAAACTTCGGATTTACAATTCCGACGGGTCAAATGCATTGTACAAGTTCGGTTTACATTTGAAGCAAAATTGTTTGTGTTTTTATTATTCCTTTTTATAAGTTAATATTTACTAGTGAGCCTTTCTGGACTTTCTGGAATTTACCCTCTACATATTCAATTAAATCAATACAGTTATTTCAGGGAAATAGATAAAAAACTAGAAAAGAAACGTACACTTTCAATTCACTTTATTGCACTACTTATATGTGTACCTTTAAACTATTGTTGTAAGCACACGCTCTATGATTGCGTTTACTTTAAAATGCATTAGTGTTTGTGTCAAACAGCTCGAATGTGAGTTTTCTTGAACTTTTACATTCTGTACATTCCCCACGTGAGCCTTGGTTAATGAAATAGCGAGTGCGGTCATTAGGGCAATACTACGGAAGCTTGAATAAAATTACACTCACGCTAGCAACACCGCTCGACCAATTTGTTGCGTATTAAAATATTTAATTTACAGCTTTCGTGATGAGATATTCCTAAAACATAATGTAAGGAACAAATTGCATTGTTTCTGAACTGTTTTGCTTCGAGAAAAATACTAAATCGTATAAATAGATGATTCTTTAAGCTTTCCAGTAAAATGACTAAGAGTTAAAAATTCATGGAAAAAGTTAAAGAAATAGTTGTAAAGATCTTAAAATATGTTAAATGTGTATGAGAGAAATATTTTATTAATATAATTTAAATCTATTGAAGTACACCGCTGACCAAAATATCATTTTATAATATCCGTACAAAGGTTGTCTGGAAGAGATCGCCGTGAGCGATAAGACCGCCTATTGTAATACCTGATGTCGAACTCCATATATATTTCTCTGTAAAAAAATTTACAATAATAGTACTGTGCCATTAAGTTTAGTAAATAAATTAAAATAAATTATTAATATTCAAAAACTTGAATATTTTTGTCTCACAGTTTCGGAATTCTCAAGACCAATAAGAAATATTTTCACATCAGATATTTCATTTACTAAAATATGATAAAAAATCTGTGATGTATAATTTTTCTTTTATATTGTCAAGATAACAAATTAATAACAAGTAAAAATCAGTCAAATTGGAAAGAAATGGTTTTCTTACTGTCGATATATTTACCATAACAACTAAATGCTCTATGCTAAATGCTCTATACACATTGCCGGGAATACCGTAAAGCATTGTGCCTAATGCTCATCCAGGTAAAATTTGGCCGATTTTTTACCAACTCATATTCAAGAAAGAATACGGTCAAAAACCTCCAAATTAATATAAATATTTAACTTTTGGCAAAATTTAAAATCGCATCAGAGACTCAATTTACTTCTATTTTAGGGTTAGCTCATTCAATGAGGTTGATGGCCATTGGGCTCTATAATGAGTGTGCGCGTAATGCTATCGTGATGGGTCAGGTTCCACTTTGGAATTACAAGTTTTTAAATTTTATTTTCGTACTAAGTTTATATTTTGTTTTAAATTTTATATCAATCATTCTCATTTTTTCAAAATTATCATCTTTTACAAACTGTTTTGAAGTAGAGTTGTGAAATTAAAATAGAATGAACAAGTCAGTCAGTCAAAACAAGTCACATTATATGCATGGATTGGTACAGGACCTATTTATGTTTACGATATTTTTGACAAAGAGAACTTGCAGTATTTTAAAAGAAGATTGATGTATAAAATCATAATTATATAGATCAAACTCGTGGCCACTATCTACCAAATCATACTTTCGACGCAGTTTACGAGTAGCCTAAAATCAAAGTACAGTAATGTAAAAACTAAAGTAATTAAATATATATTTGCAAATTTTGCAATACACTGCAACAATCAATCATACATACTAAAGAAGTTTTAGTCATATATAACTATTGTGCCTAAATATCAACCAGGGGTAGTGTTAAGAATTTTAACATGTCATTTTCCTTTATTGTTTCAACATACAACCATTTCTAAGCGCTATCGCATTTCATAAACCAAGGAATGTTGCCAAGAGTCCAGGTTGCCACTAATGATAGTGAACAACTGTTTTCGATGATAACTTCCCCATGTGTTGGCAACATCGCTCGACAACTTCGACAACTCACAGCCAATTCTAACACTGTTTAGTTTTATTGCTCTTTGTTTGAACGGTCTGAAATTCCGCTTTTGATATGCTCTGCTGTGATATTCCGTTTTTGCCAAACTTTGAAACAATTTGAAATATCACAATTTTTGTTTTTAGAGTAAGTAGTTTATACAGATACATCATGGACCAGTGTTTAGAAACAAACCATGAATAAGTCATTCTTTTCCTAAGAGTCAAAAGGACCAAACTGGCTTTTGAACAATTAAGATTTGTATTTGCATTAATTATGTAAGTAATAGATATGCTGTCTAGTTCAATTATGTAATGACGGATTAAAGTTTAAGGTTCCACGACTCTTACATGCCACCAAGTCTCTTGATATAATGGTTAAATAATATTCAGCTGTATTTACTTTTTGATAAGTTTTTGTATCCGATTTCTACAAAAATACTATCAAAGTATAAGCTTTGAAACTCCAACTCAACTTTAGTAAAATGTTTTAAAAGTATGTTATATAAATTTGTAGACATTATTGTCAATTTTCTGCAGTATGTATATAATATGTAAATAAACTTGCCTCAATATTTAGCTACAATCAAACACAATACAAACTAATACTAACTCTCTCTAATAACTCACACACTCTATAATTATATTCAGGTTGACTCGTTACGACAATTTCCTTAATATCGGTCCAGCCGTGTCGGAGGAGTATCAAAAACCGCGGCACGAATATTTATATTTTATATAATTTTACATTTTAAGTAATTCTGGTTTACCTCATAAGAGAATTAAACCTTTGAATTCTCAAAACGTAAAATGTCTTGCCAATATTTATTCTACTAGAAAAGCTGATTTTATAACAATAACCTTGATGCATTCAAACGAAGGAAAACTACCAGTTAGCGATTTATCAAATCACAGTAATGGAATATGATAATCGCTTCCCTTTATGGCAACGGAAACCATAATTTTAAATGATAAAGTCTTTGCAATAAGAGTAATGATGGTGTACATACATTATATGCAAAACTGCACTCCTACATTGCACAAAGTACTCGTATCATGAAAGCTCGAGCTAGTTAAACAGCCATTGAGCTGGCGAATATCCAGGCTATTGTGTGCGACGAGGCATTGCGATTAAATAGGTACCACTTTTTTATATTCTGTTAACCGCACTGAATATTTTAAAGCACTGTTCAAGAAAAAAATAATTGTACATGATAAAGGGGAAAATAAATAGTAAATATTTTTTTACAGATTGATATTTCCTTCTTAACCGACTTTTGAATGTCTTGTAGTTTTCAAACTAAAATTTTATTGTGCTTTAACATATCCATTTATATATTTGTTTGTTTGTCACCGACTTTTGTAAGGGTGTATTTTAGATTATTGTTAAACTAGATTCTTAATATCCCTTTATTATATGCCCAATCAAGAGGCTAAGTGCGATAGCCACCCGGTAAATAAAAAAAACAATGCCTTATTAGCTTCACCTGTATGTTTATTTGTAACCGACGTTTGTTTGTATTTTAGTTTTTAAGCTACATTCTTACTTCACCTTCACTTATATATTTGTTGTTTGTTAAGAACTGATTTTTTAAGAGTGTAATTTAGTTTTTAACTGTATTTTGAACACTCCCTTGTTAGTTTCACTTATATATTTATGTTAGTAACTAATTTTAATACATTTGTTTTATTTTAGATTTTTTTAACACGGCTTTATATATTTTTATATATTTGTTTGTTTGTTACCGAGTTTTGTAAGCGTGTATTTTAGTTTTTTAAACTATATATTTAACACACCTTTATTAGCTTCACCTGTATATTTGTTTGTTTGTAAATGACTATGGTAAACCTGTACTTAAAATTTTATAAACTATACTTTTAACACTCCATTGCCTTCACCTGTTGTTTTATTTATTTGTAATCAACTTTTGTGAGCGTGTTTTGTTTATTTTGGTAACTATATATATATGGCACAGAAAAGCAAACTAATAAGCGAGTGACCTAATGGTCAGTAACTACCATCGTTTATGGACAGTTCTTTGAAAGTACGTTGTCGGCCTTTGAACGCTCCCACCAGAAATATAAGAAGAAATGATTTGTGGCTTGGTTGCCTTAATTATTAAGAAGCAGTGAAAAATGGCTTAGTGTCGATTTTATTTTCCATAAAGGTCCCGTTTATGGCAAATAATCGATACTGATAATATAAATTCAAAAATAACTGTGTCTGTCTATCGTTAACGCTTTCACGACTAAACCGGTGCACTAATTTCAGTTTTTTTTTATAGACTGGTTTTTGAGGAAGGACATAAGCTACTCCGTATCGCGACATTCACGAATAGTAATAGATTTATTTGCTTTGAATGTGGTATACAAAACTATTACATTTTAAGAGTTTGAGAGACACATGTTTTTCTGTTAAGTGCCAGCATGCTAGTTTTTTACTTAATCTACTGAAGGAACGCTTTAATGCTAAAACATGAATAAATTTGTAAAACGTACGTAAAAAATTTTGATAACCTTTATCACCCGGGCAATAATGGCCGGTGTAGGGTGTATAAATGCATAACACCTCTTAAATATCCTGACGGATCACTTGCCCACCAGCCGCAGGAGAAAGCGAAACTGCTTGTTGATCTCTTCGCGGCTAACTCCCGAATCGATGACCGCGGCATACCCCCACCTACCATCCCATCCTGCGACACTACTATGCAGGATATTCGTCTCCGGATGAGTGATGTCCGTGCGGAGCTTGTGTCACTCGACGTCCGGAAAGCCAGTGGACCCGACGGTATCCCAGCGGTGGTTCTTAAGAACTGTGCACCAGAGTTGTCCCCGGTATTGACGCGCCTGTATCGCCAGTCGTATTCCTCGGGGACTGTT
>PKRV01000109.1:687384-845401 GCA_003709505.1 Hyphantria cunea
ATATATATATAACAGCACATTTATTCGAAACGAATCACTTGAACTTGTATGTACGCGCATAAGTTCCAATCGACTGCACCAAATTGGATAATTCTTTTTTTTATGTGTTTGTTATTGTCAAGACAAGGTTTGTACTAAAGAAAATTATAAGAAAACCGGCAGTGTAATTTCTTTTTAGTACGCAGCTATACTCCTAATGAGAAGCTGAGGCGAGCATAAATAATAAAAACAAGTTTTTCAGAAATTAAGAAAATAATTACGAAAAAAAATGGCGGGACAAAGTTCGCCGGGTTAGCTAGTTTTCAATAAAAATTGATATTTTATATGTTTGTTTCTTAAATAGCATCCATCACGTAATCACATACGTATATCTCCCATTCATTCTTTTTTTTTATATCCGTGGATCCATGCTCATAGCATCGAGGCCAAATGCGATAACCGCATTTCATAAATGCATTCATATAGTCAGATAAAGCGCGGTGGATTCGTGATATCGTTAAAATCGGCGCCATTCTCTTTGGTGTAAATAAAAAATTCTATAATGAAAATCCTTTGTTAAGCTTTTGTAAAATCCTATTAGCATTGTTATGTAAAAGAGTTACAATTCACACGAAATCAAACTGTAAAGGTACTGTTCTTTGAAAAAACGTTCGTTAAATGTCTTTTACAACCAAACCATTATTATGACATCAAAATAATAACTTGTAAAAAAACCAAGTCTCGCCATTCAGGACTTCTATCGAAAAAAGTTATGTGATCCGTGTAATGCCAAATCCAATAAAGAGATTTACTTGGCAATCGCACTAAGCAATCTAATTTAATATAATATGTATTACTTCTGAGATACATTCTGTTTTCATGATATGTTTTTGATGGCATTTCATTTCGTTTTTTCTCATTTTTTGTCTAGTCCTACTTTTCTGATGTTTTATCAAGTTTTTTTTTATTAAATTTTGTTCAATATATCATTAAGAGGTGGCCATGGAAATTATTGTCAAATAAAGGTATTTTTTAAAAAGCCTACTCATAACCACAAAATCATTTAGGATATTAGATATTATTTAATCCAATTATCTTTGTATAGCAAAAAGATTTAATAAAAAGTTCTCAAGTGATATAAGCAAACAAATTTCATTTAATTTATCTATGGACTTTAATGGCAAAGAAGAAAATTCTTGGAAAGTTCAGCTTGAATAATTAATATTAAAAGGTCTGAGAACGGCGATAGCAACGCCATCTGTCGTCAGGGGCCTGACTATTACGTAACATAATTTTGCAAACATGCTTATTATTAATATATCATTTATAAATAAATAATAACAATAAATAAATGTAATATCTAGACATCTAGCGTCTTAGCTCCAAACTAAGTAGAGCTTGTTCTGTGACAGATAGAATACTTATATGCATTTGTAAATACAAACATATTAAACATAGAAAATACCCAAACTCTGAAACAAATATTTGTAGGTCACACACACGAGGCAGTATTAATATTATACCTATTTAAAAAGAAAGACAACTTCCGCATTTGGAATATACATTCCTGTGTCACGGGGATCTTTACAAACATACATGAAACGGACACAAAGTACACCCAAACTTAGAACAACAATTTATGGATCACATAAAGTGTTGTCCCATGTAGGATTTGAACCCACAACACTTGGTGCAGTAGGAAGCGATGTGGCGACCACCAAAACCACTAGGCCAACCGTGTAGTTATACCCCTGTTTATACCATTAACTACCTGAGTATCTAACCAATATTCTTAATATACAGACCTCTTATTCAATTAGTGTTAACCTTCTAATGAGTTGATATACAAATTTCAGCGGTGTATCCTCTCAACGGTTTATCATTTCTTGAGTTTTCTTTTTAAAACTGTCATAAAAGATCTTCAAACTTACATTTTTTTATTCTTTTGTTTGGGAAATTCGTATAATCGAAAGAAAAAAGCATAATAATGTATAAAAATCAAAGAAACAAGGGAAAAATAGTAAAGATCGATATATTATATATTAGATAACGTTTCATTCAAAAGTGAAAGTTAAAATTTCAAACAATTTTATTCCTATTGAAAACTTTGTCAACTTCCAATTTTTTTTAAGTTACAAAAGAATATCACTTAGGAATACAGTAACTTAAATAATTTAAGTACGAGTGTATATATTTACCGATAGTGGTTTAAATCAGTCAGAACGTAAACTAGTAAGTTTACGTTCAATCTATACTCAATGCGTGTATGTAAAAAATCAGTATGAAGAGTTATGGAATGGTAAAATATATATCCGTTGTACATACATACTAAATTCATCTGTGTCCACCAAAAAAAGTGATAAAACATAAAAGCTTGCTGTCATGTACACTCAGTCCAATTTTTTACCGCACGAAATTAATAGCTTTTCCGCGAACAATTTTACGTAAAAATTGGCATATGAAAGCAACTAGTTTCTATGTGTACATCGCACATAAATTATTACATATCGATGAGGTATAGTACATCACCTAACAAACAATTCGAATGAATTCTTTTACAAAAAGCAGAACACCCTTAAATGTTAAACTATAAGGTTGATTTCATCTCGATTTTATTTTCAAAAGTTTGTTCGTATATTTGTTGTGAAAGGCGTACATGACTGTTAACACCGTTACCCTGATTGATGATTCATGATTGTTTACAAAGCTAACTAATATTGGGGGATAGTTTGTTCCGCTTTTGTTCTGAAATAGTATGGATTTTGTGGAAATTGATTCGTGAGGTGCAATACGTTTTGTTTGTTTGACGATTTAATCGAATTGACACGGTCACGGGTGGTACGTCAAATCATATCAATATTATTCACATGCATTAAAGATTTTTTCAATGAGCTGATTATTTTTCTGTAAATACAAACAAGTTTATGTTCTGACATAAAGCATGCAAAATTTTTAGGGCAATATTTGAGAAAACACGTTTGTTCGTGTTTTCTCAAATATTGCCCTAAAAATTTTGCTTCTTTTCAATCTATCTATACCAACAAAATTTAAACGTCTGTTTGAGATTTCAAATTAATAGGTTTTCACTAAACATATTTATATATAAATACGGTATTAGGAAAAAAACTCATTTTTTTCTTACTGTCGATCTGTCTATTTGTCTGTTTGTTCCGGTTAATGCTCTGAAACGACTGGGCTCATTGTGATGGGACTTTCACTGGTAGATAGTTGATGATATAATTAGTCATTTAGGCGATTTTTTTAAACTAGAGTCACCCCGCAGCAGGTACAAAAATAACGGCCTGACACCGTGGGACTTAATGAGTAGATAACATAACGTTTACAAAGGAAGTATATAGAGTATTGTATCAGCAATTTAAAATAGAGTAGTCCCTATTAAAATAGCTAAAGCAGACTAGTCGAATTTATTAGCCATCAATTATATGTACCTAGCGTTTGACCGCAGCTCCGCCCGCGTTTATGTCGGTTATCGCGATTAAAAGAGACCTATTTTCAATCCATCTCTATACCGAAATTCATCCAGATCGGTTCGACGGTAAAAGCTTGACAGATAGAGTTACTTTAGTTTATAATATCACTAGTAAGGACGCGACTTTTAGTACTTAATAAACTTCTTACTGAATGATTAAATTTCAATCGAAATTCATTCGTTGCTCCAGCAACAATTCTCGTTTTTTGTCTGTGAAAACAATTTTAAGAACTAATTACGAAAAATGGTCTCTTACAGATTAAAAATTATTTTGAATTAAGAACTAACTAATTAAAAGTTAAATATTCGTTTCTAAAAACCACCTTTAAGTTAATCTTTTTTATCTTAGTGTAATATTTTGACTGAATATCTGAAATGTCATAAAATTGGACACTTGAGATTCTCACTACAAGCTTTGAAATATCATATGGTGAAATTCGCCTGAACAAAAATCTACTTACATTGAACATTAATAGAAATAAAAATATATTACAAGTTGAAGGTTAATATATATATAAATATATATATAGTAACAATACCTCTCTATACTTCAATTCTACATAGGAGAATCTATATCAAGCTCATAATTAAATTACTGATCACATTATTTATTAGTAGTAGTATTTATACATTTGTATGGAAGTAGCGCTTTAAAGCAAAATAAATACGTAGGCTTATTATAAGCTGTGTATCGTATATACTATATTGACAACACGAATTATTAGCGTATTACTATAGAAACAAGTAAGCTACAAGCCATTTAAAAATCAAACCCTAAATAGTAGCGGCAGCTCTACGAAACACACATACAGTTTTGTTATTGCGAGCGCTAGTGGTTTAGGGGATCCCTACTATATAGTTCGCCTTTCATAGACTAGGTGGCGTTACTGTTTGAATACATATAGTTTCGTGTTTCTGTTTTTTATTATTACTCCATCAAAGTTCAAGTGAATATGGTATATTTGATATAATAAAACTAACATTTTGTACTATGCAGGTATGTTGTCATAATAGTTTCGTATATAGTAGAATCCTAAGCGAGAGATCGCATGTTCGATTCACACCCAGGACAAATAATTTTGTGATGAGAATGATAATGTGTTTTGTATTCGGGTCTAATTTATTTACAACATATATGTATTTAAATATATTTATGAACAGTCTAGTAAACATGACACAGTCTATACTTAATTTTGGGAGCAGACTGCCTAGTGAACTGTGAGATCTGTGTAGTTACTATTATTGGTATTTTTATCTTCACCTCAAAACATCATAAAGTAAGGATCATAGTCCTCCAATAAAACTGAGGTAGATTAGTTCTCAGATATGCGAGATTTCTAGTATTTTGTATAAAAAAAGTATACAATGATTCTCCGCTTCATCCGTGAATAGGAATGCTCTGTCAATAATAAGAAACCGGGTCAAAAATTGAATTGAATGTTCTACTTTCTGTATGAAACTCCAAACCGTGAAGTTTTTCAATAAATTATTTTATCATTTTGGTCGAATCAAAAACCAAAGTAACTTGACACACAATTCTTCAATGTCTCTGATACATTGTTGTTCAAGATACATTAGCGCGTCGAAGGTGTAGGTGATCAACAGTTTGGCCCATCAATCAACTTGGCAACAACACCGAATGTTGATAGCCAAGCGATCATATCGGAAGCCTTGTTCAAACATTGCTGTTGTTTAGTTACGTGTAACAAGCTGATATGTTCTGTTTCATAATTGAGATTTTAAAGACGAGCTTTGTTCAACCAATATTTGCAATTTAAATTGTTTACATGGGCTAAGATAAAGGGCTTATTGATTATATGATTCATTGAATATTATTCCATGACTACCTAAAATATTTTCTTGTTTCATCTCTTTCTTTCTTAGATAAATCCAAAAAAAAATCATCTACAATGATTCTGTAAATACTCAGCTGATTATTATCAAATAATTAATAATAAGCAGAATACAAAATTGATATAAAACGACTTATGATAATAGTTATTATCATAAGTCGTTTTTTTTCATCATTCGTCATTTGTTTAAATGTCAATCGTCAAATTTTATCGTTCATAACTATATTAATATCCTTTATGACTATATATATTTTTTGGATTTATCTAAGAAAGAAAGAAATGAAAAAAAAATATTTTAGGTAGTCATGGAATAATATTCAATAATTCATATAATCAATAAGCCCTTTATCTTAGCCCATGTAAACAATTTAAATTGCAAATATTATTTTACTAATTGGTTCGAAATACGATTTCTTATTTATATTTTTGCTATGAACTTAAACCGTCGCCTATATCGTGATTGGTAGGTGACTCCGTTGTTGTTCAAAGTGATAATAAATATTGCCATTGTGCCATTATTATCGCCATTATGACTCTTGATTTTTACAGCAAGATAAAGCACTTTGCTTTGTTCCCGTGAAATGTTTTGTTACGTAGCAACAGCTTTTTTTAAATGAACGGTCGCGGCATCGATTTAGTTATTTTTTGGTTGATATTTTATTTTCTATTTATGTTCCTTTTACACTGAATATTGTAATGGTAATTCGATAGTAAAATAAGAAGCAAAATAAATTCATATTGTAATAATATAAGGCACATAAGGGTTCTCATGCCTAAAATACTAATGCAAAACATCAAAAAGTGCATAATTGAATATTTCGGCCACGTGCTTAAGCACGAAAGATATATGCTGCTCCAAATGATAATGATGGGCAAGGTAGAAGGAAAGAGACGTGCTGGACGAAGGAAAAAATCGTAGCTACGTAATTTACGGGAGTGTACCGGTATCACCTCCGCCAACTTTTCCGCCTGGCCAATGTGAAGGAAGAGTATAGTAAGCTGACGGTCAACCTTCAGGATTGAAGAAAAAGAATAATATAAGAATACTGAATTGATATAATATGGCTGTGTGATAATTTCTTTTTGTTAACAATGAGGAAATTCACTTAAAATCTCCCGTCCTTGGGGATATAGGAGCTAGGAGTATGTGATAATTTCATTAAAAACTATCTGCTCAGGAAAGACCAGGACCGGCTTCGAATCCTTCCCAAACCGATACCATGCCCAAACTCTGTAAAATGACTGTGCACTTAAATACATGATGAACCGAAAAACAAAAAACTGTGTGTCTTACTTTAAAAAATAATAATTTAAAAGATTATTTTGTTTATAACATCGTTTTTCTATTTAATCTAGATATATTTTACCAAACAAAAGTTAGGGAATTTTGGAAACTAAATAAAAGTTTTTCTAAAACCTATTTATTTTTCCAATTGATTAAATTTAGTTTAGTTTCCAGAATGCTCCCTAGCTCGTGTCAACTCACGCTACACATAAAAATTTTTGAGAGATCTTTAAAATTTTAATTTCCATTTGTTAAGTCATAAAAATACTTTACAGCGTCAAAGCGTTAATATCCTTTCACAATAATTAATATTAAGAAAGCTAGAATTCCTCCAGTCAAACGGCGTGGGACTCTTTATAATAGTTAATATCAAGAAAGCTAGAATTGCTCAAGTCAGACGCCACGGGGCGTTCTCTGTTGACATCGGCTACTTTTAATAGCTGTCTCTGACGGCGCGCCAGTGTCCCGTTAGAGAATAAATGTGCCGCACTAACTTACAAATGGAGCTCCTATAATAACTCAGCTTTGAACTAAACTTTAAACTCCATTGTGAGTAGAAAGAAGACTATAACTCTGTCGTCAGATATGAAAAATCGTTTGAAGAAAAGAATTATTTGGTTGCGTTCAAGTAGCTTGCAAAACGGCTACTGTTAACTGGCGGACACCTGGTATGGTTGAGCATAATTAAACAGTATGTAATACCTATATTATGTGAAGGCATTCCTTCATGAACGTAAGGATGATAATAAAATTAAAAATTATAAAGTAAATAATATAATGTCTTGATTTTGCATTGTACCCTTTCATGATCGGTTATTGGACAAACTAGACTTTGTAAATACATATTGTGTATGTTACGACACCGTAATAATTCAGTTTAAAATTGTAGACAGACTCTATGACTATATAGGTTTTCGTCCTCCAACTGACGGGAACATATATAGTCAAGAAACAACGAAAAAATATGTATCATAGTATCTTCATTGCATACGCAATACATATAGGAAGACGAGTTACATAATGTAGGAAAACAATTTAACTGCATCACCGTACAGTGATATTTTCAGTTGAAGCACGGAACGTCATACAATCCCAATGCTTCACCCAAGTGAAGAAGTCAGGTGAAGCACGGGTTGGTTAGCCTAATCTGTTTCTTCTTCTCACCTAATGAATTTTTTTTGCCGAACTGGTGGAAAGCATAAGTAAGCATAATTGGGCCTCCAAGCTCGCACTCACCAACGAAACTCGGCATAATGCATGCTGTCATTTTATATTGGTCTTCTGTGAGAGGGCCGGCCCTTTCGTGCTGTAGCGTATGAGCTATTAAAAACAGATGAAGACAAAAATTATGTACGTCTGAAATAAGCGACGCCACTGATAAAATTTGCGTGGCCCTTTACGTCATAGGTGGTAGAACCACGCTAATTTCAACTCGAACGGGCCGGCTCGACCGGGGCGGACCTACCTTCGAACAAAAAGATGTTGGGTTTCGATTTTAAGTGCGTGACCGGAGGTCCAATGATGCAGAAGCATCACTAGGCCGACATTGTGTGGGTCACCATGCTGCAATGTTGTAATGTCTGCATGGGCAATGAGTATGGAAATCACCACTCTAGGATTTTGCTTATGCTTTCCATCAGACAGAGTAGAATCATTTTAATAGGGCCATACATAAAAAAGTCACTTCAAAATGAAGGTATGTACTCTCAGACTTTGGCAACTTTTACCAGAAATAAATCGCGAAATACATTTAATTCCAAGTCTTTATTTTAATAAAACAGTTCATCATTATTCATCTGGCTGACATTTACTAAGTTTTCTTATTAAATTCGTTTTACAAAAGCATTGTACGTTTACCCTTATCGCTGTTTGCGTTTCAGCACTTGCAAATTACCCCTCCGTTTACTTTTAATTATGAATGCGACAAATGGTGATGTAGATTAACAACGGCTTAAATTAATCTTAGAAAGAAAAATTAAGGGAAAAGTAAACCACTTTTTTGCAACTAAAGTTGCAAGAAAACACGCAACTGGACTTCTATTAACTTCCTTTAATCGGTTGAAAAAAGTAGGTTCCAATGAAAAATATAAAATTAATATACAAATATTAGATTGAAACTTATGTTATATTATTCGACATTGGTGGATAATAAGCGTGTGTGCCAGTTGAGCGACGTCGTGTAAAGCTCACGCATATTGCTATTGCATTGCTGCTACTATTTAAGGATACATTCCAAGAAAAGTAATGCTAACAAGCGTCTTTGAATTATTAAAATACAAAATAATAATCAATTTAATAATTTAAATTAATGCCTAGCAAAAAGTTCGGTATATTTCAATTCAACCCCAGCACCACAACTTCTAACCGAAACTGCAATCTCAACTCCATCAAACATTTAGCTCCAATTTACAATGGGTTGCCACCAATTAATTTAATCAGAGCAAAATAAACATATCAAGTAATTGGCTTCAAACGAGTTGGATTCACTTTTGATACCACGCTAAACGAACGAGGGGCGAATGGGCGAGCAGTTACCACGGCCTCCACGGCCCGTCTATTACTGCCAATTATACGAGCCGCACAGTTGGCAACCCTGCATTCGTAAGACTGTGGGCTTATAAAATAAGAAAGCGGAGAGAGTGTTAGAGCGGGTGAACACAATGTCATTATTTTTAAAGACCATGATATAAGCTAAATGAAGACTCAAGATCACACATGTACATATTTTACATCAATAAAAGAACTATTCACACGGCGTGGTTATTTACCATTTGAGATGTCGCGCTATTTATAAGCACATTAAATCTTATTGGACATCTTATTTTTCTCCTTCTGTCTTATATGATCAAATATTGCATGCACACTTATCATGATCAAGTTTTGCTATCACAATCAGGCATTGGGTAACTTGAAACCACTTATTACATTGAAATAGTATGTTATTTTAGAATTCAAGACAAATTGTTTACCTGTTAACTGTACTTTAATTAATTCAATGCATTATTCTGCGACTAATATTGTCTGGAATAAATTGGTGATTTAGCTTAGATTTTATTAACATTTTGCGACAATGAAGAATATTGTGCTGTACTTTAAATATAATTTATTGTGGGTACTATTGTATTTATTTATTTATGGAAAACATTTTGCAAAATAATATTACCAATGAATTATTATTAATGAATTATAACAAATGTTATGCTTCAAATAACCCTAATTCAATACCTGATAAATTATATTCTACGTCTGTGCTAAATAGATATCAATGGACCGCGTTTCTCATTGTTTTTTAATTACTCAACAAAGACTGTTTAAGGTACTATTCCGGAAAATATTGATATCTTCTATAATAACAGGCATTTTTTGTCATCTAAGGAGCTTTTCGATGTTTATAAACATATAAAATTGTTCAATTTGAAAAGAAAAGATTTATGATAATTTATTTATAATATCTACAAATGAACATAGCCTGATTGTATTTGTAGATAGCATCGAACTTGATAGAACTCATTGAGAAATAACAGTATATATCCGGTTTCCCACGGTATATGATATTAAATAACAGCACTGCATTATTTTTAACTTGTAAGAAATAAACAATTTGAAAAAAAATTTTTTTTTATCTAGCAAGTTATTATGTATCATTAATTCTACTTAATAATTTCATCAGATTCAAGAATCCACACAATAATTTTATAATAAAGCATAAAATCGTCCCGCTAAACGCTTCGCGTACTAACGTTGTCGCTAGGCTTTCTACTCAAGGTCAATCCCCGAATTCTCATAACTCTATGCAACAAAAGGCCACGTGAATACATTTTCGGTTTATAGCACACTACGTTTCGCTATCCTCTGCGTTTGACAACATAGTCGCTCCCTATTCAAGGACTTTTCACGAGTTGAAGTCGCGAAACAATGGCACGAGTTATGTTTCCACTTCTGCTTTATGTTTTTGCCAGTAGTTAGTAAAGTTTTAAACTACACATGAAAGCACACATGTAACACGAATGTCTACTATCGCAAAAATAAATGATATTTTATTGTGGTATTGTGTTTCGTTTTTAGTTAATCTATGGTTATTTTAATTGAGAGATAACTATTTTTTCTTTAAATTTAAATAACTATCAACGAAAAAGCTATACGTCTGATAACGGCTCCTGAGATGTTTGAACATAAAGGTCTTAAAAACCTAAACCTTAATATATTCCATATTTACCTGACTGGGCAAGGAGGAGGGGGTTCTGTTTTTCGGGTTTATGTAGCGCCTAAACTCCTTAACGTATATTTATTTGAGTGGTATCAATAGATTCGTCTTAATCGTGATAGTGACACTTGAAGTGAAAACAAATAAAAAAAACTGAATTTAATAAAGGCGATAGATATTGTCGCAGTCAGGTCTTTTAATAATTTTTATACCTACTTGTTGATGATCAAATACCATACATTTTTGATTGTGCGTAAACCTAAATCAGTTTATTAAAAGTATTCAAGACCATTAAAATATAGAACTAACTTCCTATCATCATAGTAATAATAATCATATATCAGTTTCTTGTACACAATATGTATTTTAAAGTAAGCTAAAAATTAGAGAAGTACAATTGCGGTCTTATCGCCCGGAGGCAACCATTGACCTCACCACCATGAGAATGACTCATGAAATACTGGAAGTTTGAGCTAAAGGGATCATTATACAATTTTTATCTACATCTTATACCTAAAGCAGAAAATACTTGTACTTTAATGTAAATAAAATCATCATTAATCATTGTTTGTATAGCTATATTTATGAGTAGTATATGTTATCTTAAATTACATCATACTTACAAAAAAATCGAAACCAAAAATGTCATAAAATGCCAATAAACAAAAAAAAATTACCTACATAACAAACAACTTAAAAAATTTTAGAAACACAAAATTTTCAGTAGTAATTTTCAGTACAGAACCCTTTTGAATGCCCGCTGAATCGTATCTCCAAACTCACATCTCTCACTACCTTAATTGCTTTTTCATTTGTATTGTGTTCATTTCTAACCTTTTATTTTCACTCCGAAACCAATTAAAAGTCATTCAGGGCAACTTGACTACAGGTAGTGATTTAAGGGTCAGAAGGGTCAATACGCTGGAATCCGTGTTGAGATTCTGACAGATAAATTGGCAGGGCTATTTATTAGTGATCTGCTTAATTCACTCCAATTGCGTCACCTAAAGAGCCATAAGTCCTCTATGTTGACATAGATGGCGTTGAGTATTTCTACTATATGTCTGCAGATATTGTTTGTAACTAGTTGAACTTGTTTCATATACTCAGTTACTTTACTTTTCCCTAATAATAATAATAGTATTGTATTTTTCAAAAATCTATGTTTAACTTTTTGTCATGCTTAAAAAACACCGAAAACAAGTTCATAAAAGCTTATGTTGACTGCCTTTGTAGCGCAGTGGTAGCCTATGCGACTGCTGTGCTTGAGGTATCGGGTTCCCGGGTCGGGCCAAATGTTTGTACGATCTGCAAATATTTGTTTCGGAGTTTGGGTGTTTTCTATTTATAATATGTATGTATTTACAAAAAAAAAGTATATATGTATTTATATAACTTGGGACTAGATTGCGTTGTGTGTAAGATATCCGAAATATTTATATATTATTTAGTGATGTAATGATTTTAAAATCAGCATATTCAAGTCTTTAGAACCCACTACTCGACATGGGTTTCTGCGTAAAAAAGAGGTTTTGGCTTACTGTACCTGTACATTGCTGGCCAGAAGAGTTAAGTTTATTTCTCTTTTCTCTACTTAAAGATACAGGTACATGTTAAAATAATTACTTCTAAGTCAACTGCTTTCCCCATTTTAGGCAGCTTACCCTAGCGAATCGAGGCGTAATAGAGGGCATGTTCCCCTTCTGAGTAGAACTCGCTTGACTTTTCACGTGACTCATAATTTAGGTATTATAAATAAAGAGTTAAAGTCTCTATAAATATATAATACCTAACCTACCAAGGGTTGAAAGTAACCAAATGAGTTTAGGCCAACGTGTAGTTTCCGAAATGAAAACCCATTTGTATTAATTTAGTGGACTAGAAACTATAAATTATTGAGGTATTAAGTTTGCAAATTGACTTTTAGTGTTGTTTAATGGTGAAACATGTTTAAATTAATATGTGTTCATAATAATATAAAAAATGTGGAAGCAACCCTCTCTGTCTGTCTGCTACGCTTTCACGACTAACAGCTGCACCTGTTTGTATTAATTTTTAAATGGAGATTTTTTCACTCTTGGGGAAGGACATTGGTTAATCAATGAGGTGATAACCGACATAAACACGGGCCCCGTAGGCAAAAGCTATTCTATACATATAACATTATTTACCCTTTCTAACCGATTCATCAACGCGACGATTTCACACGTGTAGTGTGGAATAAGAGACGAATGTTTGTATAGCAGTTCGTCATTTTCAAAGTTAGATATATGTGAATAAACGGGAGCAAAACAACGGCCAACAGCCACGGTAAAATATTTGATGTAAGTAAATTAAAACAGTTTTATTACTCACTTTTAAAGTGGTTTGCGATGAATCCGCTTCCATAATAGGCTTTAATTCTTCACTATTCACTTTAGTCTTCGGCCGTCCACGGGGCTTGTTATGAAGGCCGTGATTTCCAGAACGAAAACGTTGAAACCAAAAACAATACACATCGTTCTCATCTATAGAAGTCGTACTTGTAAATAAATCGACATACCAAGTTTTCCAATGTGCGAGCTGAACGAATAAGGAAGAAAACAAATAAATGACTGTTTTCTAAACTCAAATATACCCGCTAAATGGATTTATAACTTTAAATTTGGAATTATTAACCGAAGAGGATATATTTTAGATCAAAATGGCCAGAGCGATAAAACGCTAATATGATATGCAAGTACCTTATAGATACAAGAGGCTGCCAAAGCGATTCTAATGTATTTCATTGAAAGCATGAATCAAAATTTAAGGGTAGTGGTCACCATACTCAAAAATACATTTATTGGTATTTGTATTGTTATCATTCATTGTTAATGTTTTATTAATTTATGTGCTAGATTTATATATGATTTATGTGCAAATATTTTTTCTTGGAAAAAAAAAATCTAGACGTATGAAAATTCTTAAATAATAAATTGTTACAAATCACATCAACTTCAAGGAATATAAGTATAATATTAATGTAGTCCTTCTAATTTTTTGCTACTTTTTCTAAAATCTTTATTAATTTAGGGACTTTTATTACATGGTAATATGTTACTCCCATCATACCTCATCCTATGTTATATTCTATATAAAATCGAGTCAAAGCTTTTGATGCGTATACATTCCGAATAAGCCGAATGGAGCATTTGAGGTTGGGTTTCCTAAAATGTTAATAAACATACTAATATCATAAATATTTAAATCGTATTTACGCACCAACGCCTCCCTTTGTGTTCGATACTTGACACACTCCGCCAGTATGTGTGGGGCATCATCAAGAGTCCCACATATCTCACAGTCCGGTGTATCTACTTTCTTCATAAGATGACCAAACTTCCTAGACGGATTGAGCGAGGTCTATGCGTCACAACAATAATTTTTACTACTTTAAGTCTGTTAACGTAAAGATATTGATTTATATGTAATACAGTCACAGTTAACAATTGTATTCATTCTATGTTATACCCTATTTACATATACTGACCAAGGAAATATTATGTAGGGTAAACCCAAAACTGAGTTTTCTTCCAACAAAGCCCTGATTGAAAAGAGGAGAGTATAGAAATGTAAGAATACAGTCATGCGTACTTGGGAATCGTCAGAGTCGTATGTAATTAAAAAATAAATTTCAAATTTTAAAATATAAACTTAAATTTGAACCTACTGATTTATTTGTACTATGACACTAAAATAAGTCAAATTGCAAAGCTCCTGAAAGCTGAGCAATTAAAGCGCACAGTGAAACTGAATCTTTTGCACCTTTTCATTCGCCCGAGAGCTTAATTTTCCTTTCGTTAGACGCCAATTTTCTTTCAAAGAATATCAGCAGAGCGTTGAGTTTTAATTCTAATTATTTCAAGAGGGCTCTTTCTTGTTTCATTGGCTTCTTTAAGGTGTTTTTTACTTTCTCATTGTTAAACCCTCAGTATTTTTTAAATTATGTGTTTGTGGTCACATTCTGATCAATGAACATAAATTACAGAGTACAGACACAAATACACAATGAATATTTTTTTAAAGAAATACGATTCATCTTAATAGAGTGACTAGAAACTTAAAAATTTCAGCCATTTTAATTTTTTGTTTGCAATGAATTTTTTTAATATTTTTATCTCAATGACTTCAGGACTCAATGAATCATATCAGATCATTTGAAGAGAGAATCTATTCAATCAATAATAATCAGAAATTAATATGCATGAAAAATTATTAAGGCACAAAAATAATTGTGTGTGGTAAAAATAGAAGTTTGTTATAATCTAACATAAAATCAATCAGTAGTAAGAGTTTGTTTATTCATGCATGTTATTTAACAGGGAAATCGAAAGAACAATCTAAAATATTCCCATAATATGTACAAACTAAAGATTATCTGTCTCCAGACAAACTTGAAAGGGATTGGTTCCATAAACCATCTCCCGAATGCTGGATTCGAATCAAAGTAAAAGTTTCAGAGTATACCACTGAAATGTATCTAACTGTCTATAAATGTTAGCAAGTTTTGAGAGCACTACTTCAAAAGCATTGGAATGCACTACACTTTGAAAAGTTGATTTCGAATAGAATAAGAAAGAATGATAGACTGATGGATAGATTTACAGACATACAAGATACAAATTTAATTTTTGGTAATAGTTTCTTTACACGATTCGTACTTAGGAGAAATTTACGGGCATGGTTGTGTAGTGCATACTGCTGTGTGGATTTCCGGTTTGGACAAATTGTTATTATGATCTGCAAATATTAAAATCGGAGTTTGAATTAGTGTTATATGAACCAATTATCTCTCTCTCTTTCTATAGTTGCTTTCTATAGACTTAACGTTGAGATGACGTCATTACCACACATTTAATTAGTTTTCCATGGTTACATTTTTAGAAATTCACTGCTTCGTACGAAATTTGTTTTCATTGCGTGTTAGATGTTTAAAAATAATATTATATTTATGATATTCTTTATATCTTAGCTGAGACGCTGGTAAATGCGGACCTATCACGGGCTTACACCAATTGAGTTTTTATTGTAATTATTATTAAGACCATTATGCATGTTCACGTTAAGTTTTAAGTACAGTATCACTATAAAGCCTGAGAGGTACAAGTGGAGTACATAAATCGTAGAGCCAGTCAGCCTGTGACCAGACCCAGAGCAATTTAGTCGAAACGTCAAATAATTCAAACGCATTCAAAGGGATTTTACTTATTACATATGGCCAGTATGTTAATATTCGTAAACTTAATTACAACTTATGGAACATCATGTTTCAAAAGCTCATATCCATCTGTGTACGCAATAACGCTTTCCTCTCATGGTTTTCTCTTGCTATCTACGTTTACTTTCCATATGATAATATACTGTAAGTGTAAGTGGAACTAAAGTCATTCACTACTCATCTATCCACTTTTTCAGTCGGGTTAGCTAGCTTTTGTGAAGTAACGTCAGGTCTTCTCATCGTCGATCCCACAGTGTTTAAAGACGTGCATCCTACGCATCATGAAATATAGAGCCGAAACGTGGACACTTATGATACGGGGGATTCCTAAGCTGAAACTTGTTCAGCGTGCTATGGAAAGGCTATGCTCGGCGTTTTTCATCACGAATTCGGTATTACAGTAGGGAACTACCTTAGTTCCCTGGCTGGACTGATCATATTAGCAGCAGAATTTACAACCCTTGGGATAAATGCGTTCTTGAGTGGAGACCGCATCTCGTAAAACATAGTATAGGACGCCCACAGGCTAGGTGCTGTGATCATTAACACAAGATGGATGGCAGAAACTGGATGCGAGTTGTCAACGATCGATCCAAGTGACGTGCATTATGAGGTGCTTATGACCAGCGATAGACTGCGATGCCTATCGCATGATGATGGTGATGATGATAACTCGCCACTCCTTCAGAGATATGTTTTTTTTTGTAATAAGACAACTGCTGCATTAGGAATATTCTTAAAAGATTGTCAGAGAAGAATGTCGTGGATGACTTCACAAACATACATAAAAGACACACAACGAACACCCAGACTCAGGAAAACAGTTTGTGGATGACATAAAGTATTTTCCCATGTGGGGTTTATATCTACAACAATCAATGCAGTAGAGAGCGTCATGGCGTTGGTTTTTTTTAATTACAGACTTGACCTGAAGGAATATTTAATTTATAAAACATTTATTTGTATTTGTAAATGCTGCACTGGAAATATCTGAGCCAATACTTATGCGCTGTATAAAACTGCGGCTACCTAACGAACCGCCAATAGTTGAACAATTGCACGAACACAGTATATTTTCTTGATACAAAATGCGGACAAAGTTGAAAAAGATTGAAGTTATGGCTACACTTATTCATATTGTTACAGAAACTTATGGCTAAACTTTTGAATTTTAGGACAGCTATACATAGCAAAATAAAGACAGATATAAAAATGCCTAATATTTAAAAATATAGCATGGCTACACATATGGTTATATGCATATATAACATTATTTTGAGAATTTTTAGTGATGCTTAATTTTCGGAATTGTTTCTTGTGCCATTCTTTTTATCC
The DNA here is from genome assembly GCA_003709505.1 of Hyphantria cunea. Classification (NCBI taxonomy): domain Eukaryota; kingdom Metazoa; phylum Arthropoda; class Insecta; order Lepidoptera; family Erebidae; genus Hyphantria; species Hyphantria cunea. The sequence goes on from PKRV01000109.1 coordinate 704,770, forward strand.
TTACAATACTTGGCTTTTAAAATTACCTGTATCTTAAGCGAGTCTATCCTATCGAAACCTTTTAAGTTGCAGCTTAAAATAACGCTTTAACTTGCTTGATTAGAAATAGAAGGGGTGCTGCGGCCCCATTTCTTAACTAGCAAGCAATAAGCAGTTTTAACATAGATGTACATAAGTGATTTCGATTCTTAAAAATTACGTACGCTCTTGGACTGATTGATATTAATAGCACAAAGATAGAGTACTAGTTGGACTTGACAAGAAACATGAAAAAGTCTGAAAACTAATAAACACATTCTCATTTGCTATCTCAATCTTTGAAAAAGATGACTTTTAAAAGAATGGTTGTACATAAAACAGTATTGTATTTCTTTTAGCTAGAGCCGGACTCATTCATTACTGAAGAGTACTCTCTTAAAGTCTTAAACGGCATTATTGAAACTGCTTACTAAGCTCCTTGGATTCTCTATCGCGCATGACATATACAGAAACATTCTTAGACTGAATGGGATTTGTCAAACGAAAAAGGACCTTCAGTCGTAGGGAGTCGACCACACATTCACGGCATCAAACAAACAGGATTTGAAGTAAGCCTGATAATACTACATAATGTACGACTGTGTAATAAATAACAGTAATAGCGCGTTACATTATATAAGGTTTTCTAACTCATATTTTAGTAGGAATTACTGATAATTTTTACAGAGATTTAAATAGGAGCGATACCGGAGGTCCCATGATGCAGAAAGAGGCATCTTAATAGGCCGACATGTGGGTCACGATGCTGCATTTTCTGTATTCGCAATAATATATATAACATCGCATGTATTCGCAATGATATACAATTAAATATAGTTTGATTTCCAATCTATTATTTCAAATGAATGAATGGTGAATTATTTCAAATATGGTATAAGTTTTATCCTATTTAAAACAAGCGAAATGGTTTCCGATTACTAATTAACTAATTTAGGATGTAATGTGATAAGGGTTAAAATAGATGAAAGTATACTGGTAATATAATTGCGAAAGTTTTCAACCTACGAAGACGAGCTTAACTACCACATTAATTTAATATTTTACTTTTTAATTATCTTCTTTCTTTAGATGATATGGCAATCAGCAGGATCAGCTATTTCTGCCAATGTCAAGTATTTCAAGTCTTCAATTCTAAGTCTTAGAGTCTTCGTCGTGATGAAATTAATGATAAAAAATATAAAAAATGTGGATGACATGAAATGGGGACCGTCTTTCGCAAAAACAAAAAACGATCTCCTTTAATTATCTTCATTGTACACATATAACAGACATAAAAAGGAGCTGCAATACACAAACATGATAATTGACAGTCTTACATATATATTACTGTAATATAGAACTTACCAACATCCAGAGTTGGGTCATAGTCTACACAGCATGATCACCAATATTGCTGGAAGATTGTGGTAAAGAGATATGACACCCATCTCTCCTCAATCTTTTTTTCAATGTAGCTTTGAATGATCACAAAAAGCAACAATCTGATAATTCTCAGACCTTGACTCCAATTAACTCCCTTTAGAATATATCTAGCTGTATAAATCTGGGTCATTAGGATCGCGATGTGTTCCGAGCGGCGCGTCCGGCCGCTTGAACGTTGCACAAATTAATGGGCCACAGATAACCATTTATTTGTTATACTGAAGTGGAGTCTTCATAGTCGTTTTGATGGAAATGCAACTGTTTTGACTAGACTCGTTGCTAGTATATACTATACCAGGCATAGGTATTAATTATGACGTAAGTAAATGATGTCTGAACGTTGGTCTTGTAACATTTAAAATTAACGTACCGGCTAGACTACACTTGAATGTGTAAAATGTTTATTTTTGTGTCGTGTACCAGAATACTTAATTGTTCTTTGTTCGTCTTCTGTCAGAATTTTTATCTAAAATAAATATGTATTTTGTACACTTTCTACACATGGTTCACAATTACCATCTGCATATACATGTATTTCATGTCCGTTGATTTTATACATTTTGAAATATGCGTAACAACAACAACAGTTGAAATTTACACACATTTTTCTTAATCATATCAGTAGTCTAGTATTATAACTTTCGAGATTTCATGAAACGCATATTCCTCATCAATTTTTTACTGTCGACATACATTTATAACATAATTATGTTTCTTTTAATAATAAAGTAAGCCATTATAAAATATTTCAACTTATAAATTTTTCGTGTGAAAAAGGTAATAATAATTAACATTCCAACCCTCTTTGTAACAAACCATTATGCACAATGGATAGTCGTAAATTTACTTTTATTTTAAATGTTAACAATATATAACTATACTACTACTATATAGGGGTTCCAAGGTTCAACTCAAGCAACATGGCCATAATATTATCATAAACAACAATTTATAATAGTTACGAGCTCGGCGAAACGAAGCCGCGTTACGTTTTCGACTTTTCACAGCTTATCCTCTCGGTCAAGAAGGCGGTCGATAGATACTCACACTCAGGGATGGGACGTGTTTTCGCACAACAACAGCGAAGACAGCGAAAAATGAAAGATTGTGTATTGAGATATGGGTTATTTATTTATAAACTTTATAAGATTTTATCTGGTGCTTGTTTTGTTGGTTGTACTACAACTCCAATAACTTTATTTATGTCAGATGTTTGTAAAGTAATTTTATGTAATAAGAACATAAATGTGTAAATTTTTTACAGGAATAATTTTAGGTATTTATCATAGGTGGGTTAATTAAAATTAGTTATAGTAGAGTTTTATATAAACGAAAATAGCAAAACTTGAAAATTGTGCTTTAGGAACCAATGTTTTAATGATGAATGAGTTCCGACGTGGCATTCCATATTTAATGGTACCATAAAACAATGACATTATGCAGGACATAACACACTTATACGCATAGTTGTTCATCACCTAAATCATCATCATCAGCTTGCCTAAAAGACTTCCACTGCTAAATATAATATCCCCAAGGTTCTCTACAAAAACCAAATAAAAAAGAAGGTTGAGAAAATAACACATTGACATTTACATCAAAAATATGTTTAATGCGAATTCAATCTCATTGAACTGAAAGTTTACGCAATCACATCCTAGTTATTAGTATTGACAAGAGGCTTAAATTGAAGTGGAAACCTAATACTGAAAGTCGAAAATGAAATAATGAAATAAAAGAAACTAAAAGTTTTTGGGTTAATTTTTTAACTGGAAAATCTTGTTAAACAAATTATTCCAACGATTCTGACGTAGTTAATTTTAATATTTTTTATTAATTATATACAAATAAAATATATAACTAATTATTCATATGAGTTTCTGTGATTCCAAGGAATGGACTTCAAAATTATACTGTAGAAATTTTGTTGAACATTTTGTGATAATTTGATAAAACTACAATGCATGACTAAAAGTATCAAAGTTTTTATTCTTTCATCTCTTTGTATATGCTACTAAACAAATGGTACCTATTAAAGTCAATCAACGAAAAGCTAACGGATAAAGTAAGGATTAAATCTGTTTAAATTGTATTTGCATTAGTTCAACTTTACAAAAATAAAAAAGAGCTCTTTATAAATGTAAAACGGAGTAAAAACAATGACAAATTAAAAAAATGAAATATACCTTTTCAAATTACAGTGAGATAACATATACATCTTTACCGTGGGAGAGCCACGCTTCGGCATGCATGGGCCAGCTCGACCGGAATGATAACACGGCCTCTCAGAAAACCGGTGTGAAACAGCGCCTGCGCTGTATTTCACCGAGTCAGTGAGGATACCGGAGGCCCATAATCCAACTCTTCCCCTCATACCCCTCCCCATCCCCCAGGGGCCGGCAACGCACTCGTGATGGGCGGCGGTAATCGCTTACCATCAGGCGATACGTCTGTTCGTTTGCCCCCTATTCCATAAATAAAAAAAAATATAGTTTTGAAAGAAAGTTCAAAGAGTTTTCGCAACAAATTTTTTTAATGCTACAATTTTCTCTGAAATTGTAAATACGTTACATTTTCGCAAAAGATTTTCGAATCCACCTATTTCCAAACACATTCCTTTCATTAGTTCGCGTTAATATACATGCAATAAAGTATGGGTACAAGAATAGTTCAAGAAAACCGTTGCATCTAATCACATAGCTGTTTCTCCAGCTTTTCCAGGGCACTATTTTCCCGCAATTATTTACAGAAATTCTTACAAAAGAATCTCTCATAATAACAAATACCTAAAGTTTTTAGCCTCGTTTTTAAAATTAATATTCTATCCATGAAATTCATTCCACTTCTTTGAAATAATGTTGCATTTTCATTCATTATGAATATTTTTACAGCTGTTTGTTATTTTTGTTTCTTTCCATAGAGGATCTATTTTGTATGGTAAGTAAAAGTTTTAGATAAACGTAGTAAAATAAAATAATCACCTAAATGTTACAAAGCCTTCGTTATAATAAAAAGTAGGCCTGTCATTAATCGGCACAAAAAATTTCATTGCCTGTTGCAGAATTAGCTGCAGTAGTAGTAGTAACTCCATAATTTAGAGTGTCTTTACTAAGCGGCATCATGTCATATATATTTTCATCATATTTCAATGTTATAACACAATAAATATATACTAAAACACTTACTTAAGTTGCTTTATGTACTATTTTGAACACATTAATATTTAATGGACGTACGGCCTTAACCCTCTCCTGGGTTGTTGATGAATATTTAATAATAGTGCTAGTTTTTTTTACGTTAAAAGCGCAATAGGCTTCCTCAAGAATCAACGTACATATCTCCATGCCAAACTTTTGTGAAATCGGTGCAGCAGTTTCACCATGAAAGCATAACAGACAAAAAAACAGAGTTTATTTTGAATTTATAATGTTATTGAGTATGTATTTTAGTCTGCAATAATGTCACACTGTACAAGAAAATACTTATATTTTGTTATATTTTCCTAGGAATTTCCGGGTGTTTATAACTCGGTGTGTTCGTGGATCCCTGCTGTTGATCCTGGTGTATAGGAGTTACAGTGTTGTGTGTATGGAAGGCCCTATAAAAACGTTAATAGACGGCGTTTTAGGAAATATCCTAAGTTAGTAGTAATAAACCACTTATATTAAAGGTTCGCCTTTTTGAGTCTGCGTGGATGGCTCCATTATTGATTCTATTCATCTGCTTGAAAGGTTAATAGGAAAGCGCTTAACCTAACTCCCAAAGCTAAATGCTTAGAAGTTAGTACTGGATCGGGTTAAATAACAACCACACTGTCTTTGGAATGTATTCTTTATTTCAGGGGCTGTTTGTTTAATGGTAGTGATCCTTACTGTTAAACCAGAGTTTCGGATTAACTCCCACCCGATTATTATTTTGTTCTCGCACAAGATATTTTTTTCTATAGCCGTGTTTAAATTAATCTTAATTTCTCGACTACAGCGAAGACAAAGGAAAGGTAATACTTTTGGCAGTCTATGTATGTTTATATGTTCCATCGTAGCACCTAAACCACTGAACCTATTTAATGGATTTAATCTATAGAGGCGCTCATAGCCCAGTTGCACTCGGTGATTAGAAACCATCAGCGAGGGCAAGCAACGACGGCGCGGTCAGTACCTGGATGGGTGACCGCTGGTGGCATGTTACCATGAGCGTCTCCGTGATTCGGAGGTCACGTTAAGCAGTCGGCCCCGGTTGTTATCATAGGATAACAGTCGTTAAGCTTAGTTGGAGGCCTTCGGGCGGCTTAAAAACATCCAACGGTAAGATTACGTAGCCACAACGTTGTCTTGCCAGTCCCCAATCCGCACTTGGCCAGCGTGGAGACGTATGGCCTTAACCCTCTCCTGAGAGGAGACCCGAGCCGAGCAGTGGGACATTATGGGTTATTGATGTTGATGAATCTATAGTCCAGCTGTCATAAGCTATAAAATTTTAACGATGGTTCAGTTACATGTTCGGGTTAGGTATAGTTTTTTAAACTTAGTATTATTATTTTAAAAAACATAGATATCTTTATATGGAGTTTGGATACCACAATGCATGTTTGTCTTAGTTTAGGATTATACTGCTGTGTTAAGTTTATAATACCATAATTCTGTTACCGCAGCTAAACCACAAGTTGAGTTCGAATACAGAAATATAAATTTCGGTTAAACATAATTCATTATGATGTTCAACATAATCGCTCCCTCATCCATTAATAATGACATGTTTGTATACTAACTAGGTAAACAATTCAGTTTCCTTGAAACGTTTTATGTGGTTCAATAACAGGTGCATGTCACGTCGTTTAATTAATTATTACTAAGAGCTCGCAAAGTGTATGTATATCCCACTAGGGAGCTAGTGGAAAGTTTAATTTGTTACAACAGCTAGTTTACGTGGAAACTAGAAACCTTCTAGCGGGTAATTGCAATCGAATAGAAATCGAAGTCACGGAAATGGAATAAATTAAAATTGTAGTACGATTTGGCAGTTTGCGGTTTATATTAAGATTTTTATTTCCATTTATATATGTTTATTTTTAATTATTGAAAATCTACAATAGACTAGAAACTGACTGATTAAATAACAAAAAAAAATAAGTATGAATAAATATATGTGGTATAATTGAAAACTCCTCCTTTTTTGTCGTTTAAGTTGGTTAAAAAGATAAGATATTAGTCATTCTCTTCGCGCAGAAATAAAACTCGGCGTTCGTAATTGCTCTCATCATCTTCCTAGCCTTTATTATTCCCAAGTTTTAAGTGGGGTCGGCTACTAGTTCAACCCGTTTTACCTGAATATCATCTTTCCACGTTTCCACTGGCATCCGACCTCAGCAACCGTGAGGGAGAACTGAATTCGAAGGTTTAATTAGTTGTCAATATATTTGAGAGCACTAACTTCCCAATAACAGTTGCCATAGACGCTCATGTCATTCGGTACCGACGGCATAACGTGCTCTCCGAGGCACGGGCGAGAAACACCGCCATCTTCCAAAACCCAACAGCAGTAAGACCCGGACATCAAACCCGAGACCTCTTAATCTGCAGTCGCCTACGCTAACCACTAGACCAACGAGGCAGTAAATTATATTCAGTTCGTTTTCGAAGATCTAATCAATCGAAGATTTTATTTTTAAAGATATTTTTTCACGTTTAATATCGCAGAATTAAAGAGAGCGAAGAATTATCAGTTATAACAAAATAACATCCCTCGCCCCAAACTGTAACAGAGATACATATTAAAGTTATGAGCGGTGAATGCATAATGTAAATTTCGCATTCAGTAAATTACCATAATTAAACATTTACGAGTGATAATTCCAGGGTATTTTCATAAAGTCAAATGTGATGGTTTTAAGAGAAATTATATCTGAACATCTCAGATTTAAAGGTACCTAACCACCGCTGTATCCCCCAGACGGCGTTAACGATGCATTCACATTCGTGTGGTGGCAAGCTTTTCGCTACACCCAAATACCTTCGCAAACTTTCCAGCAACTTAAACTTCGTAATACGAAAGTACATTTAAAAGCTTTTTGTTTTAAAAACATAAAACCCGTTGATTTCGGAGCGTTCATCGACTTTTTACAATTTACGTTTTGTTCCTTTTACAATAAAAGCATTTTATGTTGACCGGGTTGAAGTTTTGTTTGTCGAAAGGTTTGCTGGCCGAGCAAGTTCATGTCGTTGTTCTAATTTAATCTCTACCAAAATTTTTGTGGGCTATACCTTCTTATACGGTTAAAAATAATTGATTATGTTAATCAATTATTTTTAATTTTTATTTCGAAAAAATAATTTTAGTTTCAGTTAGGAAGCACATATCACTATGAAGGAATTGCTGGAATTAGCGCTGTATCGTAAGTAGTAATACAGTATAATGCTGAGCAACATCTTTTTTAATGTACACTGCGACGCAACTGCATAGCAAATGATTCTATTATGTTTATAATATATGTTTTCCTACTACTTTATTTAAAACTAATCTGCACTGTAATTCTATAAGCGCTACAACATTACACTCCAGTTTTTTTAATAATAAATAAATAAATAAATATTTCAGACATCTAACACTCAACGCCATCTAGTCCCAAGCTAAGCAGAGCTTGTATTATGGGTACTAGATAACTGATATTAATACATAAATACTTTTTTTTTTGTAAATACATACATATTATACATAGAAAATGTATTTATAGTGATGGAATCCAGTTGAAATAAAAGAAACCTTCTTTCTTCTGCTGACTGTAATCTATTGATTCTATTTGTTGTATTTAATGAGATGTTTGAGGAATTGTGAAATAATAAGTACACTCGTTTTGCCATAAAATCACAGAGAGATTGAGTCTAGATCAAGATTAACCATAGAGTATAAATTCAGTAGGAAGGCCGTTGGTGATAGTAATTAGAGGAGATTTTTAGTTTATTGTAAGTATAAATTTTAAGTACAACACTATTTAGTGATGAAAAATCAACTACAGCGTTACTCACCCGTAAGCTAAGCCTAGTTAGTTTCGTATATTGTATCTAATTTAATATTTTAGTATGCAAGAGCACCTTACTACCAGTTTTCCCTGTGGACCCCATACCTTTACTATCCAGCTTACGATTCTTGAATTGCAGACGTTTAAGAGCGGGCTCAGTCACTTTCCGTCAGATGACCCATATTAAGCAAACACATTCCTACAAGGTTAGTATCATTTTATTTGCTTTGGTCACACTGTCTTTGTCGGACGCCATTCAAATCTACATATCGCCGTACACTGCTGCACGAAGGTCTCCACCAATTATCCCGGTCACCCTTATTTTTAATGTGCTACATATTATTTCTAATGAATTATGTCTTATTATTTTTTTGGCGAGAATAGTTGTAATATATAACAACTTTACTGTGTGAAAATCAAACTCAAAAACCTCGTTTACCTGCAATTAATGTAATAACCCCTTTGACCGGTCAAAGTGAGCGTAAGTTTACAAAATGTCTAACAATATTTTGTTAGTAATAAAAGTAGTAATCATTATTTACCCGTTTACCACCAGCGACAAAGTGAAAAGACTTAAACGTGTAATTAAACCTAAATAATTACTGACGTTTACGGAACTGTGGTGGCAATTATAAAAACAACTATATTTTAAAGTCAAACTTTTTAGAAAGTATTAGTAATAGATTTTGGTTCTACCAAAATTTTAGTAGCGGTTTTTTGATATATAATTCAGTATCTGATAAAAAAAGTTATGCTGCCTCGTTGATCTAGCGATTAGCGTAACTGCGGATCAAGAGGTCTCGGGTTCTATTCCCGGGTCGAACTGCTGTTTGATTTTTCTTACAAGAGTATGGTAGATGACGGCTTATCCCGCCCGTGCACGTTAAGCCGTCAGTCCTGGCTGTCATGAACACCTATGACAATCGCTATTGGGAAGTCAGTGCCCTCAAATATACTGACAACAAGTTTAGAAAACCTTCGAGTTTCGCCTTAGGGTTGCCCGATGCCAGTAGCTCCGCTTAAAAAACTGATATTCAGGTAAAGCTGGTTTATGCCAAGCCCAAATAATCTTCGGAATAATAAAAGCTAAGAACGAAGATGATCTAATAAAAAAAACTATCATTTTCTTTGTTTATAATTCATAATACATTACCTAAAAAGCATGTATTAACAGTGTAGATCAGGCATTGCCATTATACAGGAATTATCAGTAACACCCAAGTCCAAACTTCAGGAGGAAGAAGTAGTGTAGAAATTTGGAACCGCTAGGTTTGGTTTCGTTTTTTTATATTTATTACGATTGTTATGAGGAGAAAAAACGTGAAAATTGCAAGAAAAATAGTAAAGACAATAACCGCAGGTAACGGGCGAAGCTAGTTATAAATAAATTGTTGCCAGATAATTGCATTTATACCCATTTATATAACTAAAGTTACAATTAATATAAAACAGTAACGTTATAACCTACTAAATAGAATAATCAAAGACATATATAACAAGATACAAAATATAAAATAGGTATTTGCATATGCACAAACTGATGGCCACGCCAAAGCCCCGTTGGTATGTAAACTGTATGCCGAAGATATCCCATTCTGCGGTTTCATTGCATTTAATATGGCAAGCGCGGTTTGGCAACAAAGTTCAACTGCAATACAGAATAAACCAATATTTCCGGGCGCTGGACTTTATACATAGTTCTACATACATTTACATCGGTGTAGCAGTACGTACCTTTCTATATTTATATATAGTACTAGCTAGTTACGTTATTACTGTTGCAATCATTAGGTTTACATCTGCTATCTTGACTTTGTTTGTAATTTCATATTAGCAACTTTTTACATGCAATGCATATATGAAATTATATTCGGTATGTCTATTTGTATTTTCAAGGTAATCATTGAAGTGGCTAGATTGATGTTGATGGGACTTTCAGTAACAGATGTTACAAGGAGTAATTGAGCTAATATTATTTTAGAAAAGTGGTTTATGTTGAAATGTGATTAAAAAGGCCGTTGTGAAAGCACAATGAAAACCAATGAAATAGTGTACAATTCAATTCCAATTAAAAAGCAACAAAAACCACACATACCGCAGGGTGCTATAGTGATAAGCAGATGTATTTCCGAAGCACGGAGCCTGGCAAAAGTAATTAATATGTAATAATTTTATGGTTCTACCTACGCTAAGAACTCATTAATAAGTATTGAAAAAATATTTTTTTCATTTTTGTAAATTTCTGTGGGCATGTATGTATGGCAAAGGACTTGGGTTATATATAAATAATAGTACATTTAGGCAAAGAGTAGGTTTGGAAGACATCTTGCTGCACAAGTTTAACAATCTAAGACTATTCCAAAACTTTTCCAATAAAATGTAATTGTGTTTTATTCATATAATGATCAAAACTCAATTACACTTTATCATTATCATTTATACATCTAAGGCAGATAGATAATCTGATTTCTACCCGGTCATGTTGGATAATACGACCCAAATAATTGTGAAACTTGTTCACTACGCACAGTGGGTTGGGCTCGGTTGAGACTAAGCGCCGATGCGTGAATCGACTAAGAGTACAGTCGGGCCCTTAATGCAGTCAGCGGAGGAGATCTCTCGCCACCAGTTATCGTACGCTCCATGGTCGGTAGCAATAGAAGTTTTACCGTGGTGGCAACTTTGTGCGAAGACGAAATCTCGCAAAAGAAGGCAGCGGAGAAGGCCCGGGAGGATGACCTCCACTCGGACCCGGTCTGCCGCCGGTGAACCGGAAGGCGGAGGCGCGCCTATCTGCGCCTCATACCGCCCTGAGTGTGGCCGCGGAGGGTCGGGATGGGTTTTCCCTTTCATCCGCTTAAGTTGCCAGCTGCGAAGGGGCGATGTACGCGTGTGCCGTACATCCACCACAGAAATCACAAGAACAGCAGTCGCATACGCTACCGCTACGCCGACGAGGCAGTCAAAGAAATACAAAGAAAATATCATGCACAGGTAGAATGCGTTCGTTGTACCTTTTTTGTTTTGCTAATAGATCTCACTTGATGGAATCGACTATGAAATTAAATATTAAAATTATCAATTTCTGTTACGATTTATAAATAGCATCACCAATAACTGTAGTTTCATCACGTCACGTCAGTGGCAGTTAGCAATATCTTATTCACCTTCCTATTCTTGGATCATACACCTCAAAGTCATGAAAAAAATCGCATTTGCTCCTAGATAAATACAAAAACCAATCACAAAAAAAGCCAAATGTGGGTTCCGTACAAAGCCGTGAGTATATTTTAGGATGCAACAAAAAATATGCTTCTCATAATTTTTCCTTTATCTGTGCTATAAGACGTTGCTGCGTACCAAGTTTCTGAGTTCACGGAAAGTAACCTGTAGGTTTTGATTCTCTTATGAGTGTCAATTTACAGCAGAAGTTTAAATTTTTCACAGCTCTAAGATGTATTAGACCTGATCCTGACTTGACACAACTTGATATGAATTTTAGCTTGATACCTCAACGCGTTCCTGAGAAAAAGGATCTTGAAATATAGACAGAAGGACAATAAAGTGGTCCTATAAGGGTTCTGTTTTTTCCTTTTGAGATACGGAACCCTAAAAAACAGCACTGGTACTGCAACAATAGTAAACAAAACCGATTATTTAAAATAACCTAATTTTCAAATAGTCTAATGAATAGTCATTATTTAACATAAACTTATATCTTTTTAGTTTGAAACGTACTAAATAAAATTATTATTTGTTAAAAGGCTTACTTCTATAACAAAGAAATTTTGTCATCATCATAATTATCAGCTTACCGCAATCCACTGCTGGACAAAGGCCACTCCGTTGCTTACGCATGGAAGGTTTTGCCCATAATCACCACGCTGGGCAGGCGGGTTAGTGATCGCTGGACATAGCTAGTTGCACAGTTTGCAATTTTGTCAAATCAACAAATATTTTGAATATAAATTTAAAGGAATTCCTTTACAATTTATTTTTATTAAAAACTCATTTAAAAAATTGAAATATCAATAAGGCAAAGTGCTTATCAATAATATCATCGATTTTATACCTATAAACCAAATTTGATATTTTACCTCACTGTCCCAGCGGTTACGAGGCCGGGGCCACGTACCGTCGTATCACTTATTAATGGAATATCGCAAACAAAGCTGATCCCACTGTGTTGATTACCCTGAGTATCCCATAAAAGCCACATATGATTTATTTTATTGAACGTATACAAACGTATCGATTGTTTCCACGTAAAGTATCAGTTTACACGATAGCGTTACAAAGTTTAAAACTGGTCTGGAGTTAAAGTATCAACTAAAAAAAATATTATGTAGGTGGTTTGAAATTATGTTAAGGTTTCTAATATTTTAAATTGAATTAACATGTCCGCGATAAGTATTAGGTAGGTACAAATGCCTTTAAATTGCCTGATGTTAAGATCCCTTTGTGTCTTTCTCCCACTATGATTCCGGGTCCTTTTAGCGGTGCGTGAAAAAGCATTTAACTAAGCCACCATTCGCTATGAATATAACACAGGTCAACAGTGGTTTTGTTGCCCTTGATATAAGATTGGTTTCGAGTACCTCTATGTTAACAATTCATGAAACTATTGATGGTTTCAGAAGATTAGCTCTGGCTTTTTTTTAAAAATTTTATTTCACATTTTTCCAAAAAAAATAGTGAAAATGAGAAAATCATGAGATAAATATTGACTTTTTATTAAAAATAATTAATAGTTATTTTATTTGAATATTTAATTAAGAGACACAATAGTTCAAAAACAGAAAAATATCATAAAATGTATGTTAAACTTAAAAAAAACACCTTTAAGCAGCACTTTTACTATATTTTTGTTTCGTGACAATTTGTTTTCAAAGACCAGCAGTAATCTGCCATCATATGACGGTCGACTTTGAGATCCTAGTTTAAGAGCTCTATAATTTCCTATCCTATCCAAATAATATTATATAATGATACAGATGATGTGACATGTTATAATTTTCAAGAAAATATTCCACCACCAACACAAAACTTTTCCAAGCTTCACTTTCAAAATTATTCATGCTTTCTGTAGAGTTTGGAACTTTAATTAATGTCCGAATTTGAGGGCAATCGAATAATACAGCTATTTTTATAGAACAGTGGGCAAACGAGCAGACATATCGCCTGATGGACGTTACAAGTGCGGTGCCGGCCTTTGGGAGTGGGGCAGGGAATGGGGGAGGTGATGGGAGGGTTAGGTGGATGGATCCGGTATCCTCACTTACTCGGTTAAACACAGCGTAGGCGCTTCACACCGATTTTCTGCAAGGTCGTGATATCACTTCAGTCAAGCCGCCCCGTTCATGCCGAAGCGTGGCTCTCCCACGGTTAATGCTTTCAAATTCTTCATGCTCGGCTTAAGAGATTTTACAAATTTATTTAAAAATCTCTTTCCTTATCCAATGTTTTGACGAATTGTTTTCTCATATCTAATTTATGTAGTGTATATCATGCCTAACTTGATATGAAGTTTTTATCATACCTAACATACCCGAAAGTAAATATGCGCCCTCCAACCTTGTCAATTGAATGAATTCTTGGATAGTTACAGGGAGAGAGGCACGCGGGCAGGAATGATGCGCCAAATCGTTAATAAACTTAATTTTAACAAAATAATAAACGCTTTCTAATAATTATGTTCTAAAAAGTCAACGTGAAGTGTTAAATTAAAAATATAATATAAGCTCAAATTATTAAAACCAGAGCTAATTCAGTAGTTTCATGAATATATTCCAAAATTATAGACTTGAAAACATAGAATTCCACAGAAATAACCGGGGCAATAAAAAAGAAGATTTTTTTGTAGAGCTGTGTAATAACCACCGCATTCTTCATACTCATATCTTGACTATAGATTCTACTCATGCTCTCCATCAGTCAAAGTGTTCCGACCATATTGCGATGACTGTGTTCTCAGTCAACCTATACAAAAAGATTTTTTAGTTTCATTTCTATTCGTATAGTGGTTACTTTAGTAATATATTACCTTAAAATTTCCCCGTTTTTTTATTAACTCTCTATACATATATATTATGTAACCATTTTATCTAAAAAAATAAAGATATTAATAAACAGAAAGTACTCAAGAAAATAAAAATGCAATTTCGGACACAACTTTATTAACATAGGAATAATTTTTTTGTACAAAGGCTGATTTTTATTTACATATTCATATACTTTTAACCTTTCTGGCACATTCTGTGTTATGTATAATGTTTGAATAATTTAGCTTTGATCTAGTAACTATTAACTAATTAATCTTGCCGTAATAAATTTGCACCAAAATGACTATGCTATTTAACAATGGTTTAAAAATTTAGTTTTAAAAATGTAAAGCTGTAGATAGATTGAATTATTACTTGTTATAAATTAAGTTATATAATCTTCAGCGCTTTATTATTGACGTAATTACAAGTTAGAATTCAACATTATAAGGAATACGGAATCCTAAAAAAGTCGAGAGTAAATAAGCAAACGTGCAAAACAATCACAATCGAATGAGGACAATCAGTTCGTAACATAATTTGATAATTATGTCAAATTAAATTAGAGTATAGAAGACAGAATACATTATACATTTGCTATTAGTTAGTTTAGTCGAGAACAGGATAAAGGAAATTCAAAAAAGCGACGAGAAATAGAGTAATTTCAAAATATTATGTATTGATTTTTAATGATTTTAAGCATATATCTTTCATTTCCTGGGTTGATCCCATCCTTCCGTTGGTATTTACTATGTAATGAAGAAGGTCTTGGTTTCAGAATTAATAAAAAAGACTATATTATTTATTTATATATATTGTCGTGTTTCGTTGTAAACATATTTTTTATGTATGGGCCAGTCAAAGTGACTTTGCTCTGCCTGATGGAAAGCATAATCATGTATCCAAGAGTGGTGGTCACCATACTCATTGTGAATGCAGAAAATGCAACCATGCAGCATAGTTCTCTATCGTGATTGCCTACGCACTCAATCTTATGTTATGTCAATCCTAATCCAATACTAAAAAGAACAGTGATTGATGATCTAACAACAGTTACGAGATTTAATGGTCTTGTATTTATTTGCAAAAATTCAATCAGTAGAAGAAACTAAGCTTTGCAAAACTTTAAAATATTCACTCAGTCCTATTAAAAAGGTCACAGCAGTATGACCTACAACCCCATTTTCATACTTTAAAAGTAGTTCACATTTCATATCACCAAAGTCGGCAGCAAAATAAATTCAACTTGAAAAATCAATCTTTCGAATATTATATAGAAGTTTACAGAAAAAGTATTAAATTTTAAAGCAACATTGAAATAAGAAATTATGTACTACACGAAGCCTCTTAACACCTTGAATACATTCATAAGAGTATTAAGTTGAATACTGAATTCATAGATTGCTTCGAAAGTGGATTATGTTCAACAATGACGAGAAGCGTGTGTGAATTACACAGAACTCGTCACTAGAATTCATAAAGGGTCTCATTTTACAAATATGATATATAAAAGATTAGACAATGAACGCATATCATATGCGAACATAGTCTAGTCCATTTTTTAGACATTCAAATTATAATAAGGGTTCAAAACAAAACCATAATCTATAAACAAAAGGAATATAAAAATTTAGGAGGACTTAAAATAAATATACCTACAATCATTTGTTTCGCTTTTATTTTGTGTGACTAATAAACGTATTTTTTCTTGTTTCTCATTTGATCTATATTTAATTTTTGTTTCTACTTTTTTCAGAAAAATATAATAAATACGTCTAGAAGGTTGGTGGGTATATTTTTACTTCATAGAATTATTAATGATTTTCAGGTGCATATTCGTAAATAACTCATGAGATTTCAAGACAATATTCGTGATTTCGTTTTTATATTTTTATGCATACATTTTGTGAAAAATTTGGACATTCAGTCATTATTTTTAGTCTTTAGTAGTATAATTAAATTTATTGCTTAACTATAGTTATAGATTTAGAACTTTTTATACGACCATAAATATGATTATGCCTTTCCATAACTAGTTGCAATAAGGAATTTAATGTCATATACCGTTGGGTATAAAGTAAAATCAACATCGTTGAACATTCCAATTAGATGCATAGACGAGAACAAGTCATCGCACTAATGGGTTCAATACTTCTCTCAGAACTAACAAGCAGAGGAAAATATGAAATTTAAAAGAGACTGATTGTGTAGAAATCTTATTTTACAATGTTCTATTTAATAAGTTAGACGGTGCTTATAACAATAGTCCATAATGTAGCTAGCTTTTTTATATCAGTCAAAATAATGTTTTGTTTAATGTATTGGTACAGTTCAGAAGCTAGTGAGATAGGTTAGAAGTAGCTTCAGCCAAAATGCACCTTATTACTATTTTTTCCGCGTTACCCATAGGTTGATTGGTGGAGAATGCCTAAAGCATTAAGTTCGCCAATGCATGTAAAGAACATAATTTACAATAAATAAATAAACACAGCGTTTAATAATTTTCTTCCGTGTTCAGCAGTAGACTGTTGAAAAACTTTTTGATATTGTGGCGACTTCCACATACATCGCAATAGAAATATACTACCGCGCCATCTACCGAAGATACACTCAACTACGTAGTAACGAAGGAAACTAAGACGCTACCAATCCTGCATCGCGCAATAGAAGTTCTCACGCCGATTAACGTATATACAACTTCCCAACATCAATCGTTGGGCAGTGGCCCGCCAGGCATGATCACCTCGCCTGGTCGGAGGATCCTCCCTTTGTGTTGGAGGGACATGACATCCGTTTCTCTACAATATGATTCTTTTCATATCGGAAGGTGAATTTAGTAAACATCAAAACTATGAGGACCGGTTAGCATTTAATACTTTTCCAACATCAGCTTTCTTACGCTACTGATAAAAACTAATTTTTGTTTGATTAACGCTAGTTTTTTTGTCAAAGTTATATATAAGCACCTGGATGACCGAGTTTTGTCAATCCAATAACATAAATAATGTTGCCCTCTTTTGGTACGCCCTGGTACTGTTTATTCCTCACCGATGACCGGGCAATGGATCTTATTCCAGTATATTTTAATGTAGTTCGCTCTAATTACGATAAATGGCGGTAGACGGACATTGATTATCGAAAAAGCTTAATAATAAAGTTGATTGTTAAAAACATGAATAAAATGATCTTTTCTAAAAATAAATCCTAGTTAGATCGATTAACGCCCCGAAACTCCCTGTTTATTATATATTATAGAATAGAATAGAATATATATTATAGATTCATATTTTATATCTATACATACAAGATAATGCTCGTTTAAAGGTAATAGATATGGAGAATTTGGAGAATTTAAGACTTTAAAAGTTTTATCGTAGCTACTAGCTGCACACTAGTTAGAACTAGCTAACTAATTATTATAATAATTGGCAAGTCAATTTGAATTTGCCTATGTCATAGTCTCTGAATGATGAGCATATGTAATAAGACCGTGACAAAGTATAAGCACAATATCAAACAAAATCGCACTTTGCAAATATAGTTTTAGTTAGGGTTAGGGTCGTGTGTACTCTATTCTTTATTACGCACAACACGACTCCGTAACTTTGACCCCTTCTTTGGTTAATACCGTCAAATCTGATATGTCAATATCCCTACAAAGTCCGTTTATGACAGTGTTTTAATATAAAACGATAGATACATATGTCTGTCAATAAAATGGTACTGTCAGCTTGTTTTTACTATACTGCGAAAGAAGGAGGGTTATGATTTTCGTATGTGTGTGTGTGTGTGTGTGTGTATATATTTCTTTGGGACGCTCTAGAGCCTAAACGGCTTATCGTATTTTTATTTGAATGATGTCATTAGATTCGTCTTAGTCGTGTGAGTGACACTGGATACATTAAAATAAAGAAAAACAAAAAAAATATACATTCAGTTCGTTTTTTTTTAATAATGCACCCTTGTTTTTCATATTGCACATATAATGTCCATGCAATACTCTACACATACAATCATATAAATAACTAAATTAAGATAAGTTTGTATGCGTGGTTGCGTAATTCAAAAATGGGTGAACCGACTTTGACGGAACTTTCAGAATCTTTATGTCGGTCCTTCATCTGTCAACAAACTGTTGAACATTCATTTGTGCACTGGCAGACTACTAATGCTTTTTTACGTTTTAACTGCCAAAATGACTCTGCTCTGGCTGATGAAAACCATGAGCAGAATCCAAAAGTGGTGGACACCATCTCAATACGACAATGCAGCATAGTAATGTCATTAAAATTCTACTATAAAACCTAATTAATTAAAAAAATCCGACTGCGTCAATATTTGCCATCTTTATTAAATTCAGGATTTTTTTATTCTTTTTTTTGTTATTTCGATGTGTCACTCTTACGACTAATCTATTGACACCACTCACATAAAAATATTACGAGCCGTTTTGATTCTAGGACGTGCCAAAGAAATATACGTGCATACACACACTCGAAAAACATAACCCGTCTTCTTTCGCAGTCGGGTAAAAATAATGAGTAATGAATAAATATTTTTTACACATCTATAGTTTAACAAGTTATGAAATACATTAAAACAAGTAAAATTTAATATATCTGTACTCGTATAATCTTTTTGAACATAAAATAATATAATAGAATTTATTACAATAGTTTGGTAGGATTTAAAGAACAACTTTAGATGTTCCTGTACAAACAAGAAAAAAGTTCCTTTTTAACAGGTCATCTTTTAGAAGGTTATTTAAATTTAAAAATGCTATATTATTCGGTGATACTTGACGTGACTAATGTATTCTAATGAGCTCACTCACATGTTTATCACTACTATTTCATGTTTCCGTAAATGCGACGCGGGAATATACTATTAGAATACTTATAGACAACAGAACACTTAGACTGCTAGGTACAGGATTATAATACACTGCTCGTCTTACGCAAAAAGCGATTCATGAAGTCATATTCTTTCTCGCTATTTAACTTTCATCTTCTAACCCTGCTCAAATGTATGTTCCTACAATAGTTTTCTATCAAAGTGGCATTTTTAGTGCTATCATTTGAAGAATTAATCCACGAACAGCTACAATACACTAAAATCATTTTACCAACGTTTATGAACATCACTTGCACCAATTTAACAGATAACGAGGAACTATCAAAGTCTTACGACTCTTGCTACCACCTATTTACTACAATATGATAATATGTATTATGCTAAAGGGTCTGATACAGCATGGTATAAATATTGAGACACACAAGGGTAAAAAAATTCGTAATGTGGAGCTTCAAATCATACATACCCGCTTGCGCTTCCGCGCTTCTAGCTAGTAAAACACGGGCTCTCAAATCATTTATTCAGTCTCACTGTTCAGCCTATTAGTTTACGGAATATTCTCTATTCTGTAGGCATTAAGATAATGATAACTCGGCTCAGTTATAACGCTGACGGGTGCGCGTCTGAATTAGGACGCGCCTTTATGCTTCAGTTCGCCCTGATTTAATAATCCTTATTTCTGATACTAGTTGTACTCACGGCTTCGGTACCGTAGATGCTTTTTATGGTGTAATAATAAAACATAGATAACAAGTAAATATTAGGAATAAATCCTGCATAGTGGAGGACTTTACAAACATACGTAAAGTGGACTCAAAGAACAACCAGAGTCGAACAACAATCTGTGTATGACACAAAATGTTATCCCATGTGGGATTTACACCCTCAACATCTTACTGCAGTAGAAATTAGCGTGGAGACCGTTTAAACCACTACACCACCCATGCAGTCATATATCAACATCTTATAGATATTTTTAGTCGGTCATCATTTTATGTGTAATTTACCTAATCACAGAGGTGATTAGGTTTACCTAATCACAGAGGAGATCCACCCTTTTCAAATTACAGGGATGTAACTCGAAAAGAGATACTCGAGTATGGCATAACATTCTTATGAAACCGAGGATTGAATGAAAATATTACTTCTTGTGATAAGACTCAACATAATGCATTTATGTACAATATTATCTGCTTCTCTATTTTTGTTTTCACTTAAGCTAATGAAAAGTTATGGTTTAACTAGATTTGATAATCATATCCTAATATGACATACCGGTATACTGGGTGATTCTGCTAAAAGGGACGACAGTTGAAAGGCTTCAATAACTACTACAATAATTACTGTATTAATAACACTCTGGCGTATGGCTAGAGTATTACTAATACAGTAATTATTTTTTTAAGAAGACATATTACACAGCGCTATCGGGACTCAAAATGAACATAAGTCAGAATACCATTGAATATTATTTAAATATAATTATTCTATTTTATTTTTGTAAATGGGGTAAAATAGGAGGGTAAAAAAATAGGATGATACAAATTGCGGCGGTAATAGGCGTGCAAAGTAACGTACAATAATTATGATTTTATGCCTCATTAAAAATTAATCTTTATTTTGAATTTTTAGGAACAGTTAGAAGAAGAGGAAAAGGAAGACAGCTAGTTTATATTCAGTTTATATAAACGGCGTCCATAAGTAAAGTTTAACAAGTAGAACAGCAGTATAAATATCTAATCCAGTGAAAATTGTGCCTTAGTCCATGAGCTGTTTACGAACTGTGACCTTCGACCTTCGAATATTACCCTCTAGTAAATAGGATAAATTTGTTAGTACTATCGTCACTACCGACATTTTATTTGATTATATAATCTTTCCACGTGTAAGGCACTCGACCGGAAACTATTGTCGTGGAGTCATCCAGAACGATTTGGAAGCAACTTGCTCCCAAATTCTTAAAGATTTCTATCTTAAGGCTATGTAGATTTGTTATATATCTCCGTTTCAGAAAATTTCAATAAAATTGAATTTAGTGTTATGTGTTCGCCGGATATTTCAACTGTCTGGCTTTCTGAAGAAAATAAATCAACCTTGGTTTTGAGGCTTGACTTTGAGGGTCATTGACCTCGTAACAACATGATTTCAACTTTCTAGGACCAATGTTAGGACAGTATTCTTAAGGCTAAACTAAAGTTTTAGCTTCGTTTAAATATTACCATATCCTAATGATGTTAAAATCTATAAGAAATGTACCAGTAATTTCGTTATTTTCGGACATTTTAACGCACAACGCCATCCAGTCCCAAACTAGGCAGCGCTTGTCAGTACACAGTTGTTATATACTTCTTTTTTTGTAAATACATACATATTATGCATAGAAAACACCCAAACTCTGTAACAAATAATTGCAGATCATACAAACGTTTGGTCTGACTCAGGAATCGAACCCAAGACCTCTAGCATAGCCGCATAGACCGCCACCGAGGCAGTGTTTATAGAAATATTATTGGTGTCCAGTAAAGTTACACCATTCTGTTTGCAAAATGAGAGGTGTTTATGTGGAGGAATTTTAAGGGCAATTATATAAGGGCCGACATACAGCTCACGCTAGTTTGGGAATCAGGGCTTGCACTTGAATTGTATTCATACTTTGTTACAATAAATAAATAAATAAAAAATATATATTAGACTTATAAGTAAATTGAAATTGAATTGAAAATTTCCTTATATTGTACTTTCCTAATATAAAATTAAGTTTTATTTAACAGATTTTGTTACTAGACGACTTTTTTCATAAAATTTAAGCTTAGGAGAGTTGTTGGTATACAAAAAAGTGGAGTAAGAAAATTTAATGACATGAACCATTAGAAACATATTCGTTAAATATTTTAATGTATATCTAATTGACTATATATAACATACATAATACGTCCTTGTCAATAGTCTTGTAAAAAACGGGCACAAATATTGATAATTAAGCAGGCATTTAATTAAAGTTTTCAGTCATTCGCGTATTTTACCTGTAATAAAATCCAAAGCATGCGTCATAGCCCAGTTTTAGAATTTAAAAAAAAATGTTAGTAGGAAATATACCCATGACCTTGTGTATTATTAATATGTGTGTTTGACCTTGTATTTTTTTTGCAGCAATTGACCGTGTGATATGCCTTGAGAGAGGCCTACGTCCAGCGGGCTAATGATGATGATGTCTAAATATTTTAAATAGCATTATTTTTGTATCGTTAAATCAGTAAATCTGGGGTTTTTTTTCCTTATTTTCATCATAAATAGTCCTTATACAGTGTCTTGTCTCTCACTGTACTAATTAAATGTTTACTGGCCTATAACACCATTAGTGTTAAGGCCTCGTCTCGTGGAATTGTAATGTAGGAAGTATTATAAAATAATTCATTATAGAAATTTATGTTAATTGTAATGAAATACAACTGACTCCGTTGTTCATCAACGGTGTGGTCAGTTTACGACGTACTAAGTATCATTCTATTTATGCCTTTGGTTGAATACTTACAAGACATGAAAATAAGCTTCAAATGAGAAGGTTTTATCGGTAAATATAGTAGATTAAAAGAAAACCTTTCAAATCATATTACACGGAAGTTGTGGCGCTATCGAAAACCGCTTATTCATCAGTTATTAATGGCGAATCGGATCACAAATCAGTGAAGTGTTGCTATCCACACAACAAGTGTAGGCCCCATTTATCATGAGACTATTTCCTCGTAAACTCGCGATATTAAGCCAATCTCATTGAATCGCCCTCGCATTTCATTAGTCTGAGTAGATAAATATCATAACGTGTACAAAGTAAACAGGTCCCCTCTTTGTTCTTGCTAAATTAGTATCGAGTTGTTTGCCAAACATTCGTGGTAATTGAGCTGGAAGACGAAAGTAAGATGCTACCGTGCTACTAGTCAATAATACCTATGTTATTAATAAGTTTCGTGAATATGTGTAAGTGTTCGAAGCATATGATAATAAGTTGGTCCTCTATATTAATAAAATTTGTAGGTTTGTACGAGTAAATATGACGATGAATGTATTAATAAGGTATAAACATACTTCCTTTAAACGTTACTGTTTAAAGAAATTATAATTATTATCTACAAATATGAAGCCTAATGCAGCACAAGGTTGTTGTTGCTGCCAATCCAGTAAAATTTTTCACTTATTCAATCATACCTCTACACTCACCAGCACTGCAATATGTCAGCACTTCTACTTTGACAACACTGAGGAATTGAGCAAAATGTTCGCTTGATGCGTTCGCAAGGGCCACGCCCCCTTACCTTACTCCTTGTTTTTTATGATCTGAGATATAAACTTACACATTTATGATGCTCCTGTTCATACCAGTGATTTCTTGCGACTTTCCATTCGGTATCCTCGACCCGCTGCTAATATCACATTCATCAAAAAGTGAACAAGATGTAGATTAAGATATACTGTAAATTTAATTCACCCAGGTGTACATCTGTACGCTCTGAATTCACGTAACATGATAATGTGTCAGCTAGCAAAATGCAGGAACTGAGATAGTCGTTAACAAAGCCCAACAAAGCACAGAATACTGCAACATTCTCGTCACTATAGTATTATGTGGTTACAACACTAGTATGTAGCCGTAGATGGCACAGTTCTTGAGAACAAATTGAATTTAATTTTACAAACGTAAATATACCCGTTATATCTGGTTTTAAATCAAATCTGATTGCAAATGAAAATTTTAATTTGAAACATTACGTATCTGACGATTTCCGACAAGAAATTCTTAACATTGGTTCTCTGAATGGCGTATCCAATGCATTGCCGACCTTTGGGGGATGGGGAGGGGGATAGGGGAGGCTTCTGGCATCTTCACTCACAAACAGCGCAGGCGGTATTTTACACCGATTTTCTATGAGGCCGTGGTATCACTCCGGTCGAGCCGGCCTATGCATGCAGTTATATATGATATTAACCATTTTACTGTAGCACACTCATCACAATTTATTCGACTGTAAAGTAACCCAAGTGACACCGTGAAATTTCATAAGAAACATAAACATCAGTGAGCTAAATAAGATTAATTACCAAAAAACACAACAAAAAAGTAAAGCCTATGTCCAGCAATGGACGTCTTTTGGCTAAATTAAAAGAATAAATTTTAATTCATAAAAAAGTTAACGGGAATGTTATAAACCTTATTACCTATATTATTATACTATTTAGAACAAAACAAGAAGATAGAGTGACCTACAAACCAGTTACGCGATGGATGTCACTAAGATGGCGGGCCCAGGTTGCCGACATACCTGATACCCGCGAGAGTTTTGGCATCGGTCCGCTGAACCACTCATTTATTGCCCAGTAGACTTTGTCGAGCCATACGTCAGAAGTAAGCCACCCATATATTTATTGGTTTATTTCAGCCAGTTTGTAGATTGTTTGGATTAGTTTGGGAAATATGTGTTGTTGTTTATCATGTGTATGTTTGGAAGTAAGTACTAATATCACAACTAACAAGAGTATGATATTTAATAATTTAATGAATAGACCATCATATTTTCAAATGAATTAAAATCGTTTAAATCCTAAAAAAATCCCAAAAATGTATTTTTCTTACAATCTCTCTTCGGATGAGCAAAGACAATCTAAAGAGAAGTAGTTCATTTCCGGAGTCGTGTTTATCTAGCAGAATTTCGTTTCAAAATTTTTTGGCATACTCTTCTTTGAAGGAATATTTTTAAGTGAAAAAGAAATTAACTACGTATAATAATAGTAAACATTTAGCTGAATGCCAGATGTTTATATATTCGAATCTGTAATGACATATTTCGAGAGGACAGAGTTTTATTTGGCATGGCATAGCACCTTTGTCAAAATAAAAACCTTGCTGAAAATATGTGGTATAAAAGGTAGGTATACACCCCTTTTTCCTGATGAGTTTTACATATACAGTCGAATAACCGCGTCATTGTTGTAGTGAAACTCAAGTCAAACAAAACCAAAACTAAGAAAGTTTAAATAATTATATGTAAAAGAACTTATTAAGAGCTTTATAGCATATCAATTGTGCAGCATGTTATCATATTACCCCCTTAATTTGTTTAAGACAACGTCAGTGTAAAAATATCTATAGTTATCTAATGTGTTTTACTGCCACGAAAAATGGTTAAAAACCTATAACCCTACTATGTAAAATATGTGACAAATTTCATATAGCTAATGTCACCCAGGCTATTATTATGAATCTATCGACATGCCATTCTTTAAAATCGGGTGAGCAGTTTAAGCGCTATGGAGAAACATAAAAACATACATAGACCGATCGCTGTAATTTCTGCTAAACATCGTCATATAAAAATGTATTGATATGGTTTTCTATTTTTGTTTTTTGCTTACATTAAATACGACTTAATGAAACCATACACTAACGAATACAATTAACAGGTTAAACAAAGCGGTTTCAATTATAACATTGACCTTTTGACTTTATTGAATCGACGTTCGACTAAATTTAGAAGACAAATATGAACTTGATTACTTAAATAAAGATGGCTGGTTTTCCAGTCGTAAGGCAAATAATATAACAAAGTAAACTATAAGCATGATAATAATATGCTCATAGCCCAGATATTAGAAACAATCACCGAGGGTAAGCAACAACGGCACTGTCAGTACCTGAATTGGTGACCACTGATGGCATGATACTATGAGCGTCTCCGTGATTCGGAGGTCACGTATTATGATGTGGGCGTTAAACCTTGCAAGATATAAAACTTTTTTGTAAAGCATCCGTATTTTGATCAAATTAAATAGAAAAAGTTTACAAAGTTGAAAAAGTTTTGGGTCTGGCATTTCAACTAGTTACGTTGAAATAAATGTGTTAAAAGTTACAAATTACTTAAATTTCAACATGGACATAGATCTCTTTTTCGAAAGCTAATTTTTAGCCTTCTATACCACACTGACCGAACCAGTTGTTGTAAAGATTTGCGTCAAGGTTTCTTTTTCTTTTATAGGGGTTATTTCCTGCAGACTTTGCACCCTTAGCCAACTCTTGCGATACCCATAGAATGGGGTGAATACGGAATGAATAGAGATGGCCACACTCTGTATGCTTAATCCGCCAAACTTATATTGACGTAATAAAAATATTTAATCGAATAAAAGCCTATCTAAAACTAATTCGAAATCTTGTATTTATCTATTGGACCTCTGGCCGGTTGGTTAGCAACTCTTAGTACTAAGCTATAGGTCATTGATTTGATTCCCTCCCAGGATAAATAATCGATTAATGGGAATGTAAAACAATAAATAGTTCGGTACATGGGTGTTATTTATCTGTAATACTTATTGTGGAGGAACGGGTATGGTGTCTCTCCAACACCAAGGGAGGATCCTTCGGCCAGGCAAGGCCGCTCAAAACACAATTAACATCGTAAAACACAATAGTTTAGTCAGGCCTGGATGTATTTTAATCTCAACATAGTGAATATGTCGTATTTGACGTGTGGATGGGTCGACTGCCAAATGTGGTGACGACATGAATAGCTTTCGACGATCGTTTTGTCGTTTCGTGACCGTATTCACGACTAATGGCTCTACAGTAATCAATGATTCACCGACTGTTGTGTGTCACTATTATGAAGAAAGGGCTTAGTGTACACAGTAACATATTTTTTTTAGATTAACTCACCCTGGATTTCGACAAGGTTCAAAATAAACTGAGGGAGATGCGAGGCCACAAGTCTACAAAGAGAAGGGATACTTAAAAGACAAATCCTATACCTCCGTCCTTTGATCGTGGGAGAACCACGCTTTGGCATTCATGGGTCGGCTCGAATAGAGTTATATCTCGGCCTCACAGAAAATCGGTGTAAAAAAGAGCTCGCACAGCGTTTCATCGAGTGAGTGAGGATACCAGAGGCCTACCCCAATCCCTTCCCCCATACCCCTCCCCATTCCGCAAAGTTCGGCACCGCACTTGTGATGCTTCTAGTGTTGCTTACTAACAGACGATACGTCTGCTCGTTTAACTCATATTCCATAAAAATATAAAAACACTATTTTTCCCACGGGTGTCGTAGAAGCAGACGGAGGCAGCAAACTATAAAGGACAACAAGTCTACCTACTCATCTAACCAAAGTGTTATTGTAGGCCTATGTAGGCCCATGTCCAACAGTGAATTATTAAAGGCTATTAATGTAATGTGAGATTATAATAAAGGGCAGCGTTATATATTTGATTCCATTAAATTAAACAATTAATGAATTATTTAAAAAAAGAAACCCGACAGACTATTATTTTGGTTTTATTTTAATTTTGATGTACGCAGTACTACTCTTACGACTAAGACGGATCTATTAATACGACTCACATAAAAATATGACAAGCCGTTTAGGTTCTAGGGTTCTATACACTCAAAAACATAACCCTACTTCTTTCTCAGTCGGGTAAATAGTAAATATTTCTGTGTTTGTGTAAAACTTTTTTATAAACCGAGAAATTCCGTAACACATTTTTGGACAAAATGCTATAGTTGTGAAATAGAAAGTTTTTTAAAAGTCATTAAATATGATTGCATTGATGGTGCAATGGTTTAAGTGGTCGTCACGCCGCGCCGTTTTCATCTGCGCTAGGGTTCAAATGTGATAACACTTTGTGTGATCCACAAAGTACTTCTCAGAGTCTTCTTCGTGTCTGTTTGTAAAATCCACACAAGAATATTCTAAATATGGAAGTTATCTTTTATAAAAAGAAAGATGCAGGTAAGTTGCAAAGTAGGTAATACAGTGTTAGCTTAAATATTAGCTTTTACTAGCTAGTACTGTAGAAATGTTTTTTTATGGAATAGCGGGCAAACGAGCAGACGTATTGCCTGATGGTAAGCGATTACCGCCCCCCATGGACACCAGCAACACCAGAGACGTCACAAGTGCGTTGCCAGCCTTGGGGGATGGGGGGATGAGGGGAAAGGTTGGATTATGGGCCTTCGGTATCCTCACTCACTCGCACGGCATCACAGAAAACCGGTGAAAAACAGCACCTGCGCTGTGTTTCACCGGTTTTCTGTGATGCCGTGCTATCACTCCGGTCGGGCCGGCCCATTCGTGCCGAAGCTTGGCCGAATGTTTCATCAGAATAATTCTCATAGTGTCAAAGTTCTAAAAGTGAGTATTACATAAATTCTCATAAAATGTCAAGTAGTTCCCACACGAATCTACGTAGCTTAAGATTGTTCATAAAAAGAGGCACCTTGCATTTATTTGTTACTTTTCGGCAGAGTAATAAGTGTAGTAATTTAGTAAAGATTTTGAATAATGATTGCATTGAAAAAGTGCGCTAAAGCATATCATGAAAGACTGTATCTTGACAACGTTTTTCATTAAATTGTTGAATTATGACTGTACCCAAAAACAGATACAAAAATACATATTTTTTAAAGGCAGTTCATAAAATAATCTCTGCATATTGCGTTGCAAACGCATAAGATTAAATACACGTATGCAACGTAATATTTAAGATGAAATTACTGCTTTTTTTGCTTTTCCTTAACCACTTTCCGAATACTACATTTTTTGGGATAAAAAGTTGCCTACTTGCTATTTCAAACTATAATTTGAATTCTTTTTCAAATGTCATCCAGAACCATTCAGCTGTTTTTGCATCAAAGAGTTCACAAATTTTCGTGTTTATATTATTAGTAGGATAGGATAACAGAGCTTAGTAGATTTTTTAATTGTAATCTTTGCAATTTCCCAGTATCTAATAAAATATGTAAAAAGAAATACCTCCAAAACCTACAAAGAGATAATCACACAAGCAATTGTATTCTATTTAGGTAACTTGAGAGAATAATATTATAACAATAAATACGAGTGTAAATCGCTATTGTTCTATTCAACATAAATTCATAAAAGCGATTAGGTTACGTATATACTTGTTCATGAGGCTTAAGCCCGTATTGAAATTCCGTTCGATATGAAAATACAAACGCCGATGGCAAATCCCTATCAGTATCCAAGGATATCTGATATCTGTAAAAGAACATTTTATTTGAATACTTTATTCAATCAGACGTAGTCTGCAAATTTATGCGTTTTAAATCAACAGAAATTGATGATTGAAGATCCCCGAGTTGGGAAATATCTTTTGATTTAATGGCGCATTTGAATGGTATTGTGCTTCATCTTGATGAATAGTATCTATGGGTTCTTGGGAATTATTGGTAATGCAACAGTAATACTCAGGGTTTTCAATTGAATTATTAATAACTCATTTATCTATATTTTACTAGTCGGTTATTAAAAATATTTTAAAATAGAAAATATAGGGTGGCCTCTAATCAAAACAAAATGAGTTTTTGTTTAAAGTTGCTAATACTGAATACTATTGCTTGCTCTGATTAGACGTACTGTGGTCAATAACACACATAACAATAAGTTAACGTTCTTACATTAGAAAGCTTTGTTAAAAAGACAATTTTGAAATTGATTAGTA
Organism: Hyphantria cunea; assembly: GCA_003709505.1. NCBI lineage: Eukaryota > Metazoa > Arthropoda > Insecta > Lepidoptera > Erebidae > Hyphantria > Hyphantria cunea. The sequence continues at coordinate 734,648 of PKRV01000109.1, forward strand.
TAGTATAGTAGTAGTCTATGTGTATCATGTTAGTATATATAAAAAAATGTATTGAAAAGAAAGACGTCTAGAAATTTAAAATGTTTGTAAGTGATTTTTGAAAACTCCTGGATTAAAGTTAACATGACATAAAGAGGTAGCTTATAGAAATGAATAATGTACATCAACAACCCATGATGTCCCACTGCTGGGCTCGGGGTCTCCTCTCAGGAGCGGGTTAAGGCCATACGTCCTCACGCTGGCCAAGTGTGGGTTGGGGACTGGTAAGACTACGTAGTGGCTACATATAATCTTGGCGTTGGATGTTTTTAAGCCGCCCAAAGGTCTTAGGCCGCGCCGTCGTTGCTTACTCTCGGTGATTTTTTTCTAATCACCGAGTGCAACTGGGCTATGAGCGCCTATAATATACATCAATGCTATATTAAAATAATGTACGTGGTATTGATACTTCATACATACCTATTTTTGACTATCAACATCTCCCTAATCTTCTTTATCAATTTGGAAAAAAAAAACTTCGAGAAAAAAAACAATACATTGGTTCAAAATCAGAACAAGTAAAGTAAAGTAATAGAATAACCCACACGGAGAACTTTTTCATTGTTGATCACCATTCCAAGCGGTTACAATTAAATTATTCTTGTACTCAAATACTCCTATTTCATTTGTTAAAATACCAGCAACTTACAGTCGTAACTACTCCGCAACTATACAACATATCACAGCGAGAACGTGCCCCTCTATTCCCGCTGTTAAAATTCCCAAGACGCAATTAACCCGACAGCAACATCCTGTAATATTTAGCGAAATTAGTTATAAATATCTTTAAGCCTAACGATTATATGTAAAACAGGGGATTGCTGTTATTCAACGGTAAACATTTGTAGTTGCGGATTTGTGTAATCTCAAATTTAGTTCCATTTAATAGTTTCTACTTCAGTTGAGATAAATGTGGAACTGCTATAGAATGACGCAATTTCTCTCTAGCACATTAGTGTGAAACCATGATAACTAAGTACACAGTACTTACTTAGTAAATAAGCGATATAAGATGTGATTTACACGCATGGTACAAGTATTTATTTTATTATTAGAGGTATTAACAAGTGACACACATAACTTTAATAGCTAACCAGTTCAAAAGAACTCAATTACTGAACATTTTGATTATTTAGAATAAGTTTTTTGGTTAAAATACCTTACATTCTAATGCCAAGATTAGAAAGAAATCACGATAATATCTTCCAATTAACGTTACATAGAATTTTAATCATAATTAGGACCGTTCAGACCTCGTAATTAGGATTACATAAAATATAAAATCCGTTAAACTGGAGCTGTGACGACTGGCCGTCGTCACAACTCCAGTTTAACGGCAAAATATATAACCAACCATAGTACTAATTGCAAGAAAAAAGTATTTTCTACACCGTAATAAAACAGTCCCATTTCAAACGGCCACAAGAAAAAGCTTGCGGCGAATCCCTTTAAGAAGGGAATTAAAGTGTTCCCTTTGACACACATTGAGATTGGAAACATTTTCTCATTTAAACAAGTCTACCAGGAAATGGTTCGTACTTATATAAAGGCATTCTTATATTGTGCGCGTACGTAACGTAAAAAATACTGAAAGTAATAAAGATGCAATACAAGTATGGTTGATCAAAATGTTTTTTACTTAATTAAATAGAGGTTTAGTTCGAGTCAAATATTAAAGAGTATCAATAATAACCAGTTAGAATCTTCGATACAGGATGAACTTTGTCTTGATTAAAGTGTGTCTGACGTTTTAGAATACATATGCTGGCGGATGGTAAAATAAAGTTCAAGAATTGATGTAATCAATTTTCTCGAGTTATGGAAAGATAAAGAGCTATAGCAAATACTAATTATTTTTTAGAGAATAGAAAGCAAACCGAGCATACAAGTCACTTGATAATAAAACTAATGTCAACCTTGAAAATCTACGACTCGATCTATGAGTTCCCCTTTGCAAAATTATGGGGATTTGTAGTCCGGTATCCCTACTTATTCTCCCATTGCCGAATCATGGGGATTTGTAGACCGGTAACCTCCCTTACTCGGGGAAAGATAAAATTAATTAAGACTTTTATAAGGGCATGGTTTCCCTGTTTTATTATTTTGGTAGATGATCGTGAAGGCAACTCGCTTACTCAAATGTCACAAATTATGTAAATACTTAAAATATGTTCTACTAACAGACAGTAAAAGAAGGTCTGAATATTGACTGAACCTTTATGTATTGTAAAGAAACATAAATATTGATTTTTTAGTAAATCCGCTTAGTGACACGAAACTCGCTAAATGTTTTCTATGAAAACAGTAACAATGTTTGACACATGGCGAACTTGGTCACAGATTATGTAAATGTTTGTGTCGTGTTTTACTAAGCGTGATTGTTACTGTAACGGATTTGAAACAAAAACTTAGTGTATTTTCAAACAATAGAACCCCTATATTCATAGTTAGGGGCAGTATTGGGTATTACAGTTTTATCTGCATGTTTCACTAAAAAATAAAAAGTTCTACCATAGTTAAAAGTTTACAAAAAATTTCAACTAAATATAAAACTATCATTATTTAAATGAAAACTCACGCAATAGAGTACACACGGCCAGTGCAACTTGGTAGAAACGTCAAGCAGTGTTGCATTTTGTTTCATATTTTTACAAATTTAAGCTCTCTTCATTTTAGTTATTTCCCATATATTAATAATAAAATAAGTTACATTAAACAGTATACTGGTACAGCTCTTTTATAGATTTTGCGGTCTTAACGTAGCACCTCGTAGCGTTTGTGCTACACGGCCTACGATGGTTCATGATATCGGCGGACTACTGTATGAAATCGTTAAACTCCATAAAAATAACTTTTAAAATTTTCTAAAGTAGTAAAAGACTTTATTTTTCGAAAGCTAGTTCTTATCATGTTGAGTATGACAATAGCATAATGATTCTTAACTCTTTGGTAGTCGGAAATAAAGCGGATATTTACAGTATTTACCATTTTATGACAAATCTACAAAAACGATGTATAAAAACAGTCTTCATTGTTTTCGCAACTCAAAGTGCTTTTAAAAATGACAAGGGTTGGCATGGCTTTGACATATTAACGTGCGACACGTATATGAACAAATATAATAAATGTTATATTACTTGTAGAAATTTTACAAAACTCTCAAACTGAGCGTCCCTTATCGTCTCTTTTGAGTTTTAAAAAATGCTCGTAGAAGTTTGCTATGTCAACATATAGAAAGAAACTTCTAGTAAACTAATGTCAATAAAATTACGAAATATTGAAGAATTACAATAGAACCTGCTGCGGCAGTCTGTGGCTACTACAGTATGTAGTTTTAGTATATGACCGCTTCATTCTTTTTGACTTCAGAAAAGTATAAAAACAACAGAGAAATTCGAATAGTCACATTCGTTTATATGTATTTGAGAGTCTTGTGATAATACCAGTCAGTCCTGTCATATCGTGGTTTAATAGGCCTAAACCTCCTTCTGAGTAAAGATCTATGTCCACCATAGGGCTTTTAAAGACTGCTAACGACAGATACCATTCTTATGACAGATTGATTTTTTGTTTGCATAACAAATAAAATTGAGAAATCGTTTTTTGTTCTTGCGAAAAATGGTTCCCATTTCATGTCATTGACATTTTTTATATTTTTTATCATTAATTTCATCACGACAGAGACCTAACACTCGAAGAATTAGTAGAAGTATTAATTCTTAGAATTGAAGACTTCAAATACTTGACATTATCAGAAAAAGCTGGTCCGGCTGATTGCCATCTCATCAAAAGAAGAAGAACAAGAACAAATAACATTATTTTCGAAAAGTTTACAAGTTAAATCTTTTTCTTTTAATTAATAAGTAATTTCGATAGTTAGTTACAATAGAAGATAATAAAAGTGAATTAAAAAGGGCACTTTACAAATTAATCATTTAATACTTCAACTACGGGCGCTTGTTAGCTTAGAAATTTTCAAACATTCAAGTTATATTACTTTAATATTATAAAACTTAATGTTATAAACTTTGAAAGTCATAAATGTTCTACAGGAATGAATGCAGGTACTGATTATACAACTCGTACATCACGGCGTTCAGAATATTATTTACATTAAGAATAATTAATCAGTGAAAAAATAATAATAATGATAAAGAAAAAAGTAATAAATTAATTTTTAAAAAATCCATTTTTAATTTTGACAAACAAAGTATGTTCAGGCAGCAAGAACTCGCATTTCAAGGGTTCATTCACAAGTGGAGCAAAATAAAGATTTTTGAATTTTTAAATGTTGAGAATACATATTTAAACATCTTTGCATGCATGTATTCAGTCAAATCCAATTAAAGTCAAGAACTGCATCGAGTTGACATATTTGTTTTTAGTCTGGCTTAAAGACCGGCTTACGAAGATTTATCCGTTTAAAATTCATAAATATATTGTGAAATATTTTCACAAGTAAAACACAAATAACATTTAAGATAAAAATGTATTATCCCGGAATTCATAATACGCAAGTTTTCCAAGATTTTAAATGTGTATGTTATTTTGATAAACAATTCAATTAGCTATAAATCTTAAATTTAAAAAAAATAATTCAAATATAAACATTCTATCACTATAACAAAACTTCTCAACATAAATTGAAGATATTATATTCAAACACCACGCCCGCTTTACACGACACATTCAGCGAGTTTTACTATCCATTTAGTTCGCAAATTTCGACTTCAAATTCAGATGTAAGCGTTCAATCAATCATTTTAGCGACTCATGTCGACGCCGCAATGATACCGAGAGAGCGTATTACAATGTTACAAAGTAACCTGTGTACTCATAAATGGCTCATTTACAATTAAGCGACAGGGAAACTTGTGACATTTAATCGCGATATTGTTCTCCCTGTTTTGCTATGATTGACATTTGTTCCCTCACTCCATTTGCTAACGTACGCCAAGAATATGCTTACAAGTGGAATTGAATTGTATATTATCACTTCATTATGACTTGTTGCTAAGTAAATATTGGCGATACTCGCATCCTAAGTGTTTGTAGACTGACTATATTGTTATGATCATATGTTTTATATTAAGAAACATGTATTTATTACATGTACTTATCTCGGTTCATAGATTACTCTAAATGCGATAAAGTAGGTTTTTATTTGTGAAAAATTGGCTTAAGGATAGTTAGAAATAGGTGTGTCAAAGAAAGGGATCGGTATGTTTTATGTAATGATTGTCGTCGACTGCGGGAATCCGCTCGCTCTACACAGCACACCTACTAGATAACAGCGCTTCGAAATAACAAACGATGAGACTGTTCTGGATTACGTAAACCAATAAAGAATTTTATAAATATTTCGCCACAACCTGCGAAATATACGACGATCGATAAGAAAAAGGCTTCTATATAGAAAATTGCCACCGCTAATGTAATGAGAAGGTGACTTTTCGGAACAGATCGCAGTAAACATGATACGGCGCAGTCGCATAAATTGTCTCTCGGCTATTAATGCTATCGGAAAAACCATTATTTACTAACGGATGGCGGTGTCAGTGCGTGTACATGTTTACGCGTGGCGATGCCGGTGGGCCGGTACTTACGCGACGGGCGAGGGGCGTCGCGCGGCTCGCGAGCTCGGTGCACCGGTCACCTCTTGCACTCCATTGATGAGCGACGCGGTAAGATTCGCGGGCGGTGTCGCATGTGTGGGACGGGACGCGCTGGGTCGCGCGGGCGAGCCGGCGAGCGCGGCGGGACTGGCAGCCGGCGCCCGCCGCACGTGGCCGCTCAGGTATCAATCAATCGATGCGCGGCGCGGCTGCGGCGCGGGCGCTAGCGGGCGCGGCACATTCATGTCGCGCGAACAGCTGACGGCCGAGCCCCGTAAACATGAATCGGTTCACGCTCCCCGCGGGCCCTGCGTCCTCCGAGCCCCGCACACCGCGCTCTCCATCCGCCCTGACCTACTCTGCGCAGGGCGCTGGCGAACGCGAACGCTTACACCACAACACATTCTACGAAATAGGGTAAACGCTACGGATGTACTATTTTATCTCACTAAAGTAAAGAGTCAATAAAATTTTGAATTTGTTTCTCTATCTCTCTTTGGTTTGAAAAGGAATTTATGAATACATGCACTTTGAAGTTTATTAATATAATTTGCAATGCATTGTATAGTGCTGATAACAAGATCACACTATTACGTAATCTATTACTGCCTATACCTTTATCTAGATTAAATAATTATAATTAACATTATATAAAAGCTATCACTATAATGAGTCGAACGTCGTTCAGTGATTCGGAGGTCGCGGCGCTGCGTGACGGCGCGTGCGTGCAAAACGCTCGTCCTGAAACACCCGACACATCCCGAGCTCAGGGCAGTCGGAAAAATCCGACAGACGGATCAACTGAAAGGCTGTGCTGTTCTCTCGCTAAAGTATATAAACACATTTAATATTAGCGATACTACGATTTGCTCCATACGAGTTCTATCACTTTATCATTGCACGACACCTATTTTTTTATGTTTAATTTAAATTGGAAAATCCTACTAGTAATTAACATTTATAATAATATTCTATTGAGATAACTTTGCCATATCATGGTTCTAATGAACTTAATTATATCGCATTGCCGAGCTCATGTTGCACCTGAATTTTAAAAATAATGATTATGAAAACTATGGATATTTGTTTTTTTGAAATATTTGTCACTTTACCTGTAGCTATTCTTAGATGTCTGTAGATAGCATGTGGTTGTCAAAATAACCTTACAACAACATATGAACCGAAAACTTGGAACTTGACCTTGACGTTTAATTTTTAAAGTTGTTACACTGTATGGATTTACACTACCTGGGTAATTATCGCTTGATATGTCAGTATGGAGAGTTATTGCAATTAGAGTGGCTATTGTCCACTAGTGGACTGCGATAAGCTGATGATGCTGATGAAGTTATTATAAACTAAATATTTACCATGCTCATCATACCATCAGGCCATTATCACTGATAAACTAACACTCTTGTTCAACATATTTTCCAATTTTTTTCGTATGTAACAGCAGTATCCAGGGATTTATTTTTTAAGTTACACCTGGTTTCCAAGCTTTACTGATTACCCGGCGGTTTTTAGTGTGTGTATTTCCCGTATTTGTGATCACGTAGTTTTCTTAAAAAATTAGCACAAAGATATTTCTTCCCATCATATTAACTGACTATATTTTATTACAAAAACCATTTGTTAATTAATTTTCGCCATTAAAGCTAATACAAGTGCATTTACAAATACTCCAATACATTATTTTGATTACTTACTCAAATGAAATTGAAGCTCAGTCAATTTGTTAATGACTGTATCCACAATGAACGCAATGTAATTTATATAAAAGTTCTGCTATTAATATACTTCTATATCGTTCTTTAAGTAGGCCACTTTTGTGAACATATCTTTAATCGTATAGATCAGAAAATCTTAAAAGCATTATATAAAGTGAAATTATATTCATGCACTTATTCTCTGACTTATCAGGAAATCTGAAAAAGAAGGTTGTTGAGAAGTAGCGGCTAGCGTATGAGATCAAGAGGTCTCGGGTTCGATTTTCAGGATCGATTCTCGGGTTTCGAGTTTTTCTGATTACATCAATAACTAAAAACAGCCCAAAGTTTAAAAGTTGGAGGGTTAAGACCCCTTCGGTTGCCGTCAGTCCTGTTCCTTTGCTTTTAACGGTCGTGTCAGATAACCAGCCCATTAGATTATAAGAATGAACGAACAAAGAGTGAACCACCACGTTTACTCACACACTTTTCACTATAATATCTCCAACGTAGGTGGGTATTCTCCGTTGAGACTAGCTCCTTATGGATATGGATAACGGTCACGCGTGATATTCGTTCATTATTTAAGCAAAGTATCAAGATACGCAAGCTTAGAACTTCTTCTCGTAACTTTCAATTAACGTAGTTAGTAAAGTCAAAATAAAAACAATCTATTCATCATGAAGACAATTTAAAATTGCAATGAGTCCAAAGAATACATCAATGGAAAACTACCGTTTTCTTTAATATGTAATTGAAAGTGAGCAGCGCAGGCCGCTGGATGAACGCCAAAAGCAACAGTTCTTTACGAGAACATGTAGGCAATCGTAACATAATATTCTGAGTCTTTCATCAGACACTTTGGCAAGGATTTTTTAAACAGTCTTGTATGACTTTCAACACGGTATCTATAATATCACAATGCCGGAGGATTTTTGGCAATTCATAAAGCAATAACCAGCGTGACCTTCGATTCTAAGTTCATATTAGGTTGAAGATTTTTAGTTTACTGTGGCAAGATTTATAACATTGATTGAAATCATTTCAGCATGGACAAGGCGGTGAGATGAAGTGAGAAGATGGTCTCAATTTCTTCTCAACCACATTTTTTTAATTTCATCACGACGAAGACTTGGAATCTCGATGGCTTAAGACTTGAAGAATTTAAATACTTCACATTGGGCAGAAATAGCTGATTAGCTGGTTGCCATATCATCACAGAAAAGAAAAAGACTGCCATTTATACGAGCAGAAAATAAAATTGATGTTCTTCGCATAATTTTGATTATTTTTTATCATAAGACTGTACAAGTAGCCGGATTACCAGGTGTACCCTAAAAAGGAACTGCCTGGAAACTCGACGGACTTCGAGTCATCTATAGGTTGCAGAAGACCCATTCTGAGTGGGAAAACCGATGTTCCCAGGGTGCGCACGCTACGTAGCGTTTTGCGCTACCAGTCGTAACAAAAAATCATATAAGGTGTAGAAATAAAAGTAAACCGAAATTGCAAACCCAAAAAAACATGCACATTAATGTAAATGAGTAAAACAAAGCTTTTATGAGATGAAAACAGTCCACACGCTGCATTAGCGTCACTCTCCTAGAACTCTGAAGCAACAGTTGGCAGTGATGTGTCGGATTTCAATGAAACAGTTGTGCATATTTAAGCACCAACATGTTGGCTCGTATGCGTACGATGACACAATTGTCTCTTTGTTTGCCTTTCGAGACGGCGAAAATGTAGTTCATTCGTAGTTTATGTTCATTTACATAATGACTTTAATGTCGTATTAGAATTTATTGATTGAGTACTGAGGCATTTCAGTTTTAAAATTGTTTTATGTTATATGACGCTGCAATGGATGGATTTGTATAAAAATATTTTCTATGAGAAAGATTGTTACACACTATTCTTTAATATTGTAAATATAAAATGACTATAGAGCTAAACTGTTCATTTGAAATTGTGATGATTTAAAAAAAATACATAGGTAGGTACAAGTAATGAATAGTGTTAATTCTGTTGAGCAAAGATTTTATTCAAAACTAGCTGAGCTCCGCGGTGTTACCCGCAGTTCTTGTACCGTGGGTAGCACCACGGAGCTCAGCTACTTTTAGCTAGTCTGAAGTTAGTAAAACGTTAGTCATAAAAAAGCCTGAGTTGCTGATTATATCATCAGCTATCTGCCAGTGAAAGACCCGTCTAAATCAGTACAGCCGTTCCAAAGATTGGCCGGATCAAACACAGACTGGCCGACAGACAGACAAAAAATGTAAAAAACTTTATTTTGTTATATGTATCGTGTTAATATTACAAACAGACACTCCAATTTTATTTATTTGTATAGAAGATATTTTCATTACCTAAATTTGTTTCAGTTGACAAATCATATATCCTGAAATTATCTTGAGACTGATGGATACTCTACTAGTACTTTACTTAGGTTATAATTAACATGTGTTACAAGTCCACGACAAAAAAGGTGCTATTATTACTCTACATTTTTTCACTGGATTGTTCCCCATGCAAAATAACGTAATATTATAAAAGATATTAACACTTAAAGAGGATCGGGCTGAAGTAACTAAAAGTTACCGTGGGTGAGCCACGTTTCACCGAGTGCGTAACGATAACGGAGGCCCATAACCCAACCCCTCTCCCCATCCCCCTCGCCATCCCTAAGAGCCGACAACGCACTTGTGACGCCTCCGATGTTGGTGTGTCCATGAGCGGTTGTAATCACTTACCATCAGGCGAAACCTGGTCGAAACGTCAGGCAAATCAGAGGTATGTATATGTATGTAATACCTTTAAATGCGTGATCACGTAAGTTGCTGTGAAAATTATTATTAAATCAACAGAACAATTTTGAAAGCCCTTTAGCTAGCACAGTCCTGAATTTCGAACCAGGCAAGATCGCAGAGCTCACGTCCCTGTCTGGTTATCTCTGTAAGTAATATAATTGAGTACAACAATTATATGATGGTTATTTTTAATAAATGTGATTTTTACCATAAATATCATACATTTCTGCTGGTCAAATCAGTTAAGATTAGAAGATTGACAACCAGGTAGCAGCACCTAAATCTTCCCATCAAATTTCAAGGTGGAGACACTCATAGTTCAGGCGTTTACGGACTTGTGTTAATGTGTGACGGTCAGGCGCGGCCACAGCCTGAAATTTTGGGAGGGGTACTTATACCTAATAAAATTTATCGAGCAAATTAAATTACATTACACGATAAACAATTTTATTGCACACATTGAAAAACAAATAAATATCTTTTTTTTTGGTAAATCCATTGAGATGATAATACTTGATACTTCTGAGACTATCTGTGGATAAATATTAAAAGAGGAGCTAGACCAGACAGTGGGAAGAGTTGCCAGAATTTTCAGCAGTCTATAAATTTGGGTTACGATCATCAACGCGAATTTTGATTGTATAAACTACCAAGTTAGGAAATTTTGTATAAGTATTTTCCTTGAGCTCCCGTTTACATTTTGAAATCACAATGGTTATAGAAACAGTAACGAAACGGGAATAACATATTGGTATTTTCTTCACATTAAGATCCCTATGTTTAGATTTTGGCATAAAACTGCCTAATATAAAAAAAAAGCTCATCGAATCAGCAGAAAGTCAGTCCTGTAGGGCAGTCAGTATGTTTTCTATCAGTGGAATATAAACAGTTCTCCGAAAATATTCGTCGTCATTATATATCATTATATCCTCAATAATTGTCGCAAAGAGACTCACCAAGGCTTAGTACAAGGACTCATAATAACTAGATAATACTCAGTTTTTCAGCTAGATTTAGTGCCTCCACAAATAAGTTGTAAAAATTGCCATCCGAATTTTCCCATTTATGTAGTAAAACGTCCGTATCTTTGAGAGCATCTATCTGATGCCTTTGAATCTTAAATAGTTTTTTGTAACAAGCGGCTATGCGAAACAGTTGCAGATGAAATTTTAACAATTAATTAATAAACGTATGAATAAAAAGTAGGATACAAATAAAGATCGATAAATACGATTGTAAAATTTTAGAGCATGTCGTAAGCAATTAGTTGCAGATTTGCTGTCTTGCAGATTGAGATTTTATTTAGTTCATCAATAATTTCACTCATGAGTTGCCTTGATATTGCAATGCATAAATAAAATATCCTTCAATCACAGGACTACTAGCAGTGTCATCTCGGCAAAATTTTGCTGTCCACATAATATTATTTTTAACTACCAGGTGTCAAATAATTCCTATCCTTTGATTTTTATCCTGATTGATCAACTATGGAAACTGAGCTGAAAAAAGCTTCCAGCTCCAAGTAGCAGCTGGAAAAAATAAGGCGTGTACGATTTTGGGGGAATCATGTCCCCCCCTCTTCTGACCGCGCCAGATGGCGCTTTCACTTACCAGCAGATGACACGTCTACTTGTTTACTGACTGTACTATATAAAATTAGAAGAATGAAAATATGATAAACTTATGAGCCGAAGTGCCCGAGTCATTATTGTGTTTCAGCTACTCGCAGCTGCCTTCAGAGCTAGTAGTCGTAACTACTAGCGGCGTGGTTGTGCCGACCGTCGACTGGGGTACACTACCGAAGTTAGCGAGCATCGCAGGTGCACTGTCATTAAATACGGTATTTTAAGTTATTATTTATGCAAAGGTACAGTCCATTCGCCTTTACTTTGTACCTAGGGGTAGGTTCAGGGATTTAATAGCTATTTACTATGAAATAAAAGACACAGTTTCAAAATAATTATATTTACTTAAACAGTAGCTTATTACACTATACCAAGTTTCGAGTACAATAGAGTAAGAAATACGTTTATGTACCTTAAGATCCTCTATTATCTTATCTGTAAATATACGGATCGACTGTCCCTTGTCTAAATTCTGACTAAAACATGAGACAATCACACTCGCATTCTAGGAAAAGAAATGCATATTTATTGAAAATACTTTTATGTAAGGAAAAAAACAATCGGGAACGACACGACAAAGGAATTTAAAGAAAATCAATTTTTAACACAATAATTTTATATTTGTTTGCATATTTTAATTATCATTATATCCAACATATAGAACAAACACGGGTCTTTCGTTATTTTTAAATTATGATTTCATCACATATAAAACAAACTTACAAATAAGTCCAGAATGGCTAAACCGGTTATTTTAACGGTTAATTTAATAGTTCTAGTAATCCGAATGGAATATTTTTTAAAATTTATTATAATTAAGTTTAAAAAAACGATCATGTGCTGCCGGACTCGCGTACTGAGGGTTCCGTACAAACCCGTAGACCTTTCTCAGTTCTACTGTCGCTTGTAGCGCCTTGTAATCGACACTCGCAAGGGAATAAATTCCAAGGGATAGTAGACCTGAGTATTTGATATGAATTTCAATTTGATACCTCCATATGTTTCTTAGAGAAACCTTGACAGGCAAACAGACAGAAGGACAACAAAGTGATCCTATAAAGGTTCCGATTTTTCCTTTTGAGGTACGGAAGCTTAAAAATCATTTTTTCATGTTTTTGTGCATAGAGTATGGACCCGATTGAAAAGCAAGGTGTGACTAAACAAGCAGATGACTGCGGGAAACTACTGGTAATCAATAAATAAACAATTCTAAATTCATATACACACGTATCTTAACATTAAATTACAGTCAGCGATCAAATTACCACTGAGGAAAAGTGTGAAATGATATTTTGTAACTACTATGTATTACATACTTATTGTATACGTAAGTAGGTACATTAACGTACACTTGTACGTAACCCAGCAAAAAGTCAATTTACAATCCTTTTGTTATATATTTTAGTGAACGTATTGTAGTGCATTATATTTCGTCACATATTTAAAAATAATATGAATATGTTATTATTTTTTTACGCACTATTTTCAAATCTACTACACGCTACGACAAACCAAAGCAGAAAGCACTAAAGTCAGATGTTATGAACGCAGAAGACTCCTTGACATTTACTAGCCGAGCAACATTGTTGCTAGATTTTCTTACACGCAGGAAATAGGTCTTTTACCGCATTATTTATTATATTGAATTAATTATCGTACTTGCTTTTTTAATAAGCAACATAAACGGGGATATTGGTACAGTAAAGAGTTACGTACGTGTTTCCGAAAGAATTAAAATATCTCCAAGCCAAATTTCATTGAAATCATGCAGCGGTTTAGCCGTGAAAGCGTAAAAGATAGTTACTTTTGCATTTGTAATATTAAAGTATGGATGTTTGAACGAGAACTAAGACGCGTTGAATAATATGGATTATAAAGAACCAAAATTCACTGTTTTTATATATGTTTAATTTACATGTGTTAGCATTTGTTACATCACAGTGTAACACATGCTTATGTACTGTACTGACCTCTAGAAAGAGACATTCGGCTAATATCAGCTTTGTAGAGCGTTGTCTCTTTCGCACGAAATACTAACAGTCCGTAACTCCACCCCATTTGTCGAACGACTGACAAAACGTAACACATGTAGTGTGCGAAAGGGACAACGCTCTACAAACCCGAAATTAGCCGAATGTCTCTTTCTAGAGATCAATGTGCATTATTTCTTGCCCAGTACTGTAACATTCTTGTTACATAAATGGATTTATCATTACGAATGATTATGAACTATTAGATTAGAACCACGATAGTCTAATAATAATAAAAGGATTGGCAGAATTCACAAATTGTAATTCCTACTTAAGTTATTTTACGTACCTTATGTCCGTACGTTACTAAGTTAAAATTGTAACTACCTTGGCGATTCGATTTTATGTTTTGTTCTTACATTTAGATACGAGGTACATAAAATTATTCGTCTCTATTATAAAATAAAACAAAACAATTTCTTTGTAAAATATTCTGTTTGATTTCGAGTCAAATTAAAATTTTAACAAACAATTAAATATGCGATTTAGTATGTGTATCCAAATTTATGATCTTCCATTATTTTCAAAACAGCAATTTAGTTATTATACAAATAATATTATTTTACAAAGCGTTGAACACACATAATATAGTTTTTTTTTTTACATTTTTAATCTATGAATCAATTTTCGTTGAAGACTGAACATGACTCAATGATAATGGCTACACAATAGTTATAGAATAATAAATTATCATATTACATGGTTTAGAAAAAGATTAGATAATTAAGGTCTTTCAACTTGGAACTTTGGGTTTCAATTCTATACTATTTAAGTCATAATGTAGTCATGTAAAGCAAAATCAAATCTATTGTGTACTTGCCTATAAAACATTAATATAAGCACACATTTGATAGAACTACAGGATCAATAGTCGAGCGCCCACTCGTTCTCTTGCAGAAAAGCATCTACGACTTCCTTCATCGTAAAGTTGGGGATCAACTGGTCCGCGGTCAGCTCCACGCGAGTCACTGGATCGAAGTGGCCCACGCGCTAATTAGGATAAAACAAACACTCATTGTGAATTTAGATACCAACAACTTAATATGGAAAGATGACACCTTAGTCAAATTAGTTGCTTTTTATCAACAAAACAATAAACAACAACAACAACCCATAATGTCCCACTGCTGGGCTCGGGTCTCCTCTCAGGAGAGGGTTAAGGCCATACATCCCCACGCTGGCCAAGTGCGGGTTGGGGACTGGCAAGAATACGTTGTGGCTACGTAAATCTTGCCGTTGGATGTTTTTAAGCCGCTCGAAGGCCTCCAACAAAGCTTCACGACTGTTATCGTATGATAACAACCGGAACCGACTGCTTAACGTGACCTCCGAATCACGGAGACGCTCATGGTAACATGCCACTAGCGGTCACCCATCCAGGTACTGACCGCGCCATCGTTGCTTACCCTCGGTGATTGTTTCTAATCACCAAGTGCAACTGGGCTATGAGCGCCATAACAATACGCCAATAACTTTGTATGAAAAATGTTCTTAATACAAACTTGTGACGTCACTCAATTGAGCAATATATTTCAAAGTTTATTTAATTATAATTTGTAATAGAAACGAAAAGCAATAATAATTATATTTACCGAGATGATTTGTAATATTCGTTTTAATGAGGGAGACATCGATATTTAGTTACGATACAGTCATCTACCCTATTATAATTAATGATAATTCTAATTCTATTTTAAACATGGTAATGTGTTGTAGTATTAAGATTTCGTTGATCATTGTGTAATATATTGAAGTCTAAAGCTAACGACCATGGTAATTAAATACATTAATATTATTCGGAAACCTAACACACAACACTATCTGGTCCCAAACAAAACAAAGTTCTAGACAACTTTAGTTAATACATATACATACATATTATACATGGAAAACCCCAAATAAGCAGGTCAAACCTCCTTGCTTAATTAAGGATCTTCTGTTTTATATATTTTAGTCTACGTATTACAGTCCAACCCGGGAATCGAACCTGAGACCCTCAAGCAGAAGAGTCGCATACGCTACTACTTTTTTTTCTTTTTTTAAAAGACAACTCCCGCATTAGGAATATACATTCCTGTGTCGCGAGGGTACTACTGCGCCACCGATGCAGTTCAATTGATACGTTTAAATGATATTTATAATATTTTTGTACGTAAATCTTTTACAGATGTTTTTACATATAGGCCTTTACAGCTAGAAAGCCCCGGCATTTCTTAAGATTCACTCTGAGAAGAAATGCCCTAACAAATAATAAAGTTGTATGAACATTGATTATATAAAAAGTATAATAATAATATTTCGGACATCTGATACCTAAATCCATATAGTCTCAAACTAAGCTAAGCTTGTACTATGGGTACTAGATAACTGATATAAATACATACATACATTTTTTTGTACATATTAGAAAAGTCCGAAAGAAATATTTGCAGATCATACAAACATTTGGTCAAACCCGGGAATCGGACCCGAGACCTCAAGCATAGCAATCGCATTTACCACTACACCACAGAGGCAGTCAGTATGACTCTATATACCTCCAAATGTTGTTCAATATCCTTCTTCTCATACGTGATACCACTTGGGGTGATGACTGGCTCGTTTAAGATCTCGAAACTTATTTTCCCACATAAATAGTCCGGCACATCACGCTTCTGTAAACCAATAATATGTTACTTTAAATTATTGCAAAATAACGCGTTATGTTCGTTATGAAACAATAACGAAATTATTTTAAAAATTAGATCTTCTTTTAGTTACTTACCCTTCTTCTTTCGTCCATTTTGGAGAATAAATTATTTAATTCATTACTGTAGTTATTCTGTAAAACAAAAATTATAATTAATTAGCAGATTTCATTAATAGATAACTCTGAAGTTTTCTATAAGGACACACTATCTTTTTTATTGACCTTCTACTTCTTTATTACCTTATTATCAATGTGATTTTATGACAATGAATCCTAAAAACACCATTTGATTAGCAATTTCTTCTGCAGACTCTACTAGACAGGCCTAGCGAGAGGTTTTTAGGAGAAGAAGAATCTAAATCTAGAAATTATTTAGTATTACTAGTAATCGCCTGGTGGTAAAAATTTCGACCATAATTAATTTAAGTAATTATTTTTAGCTTTATGTTGTGGCGACTTCCACATACAATACAAAAGGATATGATAGCGCCATCTACCCAAGATACACCGAACTACGAAGTGACGTAACAACACGGAGTACACAACACTATTAATCCTGAATCCTGCAAGAGGAGTTCTTGCGACAATTAGTATATATACAAATTCCCAACTTTGCCTTGTCCGAGGACCGCCTCCAATACAAAGGAGGATCCCTTTGCGTTGGTAGCATAGCTCCACTTCCTCCACAATGTACATCATCATCAACAACAACCCATAATGTCCCACTGCAGGGCTTGGGTCTCCTCTCAGGAGAGGGTTAAGGCTATACGTCCTCACGCTGGCCAAGTTCGGGTTGGGGACTGGCAGAAATACGTTGTGGCTACGTAATCTTGCCGTTGGATGATTTTAAACCGCCTGAAGGCCTCCAACTAAGCTTCACGACTGTTATCATATGATAACAACCGGGAACTCCCCTTCCATATTAACTTTAACTGTGCCAAATTTCATACTACTCCGTTCGTGAAAAAGGGAAAAAGATTTTGTTTGACGTATTAAGTAATATATAAATGTCTTTATCAGTACCTAGTCTCAAACATATGTAGGTACAGACGTATTGTATTTTACTCTAAAACTCTGAAACTTACACATTCCACTTCGATTTTAGCTCCCTTGATACTCAATTCTTCCTCATTTAAATTATTATCCTCTATTTTTAGTGCTTCTATTCTACGCTGCATGTCTTCTGTTATTAGCCTGTAAGACATAACAATTTGTCTGTTTATAAATTGCAAATATTGTATTGTGTGTTGAATTTGCTTGTTATGTTAATAAAATTACACTTATTCTGCTTAACAATGCATAATAATATCATACATTCTCTATTTAAATATGTATCTATGGAAATTAAAATGAATCGCCGAAATGTATGTATGAGCATATCTTCCGATCGACTGCACCAAATTGGATAATTCTTGTTTCTATGTGTTCTTTATTGTCAGGAGAAGGTTTGTATAGAAGAAAATCAAAATACAATGGGAATTATTTAAAAAAATTGTCCGCGACTGTATACTTACTGTGGGAAGCTGAGGGGGACTTAAAAACTGAATAAGTTATTCAGAAGAAAAATGTGGCGGTACGAACTTAGCCGGGTCAGCTAGTTTTACAAATAACTCTGTCTGTCTGTTTCGCTTTCACAGCTAAACCGCTGCACCGATTTCATTAAAATTTCGCATGGAGAGTAAGGTAAGTAGTTTAAGTTTTTGAGGAAGAACATAGGCTACTCTTTACTGCGACAACCAACATGCACGGGGGTGGTCGGGCTACTCTTCACCGCGATAACCGACATACACGGGGGCCGTCAGGTACTCTTTGCCGCAATAATCGACATACACGGGGTCGGTCAGGCTATTCTTTACTGCGATAATCGACATACACGGGTGCGGACATGCTACTCCTTACCGCGATAACCGACATACACGGGGGCGGTCAGGCTACTCTTTACTGCAATAGCAAACATACACGGGGGCAGTCAGGCTACTCTTAACCGTAATAAACAACATACACGGGGTCGATCAGGCTACTCTTTGCCACGAAAACCAACATACATGTGAGCGGTCAGAAAGCTTATAATAAATAATTACCTATTCAAATAAGTTTGTAATTCAATTTCCTGTGCAATTCTTTTCTCCTCTTGTACATTCCATCTTTTTTTCCTAGCTAAGCGGATTTGTGCAGCAATATCATCACCAAAGTTCAACTTCTGTTCACGTGCCAGGTCGCTGGCTGAAAATATAAAAACATAATAGTTAGTAAAATATTAGTAAATGCAAAAAATCTGAACACCAGCTCTGCACACTGTGTAATTTAGCTAAGATGGTGACCCATTGCTTTGTATTTTGTGGACTTGTCAATATGTTGATAATTCATTGCTTTAGCTATGTCGTTTCAAGGTGAGTCCGACCATTTCAGGAAATGGACACATAATGATGTTATTAATTTTAAGAAATTATTTGTATTTATTTGATAGATGGAAACGGATAATTGAACTATAGAAACTATGAAATATAAGTCCCTTATCAGGAACATACATTCAGTGTCGCGGGGGCTTTTACAAACATACACGAAACGGACACAAAGAACACGGAGACTCGGAACAACAATTTGTAAATCAACCAAAATACAGTGCAGTAGAAAGCGGCACGGCGACCGTTCAAATCACTAGGCTAACCTGTAGTCCTCATAATAATACACTTTAAGTAACATGTGAACAACAGAACCAAATAAACCGAGAATACTTTCAACCACAAGTAATTAAAACACATTTTAAGAACTTTATAGGATTTTATGGTAAAATATGTATTGAAAAAAAAACGATTCGAGCGAGTGGATCCATGGGAAAGCTAGCTTTAACTATTAGAAACACGTAAATATAATCACCTCTATGTAAATGTTTGATAGCCTCATCATAGCACTCCAGCTCCACTAAAGCCTGTCCCAAGAAAAAGTGTCCCTTGACGTGGTTGGTATCTATGTCAAGTGCTCGGCGACAATCTTGGCATGTAGCATCCCATCTCTTCATCTTGAGGTGACATAATGCACGGTTTGTGAAATATGTCGCAACAGATGGGTTTTTTATCTAGAAAAGAAAACCTACAATGAAATATAATAAGTATGATATGAACTAACTTTTACTGTTTAGGTTCAAATTGTGCCGTTCACAAAATGCCTTCGAGTCGTAGAATGTCTATATCTCAAAATCTCCATTTCCTGGAATATAGCATGGCATTCTTAGATCTATTTGGATTCTGCTACTAGCTCACCCAGTTTTACCTGGTTATACGTTTTTACACAGAGCAATTGGCATCTGACCTCCGCAACCCTGAGGGAGAACTGAATTCGAAGGTTGAACTAGTTGTCAGTATATTTGCCCCGTCGCGGGCCGCCCCTCGGCGCCTCCATAGTGGTCAACTCGGTCCTCGTACCGGTTCGGGCCCAGATGAGGTATCTGGGCCTGATCCTCGACGGTAGGTGGCTCTTCGACGAGCACTTCCGACAGCTTGCTCCCAAGCTGGTCGACACTGCCTCCGCCCTAGGGCGACTTTTGCCCAATCTGGGTGGAGCCAGTGTCGCAACGAGAAGCCTCGTCACGGGGGTGGTCCGGTCGATGGCGCTGTACGGCGCACCGGTGTGGGCGTCGGCTCTGACCGCCCAGAATAAGGCGCGCCTCTGGCGCCCTCAGAGGGTATTGGCGGTCAGAGCCATACGCGGATACCGCACGGTGTCGACCGAGGCGGCGTGCGCCTTGGCCGGTACACCCCCGTGGGATTTGGAGGCGGAAGTGCTCGCCGAAGTTTATCGACGGGTGGCTGAATTCCGGGCGGAGAGTGGCATTCGCCCTCCGCCCGAAGAGGTACGCGAGTGGCGTGAAGCCGCCCGTCGAGCCACTATGGTTCGTTGGTCGTCGCGGCTGGAGGCTCCACGTGCTGGCTTCGCCACCGTGGAGGCGCTCCAGCCCGTCATCCTCGAGTGGGCAGGGCGGCAGCACGGGACCCTTTCCTTCCGACTGACGCAGGTGCTTTCCGGGCACGGTTGCTTCGGGAAGTACCTGCACTCGGTCGCGCGGAGGGAATTGAGTCCCGCCTGCCACCACTGCGACTGCAGTGAGGACTCGGCCCAGCACACGCTGGCGGTGTGCCCCCCTTGGGCGCCGCAGCGTCGGGCCCTCACTGCAGTCATCGGAGGAGATCTCTCGCTGCCGGCCGTCGTACGCTCCATGGCCGGCGGCGAGAGCAGTTTTACCGCGGTCGCGACCTTCTGCGAGGAAGTCATCTCGCAAAAGGAGGCGGCGGAGAAGGCCCGGGAGGACGATCTCCACTCGGACCCGATCCGCCGCCGGCGAACCAGGCGGCGGAGGCGCGCCTACCAGCGCCTCATGCCGCCCTGAGTGTGGCCGCGGATGGGCGGGACGGGTTTTCCCCCCCATCCGCTTAGAGGCCACCCGCGAGGGGGGGCGACGTTACGCGTGTGCCGTACGTCACCCACCTTAAGAGTTTAGAATCAGAAGATGGTGCCCGCTTCAGTGCGGGCAGGCGCTGGGAGGGGTCCGGATGGCGTAAGAAAGCGGTTCCCGGACCCTCCCGTCTCAGGCGCAGAGTGGCACACCGTGGTGGTTTAGTGGGTAGTCTGGCTGGTGTCAGTCAGGAGTCCCACACAAAGCGAACCCCCTGTACCCGCAGGGGGGGAGCGAAGTGCGTAAAGGCATTCGACCAAGTCAAAAAAAAAAAAAAAAGTTGTCAGTATATTTGAGGGCAATGACTTCCCAATAACCCGGGACCGACGGTTTATCGTGCTCTCCGAGGCACGGGCGGTAAACACCGCCATCTTTCATACTCCGGGCTGCTGTTAAGAATTTCTTGTAAAAAAATCCTAACAGTAGTCCGACCCTGGAATCGAACATTTTTTTATTCAATAAAGAACACAAAACTAAAGTGCCACCTGATTTCCTTCATATAATCATACTCTTACCTATTTCTGTTACGATTTCAATTATTCTCATATTCATAAACAATATTCAACATTCAGAAATTGTTCTGTTTTATTTTCAACTTTAAACTAACAGTCTTAAGGTCCAAAATAACACAAAATTGCCGCTTACAGTTGTTAAATAATGCTTATGAATAAGGTTGTCTTTATACTTAAGTGCATATGTAGATGGTTTTAGAGCTGGTCTAATTATAGGGCCAAGAGATTTATAGTGAGATGTTTAAGTACTAAAATATGTAAGTTAGTGTTCAGGTGTTTACTAGTTGAGGTAAGCTTTAAATAATAAAATCCGTTGAATTAAGGGGCTTAAATCATTTTAATAAAACCTACAGATTTAAATTTCATGAAAATCTTTGGTACCGATTCCGAGACACGGATTATGTATATACAAGAATTGCGCGTTTGAAGGTATTCGATTCAGATCATCTGTTGACGTCAGTCTAAAAATAATTACCTACAAGGCTTTCTACCAATAGACACTTTTAAATGGTTTAATACACTAATCCTATTAGTTCACACAAATGTGATTATAGCATTGATAATTGTAATGTTCATTGCTAATACAAGCTTAGTATAACATATAAGTATTGTATATAGTATGGAATTCTGACTGGATATTTTAAAACTATGGGTTGTACCCAAAATTAAGGAAAGAATAATATTAGACGAACCGTGCTCTATATGTGGCTTGAACAGGGCATATATTTAATGGTGCCTTTAGAAGCATGTCCCGCCTCGACAACTCTCCACAATCACAAACGTGTCAATGGGCTGTTTGGCTTGGGTTGCGTGAGGTTGTGATAGCTTGTTGCCGACCCCAGCACGGGACCCTTTCCTTCCGACTGACGCAGGTGCTTTCCGGGCATGGTTGCTTCGGGAAGACCCTGTACTCGGTGGCCGGGAGGCTATTGAGTCCCGCCTACCACCACTGCGACTGCAGTGAGGACTCGGCCCAGCACACGCTGGCGGTGTACCCGCTTGGGCGCTGCAGCGTCGGGCCCTCACTGCAGTCATCGGAGGAGTCTCTCGCTGCCGGCCGTCGTACGCTCCATGGCCGGTGGCGAGAGCAGTTTTACCGCGGTCGCGACCTTCTGCGAGATGACTTCTTCGCAGAAGGTCGCGACCGCGGTAAAACGGAGGCGGCGGAGAAGGCCCGGGAGGATAATCTCCACTCGGACCCGATCCGCCGCCGGCGAACCGGGCGGCGGAGGCGGGTCTACCATCGCCTCATGCCGCCCTGAGTATGGCCGCGGATGGGCGGGACGGGTTTTCCCTCCATCCGTTTCACAGGCCAGCCGCGAAGAGGGCGACATTACGCGTGTGCCGTATGTCGCCTAATAGAGAGGTGTTAATAGCAGACGGTGCCCGCTTCAATGGGGGCAGGCGCTGGGAGGGGTCCGGATGGCGTAAGAAAGCGGTTCCCGGATCCCTCCCGTCTCAGGCGCAGAGTGGCACACAGTGTGGTTTTAGTCGGTTCGATTCCGACACACCGCGCCCGCCGCAAACCCGGTGAGGTGAAGGCCCAAGGGGGTAACAAACGTAAAAAAAAATAAAGCTTGTTGCCGACCCAAGTGGGTGTCTGTTTTTGAACACAAATCAATGGAAGCGTGTGCGAGCGTTTGTGAAGAATTGTAGTTTGTGAGCGACTGCCAAGTCCTCGCAGGTGTGTAAACATAGCTTAAGACGTCATATACATTCTCATTAAGCAAAATGCTTAATGCAATATTACACAGTGCATGATTCCAGTCGTTTCGAGCCCTTTTACTAATACACGACGCCGACCTCGGCCAGTCTCATATAATCATCCCTACTTGTAACCGTCCCCCTCGAATGAGTTCTTATTCAAAGATCGTAGGTCAGCATTTATCTTAATCTGTTCTAAATTATTTTTAATAACTGTTCATTATCATCAATTGAGTCATTATGATTGGATATTACTTTGATTTTTTATATAATAGAAGGCAAACGAGCAGACGTATACCTGATGGTAAGCGATTACCGCCGCCCATAGACATCGGCAACACCAGAGCAGTCAAGTGCTTTGCCGGCCTTTGGAGGATGGGGAGGGGGATGGGGGGGAAGAGTTGGGGTAGGGGGCTCCGGTATCCTCACTCGGTAAAACAAAATGCAAGCACTGTTTCACACCAGTTTTCTGTGAGGCCGTGGTATCACTCCGGTCGAGCGGGCCCATTCATGGCAAAGCATGGCTGTCCCACGGGATACAAACGTTTTCTTTTATGGTATCATATGGTGGACATAGGCTTATCTTTACTCGAAAACTAGTACCTACATAAATAAATACAATTAATTTAATTATTTGATATGGCTTCTACACCTGCTTAAATATGCTGTTTTTTAAATATATATTACACTTATATTAAGGATTTAAGTTGTTTTTTTTTATTTATATATGCATAACTGATAGCATACATGGTATAGAAAATTCTATACTTTTATAGGTTTTAATAATAAAATAGCTAGACACATCTCACACAAGGCCGCCTAATCCCAACCTAGGCAAAGACTGTGCTATGATAACCAGACTGCTAATAAAGATACTTAAATATTTGTAAATAATACATACTTTAGATAAATTACACTCAGACACAAAACAAATGATTGTGTTTGTCACAATATTTGTACAAGATTTTAAATGCATCTGTGAACTCTGACTAGACCCACAGACCCATAAAGGTCTGTCCCATTTCAAGAAAGAAAGAAAGAAAAAAATTAAGACATCTTACACACAACACCATCTAGTCCAAAGCTAAACAGAGCTTGTGTTATGGATACTAGACAACTGATATAAATACATATATATAAAAAACACTAAATATTTGCAGATCATTCAAACATTTGGTTCCTCCCCGGAATCAAACCTGAGACCTCAAGCACAGCAATTGCATACGCTACCACTGCGGCATAGACTCAGTCAAAATCAGAGTCAAATTTACCTTCTGTCTTTCAGGGTTCTTACTAATCTTACCGATCATGGATAGATGGCTCTATGTAGTCTCTGAGGCACAGATTATCTTAAAGTCTTAACAATGGTCACCAATTCATAGGTTGAACCAGCATTGCTTCACTTTGCAATATGTTAACATACCACTTGGCAAGAGCAGTCCAGAACTACTGCTGGTGACAATTTGTTCTACAGATTACTTGTGGGGCTCCAAACTGTTTATCCTAAAGTGTTTTAAGAATTGTGGTATATTACATTCATAGAGTTTTTTAGGCATTATGTCAATGCTCAATAGTTAATAATAAGCAAGAATTTAATGATTCTAATGCCATATTTAATTACATTTGATATAAAGACATTTAACAAGTAAGATTTACCTTTCTACCAACACTATTTACACTCTTTGTAATATTTGCATTCATAATATTACACACATTTTTCTTTGAAAGTTTATTTTGGTTTAACAGAAGGTTAACGTCTTACATATTTGTTTAAAAAAAAAAATAGGAAGCTCATAACAGGGACTGATAGAGAATTAATAAAGTAATAAGTATAGATATATAAGACTATGTAAAACATAGATTATATTACCCAGGGCATTATTACCAATCTATTGACACCCTGTTCGGCTGATTCGGCTTAGTTTGGACTCCGATCTCCCACAAATTACGAATTTCTTGTAAAAATTCTGTCAACAAAGCTGTAAACATGATGTAATTTGTGGAGATAAAATAAACATTTTTATTTTATTTTGTTTAATCCCGTAGTGGTTGCGTGGACTATGTATGTAGTCCACTACTACAAAATCAAACATTTCTCTAAAGCAGTAAGTGTTAGATTTATGATCATGTGATTCGGAGATAGAATCAAAGGTTGTGATTTAGTTTTGTTAATGGTATCCCATTAAGAAAGTGTACTGATTAAATTATAATAAAGAAAATTAAGAATTTTCACTTAAATGGTTTTTCAAATTCATTTTCAAATTGGGTGGTATTCCATTCAACTAGTGCTATCCTGACCACTGCAGGGTTAAAAAAACTGGTTCAGTAGTTTAGGCCAGTAGTTGGTTGACATAGAAACATATAGACTACCAGAAAACACATATTGCTGGAAGAACACTCAATTTTGGGTTAAACTTACCTTTGTGCATGACCTTTCCTAGCACATTATATATATATGTGTTTTTGTGTACAATAAAGAGTAAAAAATCAAATATATTCACACTTCCTTTTGGCTTTGCCATATTTGAGTAAAACAAGAGTTTATAATAGTAATAATAAATCGCTTTATCGTACACCAGATAATCAAGTACATAATAAAGCTTGGTAGGTCGGTCGTACAATTGGCGGCCTTATTGCTCAACGGCAATCTCTTCTAGGAAACAGTGGGATGGAAATAAATAAATGTATTGGGCAGATGTATGGTGTAGTGTCTGGTGCCTTTAAGAGTAATATGTAAAATGAAAAAAATGAAATAAAGTATTAATAATAATAAACATATATTAATAACAATATTATATGAAGCACTGGTGACATAGATATAAGGTTATATATACATAATAAGAGATTCATAGATATTATATACACCCTGGAATTCAATGCTGTAAGTTTATGCCTTTTAATAAACATGTAGTTTTTTAAGACACATTTCAACAGAATATCTTTACAATCTAATTTGTGTCTTATTAGAAAATAATTTGTCTTGGAAAATTCGCATAGCAGACTTAGGTTTGCTCTTTAATTTGTTATATCTGGATCAATTTTGGACATCTAGATGAATAGAAAAGGGTAGGACTCAAGGTTTATTTTTACATTTGTTTGTGTTGCGAATTGCACTGTAAACTACTAAATCTGTCTTGTACTTACAATGGCTTTTGTGTAACAGTTCATTGCATCTTCGAAGCGTCGTAGACTGAACAGTCTATTACCTTGTTCTTTTAGTTCTTTATCCGTGAGATTCGCCGTCGAATACATATGTTTACTCATTGTTCTTGATGTTATTGTACCTCGTTTACTTCAATTTTAGAACTGATATCATTATAAACTAAAAAATAATAAGCGTTTCCTACACGTACAATAAAGTATTTTGATTTGTTTGGTAGATACGGTATTAGCAGTGCACAATATAAATCGATATTTCATAAAATATCGACATGTGCCCGCGATATATCGCATCAACCCAATATTATCGAATCACCTAGAATCGATATTTACATACAATATAATTCATTCGATATACCAATTATCTGGAAAAATATATGGAAAACAAATAAAACATTTTAAAGTCTCATCGATGAGTTATCGCTTTATTTGAAACCCATTAGGAGTCCACACTCCTAATGGGTTTCAAATAAAGCGATAATCTACCCACGTAGATTATAAAGTTCAGTTGCGAAAGTAATACAATATAGCATTTAAATATTAAACTATGTTGGCGATCTCTGTTCTATCTGAAATACTTTTTTCTAAAGCCGCACAGGTTCTATCTCAACAGAGAAGCAGACTGCAAGCCAAAAGAGTGAATAAAATCTTGTTTTTGCAAGATCTAAAGAAAATTATTGGGATTTATAAATCCAAAAATTTCATAATATAATTTATAATAATACAGTTTTATTTTTAATAAATAAAGTTGATTCGTTCTTAATCCTAGCTGTTTTTACTCATATTTACCTGAACCCTATCTAATATTATAAAAATAGGTAAATACAAGCTAATTACTTACGATATATCGAAAATTTCGATATATTTGAATAATATATCTGAACGTTTCGATAGAACACTACGATATCGAACAAATATCGATATTTTTTTACATGAACATCTCTTACGTAGCACTGTGAAGGAAGTGCTGCCACTTTTAAAAAAAATTTCGGTGGAAATTGCATTAAAATAGGTAATGCGAAAATAAATCTGGTTGTTTCATATATTACAATTAAATTGCACATATTTAACTCTAAAGTGCATGATTAAAAAATAAAGTAGTACTGATATCTCAATTCCTACTTCATTGTTTGGCTATGAATTTACCTACAAAATTACATGCACATTTCTTGGATATTAGGAATACAAATTCCTGGCAACACTTTGCCAGTACGTCATTTGTGTGTGCACATGTGAAAATATTCTTTCAGATTTTTTGTTCACTTTTTTGTACTTTTTTCACCATTTAAATGCACAAGACGGCATTTTGTAGGTAAAATTACTGCATAAGAACTTAAACGTCACTAAACATAATCTCGTTAACAGGACAGGACCGACAGGAAAAGATTTCCAACATACAGCCACCCACACACATACAATAATTTATCAACTAAATGCTCTCTTAAAGACTGCACCAGGTACACAGTTAAAATTAAGCTGACACACTTTCTACTGGACCTGGATTACATCGATACTGAGGGGTTTTTATCAGGGTATGGTGACATAGTGCTGAGATAATTGTTATGTCAATATTTTATTATTTAAATTTTATAATGTTAATTATATAATTTCTTTTGTTTTTTTTATTTTGTCTTTTTAACTTTATTTTATAATTTGTAAAAACGTATACTATACAAGGATAATTTCACTGTTGCACATTTTTGTATTTTTCGGCAGCCCAAGATACAAGCAAAGCTAAGTTTGGGTGCCACCAGCAATTACTGTAACATTTTGTGCAAGTATTTGAATAAAGAATTTGAATTTGTTTGAAAGAATTTGAATCTGATTATCTCTAAATTTATTATTTATTATCTGTGGCGCAGTGGTAGCGAATGCGACTGCTGTGCAAGAGGTCTCGGGTTCGATTCCTGAGTCGGACCAAATGTTTGTATGATCTGCAAATATTTGTTTCGGAGTTTGGGTGTTTTCTATGTATAATATGTATGTATTTACAAAAAAAAGTATATAAGTATTAATATCAGTTATCGAGTAACCCATAGCACAAGCTCTGCTTAGTTTGGGACTAGATGGCGTTGTGTGTTAAAATGTCTGAACTTATTTATTTTTTATTTATTTATTTATGTTATATTTATTTATTTATTTATTATTCTCAAGTTTTATTAGTAAGTGTCGTTTTTAGATAGCCTCTACATTNCTCAAGTTTTATTAGTAAGTGTCGTTTTTAGATAGCCTCTACATTTTACCGCTAGAGGCGCGTGGGTAATCTTTGCATCGCCAATAGTCAATACAGGAAAAATAAAACTCAAAGTCCATCATTCCTTTTTATTGTGTTATACAGGTTACAATTAAACGTGCGAAAAATTGTATGAAGGTATTTTGAGCACCGGAAACAATGACGAGGCATCTCTGGTCCACAAACTGTAACGCTTTACCCGCTCAGCTTTCATGTGCGATAATGTATTATCCAGGTTTCTCTTTGATTTCATTAAATATGACTTGCTGTAATAAAACATTTATTGATATTATTTGAACGATCAATGGTATCTATTCACGAGTCTAATAAAACTGCGTTCATCATGTTTCAGGAGATACTTTCGTTTGAGCAATCTAGTACAAATAATGGATGGATAGATGGGTTTTAAACTATATGATGGAAATCGACCAATTAATTATTTCATCAATATCCTGCAAGGTCCAGGTATTACGGCGCAGTGTCTACACATTAAAGGATCTGCCTTTCTTTGTCTTTCTCCTTTTATTGCACAATTATCAATTATATATTGCTAGCGGTACACCGCTAACAATATGTACCTAAATGTACTTTAAAACTAAATGGCGATTGCTTTACTAACTAAACTAAACTATCAATCAATCAATCAATCAACAACCCATAACGTCCCACTGCTGGGCTCGGGTCTCCTCTCAGGAAAGGGTAAGGCCATACGTCCCCACGCTGGCCAAGTGCGGGTTGGGGACTGACAAGAATACGTTGTGGCTACGTAATCTTGCCGTTGGATGTTTTTAAGCCGCCCGAAGGCCTCCAACTAAGCTTCACGACTGTTATCCTATGATAGCAACCGGGACCGACTGCTTAACGTGACCTCCGAATCACGGAGACGCTCATGGTAACATGCCACCAGCGGTCACCCATCCAGGTACTGACCGCGCCGTCGTTGCTTGCCCTCGCTGATTGTTTCTAATCACCGAGTGCAACTGGGCTATGAGCGCCTCCTAAATACTAAACTATGTAGATAAATAAAACTAAATGGCGAATAAAATATTTTGCGTTATTTTAAAATGCATGTACCGTAAAACAGCGATAAGATATTTTGCATTGATACTTATGAATGAGCTCACTGATATATTTGGTAAAAGAGCAACATTGCATTGACGGATCAATGAAAATTGTCGATAAATTATATTGGTTTGAAAACTAATATATTACATGCCATCTTGCTTAACAGTTTATCAACGGCAAAGTCATCCCTCGGAGCGCGAGTTAGAATCGCACTTCGCCAGTTTTTTCTACTAACAATTAAAAATTAGTGAAAGTAAAGCCAATAAATTGCTTTAATAAAACGTATACAAAGTTTTCTTCTATCCTCATGGTATTTATTGTTTTTATAAAGTTTTAGTCAAATTATTTTGAACTTGGTATTTCTATCTATTCTACCAGTATTTTTTATTTATTTAGTTCTTGGAAAAGATTGATTACAACTACCCTTTATTTTATCACTACATTAACATAACGATTAACGTGTGCAAAGGTTTACCGTACAATGCTCTGTCACGCATGTTAACGATACCAGATTCAAATCGTAGGTAATACCTACCTATATATAAAATATGCAATGTCCTCCAAATAAACTAAATACTGATCATGTCATCAATGTACACCTTGAATACAATATAACAATATCATGGAATACTTACAATATCTGCCTCGAAGTGAGCTAATTCTGGTTTTAGGCTCCCGTTTCAAGGTTGTATAAATGACTAGCGTCTACATCCTTTCATAATTCTATGCAGGTTTAGTCAGTGCCTAGGTCTCAAGTACCCCTAATGACCTACTGATTACAAAACTTCTGCCTCGTTTTTGTTTTCACCTTATTTTGGTTACAGGTTGATTACAAAACAAAGATGGAAAAAGGCAATTCTACTCACTCAACCTTTGCTGGATCTTTGTACAGCGGCGGTTCAAGTGGCACCACTAGGCTTAGCTTCATCAAGGGGCACGGAAAGTGCACGTTTCCTAATAATAATACACCTTCCTCCTGTTTCCTCGCCGCTCGTTTTGAAATATGTATCGATTCTCCCTGTTTTTTCTGTGTAAAGTTAAAGTAAAAACTAAAATATTAGCTCAAAAAATATTGCAGTATAATCCACTAAAAAATAGGCATATTAATATGTTGAAAAATATAGGGATTTTTCGTATAAAAATAGGGAACATTATTATGTAACTTACAGCTTTTCGCTTCTGTTCTTTAATAACATGAGATTCGATATTCTCGCACCATTTCCAAATGTGTTCATCGGTTGCGCCACGTTGTTCAACGCGTTCATACAGTTCTACCATATTTCGTATTGGTTTTTGGGCCTAGAAATACAATATCTTATAAAAAGGGACACCAAAAATAAAATGACGTCATAGTATGAATAAAACAAAGTATTCGAACTTACCATTATTGTTTTAGAAGTTAGCAGCTTTTCGTTAATGTGTCTGAAAGAACAAGCCCCACCAGACTTCTCACTAGCCTTACAACTAGGAGCTCCATGCTTGAGTCGGTTCAGAATCATGCTTACACCTTTAGGTTCACTCAAAACCGGAAAAGGTGGTTCACTCTGATCCAATAGATCATCTAAACTCACGTCGTGCTTAAGCAGAACATCCTACAAAAATATAACAGTATTTTATTGGGACTAATTATCACCAAAATTCAATATTTTAGAAATAAAATTCAGCTTAGATTACCTACATGATGATGATGTTCTCCTAGCTGATTACGGCCACGGCGGTCAGTCCTAACGGAGACCAGTCCACTACTCAGGAGATATTATAGTGCACAAGTGTGTGCGCAAACAAAGGTGCACTCTCTGTACCCTCACTCTCATAATCCGATAGGACGGTTAACTGACACGATCAGAGAGAGATCAGGCGCAGAACGGACAGTTTTACGTGGTCAAGATTACCTATATACACAGTATCTCAATCATAATAATAAATAAATAAATAAATATTATCGGACATCTAACACACAATGCCATCAAGTCCCAAACTAAGCGGAGCTTGTATTATGGGTACTAGACAACTGATATAAATACATAAATACTTTTTTTTGTAAATACATACATATTATATATAGAAAACATCCAAACTCCGAAACAAATATTTGCCCCAGGATTCGAACCCAAGACCTCATGGACAGCAGTCGCGTAAGCTACCACTGCGCCACAGAGGCAGTTATAATGTAGTTAGGCTTTCAATATCATCAGCCTTTTTTAATTTACTAGTCGAAGACATAGACCACTCTTCAGAAGGGACTTTTTAGCGTTGTGTACTGCGCTGGTCAGACGGTTCGTTATAGGTAAAGTTGCTTATTCGTTGGTTTGTGTGAAGTTTTCCTTCTCTTTCTAATATAATCTTCATCATAATCTTCCTAGGCATTATTATTCCCAATATTATGCTACTAGTTCAACCAGTGTAATCTTATCATCAGTTATTTCTACGGAGCTACTGACATCAGACATCCACAACCCTAAGGGCGAACTGAATTCAAAGGTGAACAAATTTTCAGTCAGACTTCCTAATAACGATTGCCATATATATTCATGACAACCAGGATCGACGGCTTAACGTCCTCCCGACGCATGTTAAGCCCTCATCTCTGTTTCTAAATCTAATATAAAGTCATAAAATGTGTAGGTATGAAAAATAGTTACGTTCATTTTTACAAAATCCATATCGATCTTGATTCTTGCGGCTAGTTCAGCACGGTATTCATCGACGAGATATGCCCAGTATTTGTTAACTTTAGCGTAATCTGCTAGTTGAGCACGGGGTAGAAATGACAATATCCTTTTACCCACTGCGGATGGTAGAAGTTGGACCTAGAATTACATGTTAATGTATCATAAGTATCTAAATTGTAAGAATGTTTTCGAAGATGGTCTGATGATGATCTTTAAAAAAACGCTGTTGGATAAAAAGAATATATAATTATTATTAATCCGAGTCCTAGGTTTCAACATCTGCTACTAGCTAAATACTTGTTTTGCAAATTTTCTAGTTATTATTTTGCAATATCATAATCAATATATTCGCAATTTTTTTATAAACTACACTACTTATAAAATACAGTTCTGTTGGACACAGATGGTGGAATTCCATTTTAAACAGAGGTCTCGATACGCTTAAATATATATATATATATATATATATATATATATATATATCATAAACGATGACGACTCCAGTTGGTAGTTGATAAAACGTAAAATACTAACGAAATCGACAGTCTCCATAATATCGGGCTTGGGTCGATTCACCTTCCAGACAGTACGTCTAGTACCATCACTCAAGTTTATCTCAAACTCTTCTAATTTAAAACTGTCCTTCATTGCTTTGATGGTTGCATTCCATGTTGCTAAATTTGCTTCAAGCTGCAAAGTATGGGTTACCTTATTTGTTTACATTTAATTTGGAAAAATTCACATTATTGTCACAAAAAATTAATTAGATTTTACTACTTATTTAATTATCTGTAAAGCAACGAGGCCTAATAGGACGACTTTGCACAATCCAAATTTATTAAATGAGATCTTATGAAATCCATACAATTAATTTAATATTTATATAAATTCGAAACCAACTCTGTCTGTCACGTTTTAACGGCTAAACCGCTGTCCCGGTATCAGTAAAATTTGGCATGGAGAGACTTCGATTTTTAAGGAAGAACTTAGGCTTATTTATTACAGCGATAACCGATATACATGCTGGTAGAAACGCAGGCAAAAGTAAGTGAGTCTATAAGGCTTGCTTTTACTATGCGTTGCTACATTAGAAAGTAAATGACGTAAAAACATCACAAAACAAACACATTGCTATTAAACAACGTCTTGGAATTAAATAACATGTAAATGAAATCAAAATGTATAGTACTGACTTCTTTCTCTGCTTTAGTATTGGCTTCAACGTGCACAGGCTGTGAAGTCGCCGACTTGGTGTGCTGATTTTTTATCTAATTAAAATAATTTAGTGATTCAAACAATAAATCTATGTCAAAATTGTTATGTCGATCTACCCTATTACAATAGGGCAGATATAAAACTCTCTGAACTATATGTAATTACATCTAACTTATATATAATTACACCGCCAAAACTACCAATTCATACTACTACTGTTGACTGATTGACTACCTCGGTAGTGCAGTGGTAAAGTATGTGACTGTTTTGCCTGTGGTTTCGGGTTCGATTCCCGAGTCGGACCAAATGTATGATCTGTAAATATTTATTTCGGAGTTGGCTGTTTTCTATGTATAATGTGTATGTATTTACAAAAAAAGTCTAGTACCCATAACACAAACTCAGCTTAACTTGTTTACACTGTGTGTTAGATGTCCGGAAAAAAACTATATTTATTGTGCTTTGAGCATTTCACTATTGGGACGCACTACTTTACAACTACGTTTAGTTGTAAAACTTATAATTAATGTATTTTAAAAATAAACTTGTAAACTACCACATAGATTAACTTAGTATGTACCTACACAAATAGATATATTTAAGGACATAAATAATTATAACAACTAAGTTCAGTAAAATCATTTGAAAACACGGGGAAGAATGCATTTCAATGTTACCTACAATTACAAATTAACTCTGTTAGCCCACTGATCCCTTTTTTCCTAAGCAGCTGTATGTACATTACTATTGCAAATTTAATAAATTACGACAACTTTTCTACCAATTGAAGCAAAAGCATCAACCGCCTTGTCTTGTTGATCTTGTGCGATAGTGCACTCCTGCATGTGAGGCACTAGTTGTTCCCTGTAGCGTTCATAGAGGATTTGAGCTCGGCGAAGTATTTCACACATAGCAGGTCCACCAGCTACAGTCAGCAGTTCAGATAGGACTAGAGCTTGCGACTCCTGGTAAATTAAAGAGTAAACAAACTATATAGAAATCTTTTATTCTAAAAGAAGTAGCGTTTCCGAAGAACTAAATAATACTTCTCCTAAGTCGCCCTATGTTATTTATTATTGAGAAAATACCGCACTATATTAAAAAAAAATGGGTCAAATCCATAAATTCGCAAAGATGTACCCACCGGATCTAAGGAGAGAAACCATGTACGGTCATTTTTCATGACTTGAGCTAATGTAGATACGGGTAATGCTGTCCTGTTGTGGTCCATTGGTGCTTGGTCAAAGCTGCTCAAGCAATGTCCCGGTCTGGTTTAAAGAAGTAGAATGTATTAAAGAAATATCTATACCTGAAACCTAAATTTAGATTTACTTTTACCGATGTTCTTTCAGTCTTGACGTGTAATCATGCTGTTGAAGACAACTTAAATCGGCAATCAAACGATTAAAACATGTAGTAATCATAGCCTTTTGCGATAAGTAATTTAACCTCTTGTCTAATCAAAAGAGGTTATGAAATTACTGACTTCCAACTTTAGTTGTAAAGGTCTGCATATCCCGATCCTCTGCACAAAAACGCTAGTAGTATAATATATATATGTACAAATACGTCATATATAGGAGCTAGTACTTAACGTACTTAAACAGTCAATCTTTCGCAATCCACTGCTAAATGAAGGCCCCACAAACTATCTTACATAACTTTAGTGCTTAATGAATATGGTAAATAAAAGAATCGTACTCGCTAACGGACATTACAGCATCTTTGAGTCTGCAGTTCCACAGGGATTTGAGGAGCAGCGACAGTGTCCATGCACTGCGCACATCTTGCAGTAGAGCAAGTAAATACCGTTTCTTGTTCGCGTACGATATCCTCGCAAACCAGTACTTTGTAGCTAACAGATGTTTACTCAGTACGACTGTCTCTTCTGCGAAGTCATGTCCCTCTGAAACTATATACTTTTAAATAATCCAATTACAACGTTTTAAAATATATCATGGAAAATATACGAATATGCCAAAATATGAAAACACTAGCTAAACCGAGGCCGTATCCACACAGGTTTGCCTACGTCTCGAAAAATTGATATTTTTTCTTTATTGCAATTTTTTTTTGTTTATGCTTCTTATTTTTTACTAATTGATACTTCATAGCTTACAGCCTTCCTATATAAATGGGGTAATCGACATCAAAAGATTTTTCAATTCGAACAAGTAGTTCCTGAAATTATCGTGTTCAATCAAACAAAGTCTTTCATATTAATAAAGAAATATCGTCGTACCGTCTGACATCATACCTAAGTTTAGTTTTCTCCTTTAAAGTCTATTTTATGCAATACATAATTTATTCTATAGTTAATTAATATTATGAATTCGAAAGTAACTTTCTGCCTGTTACGATTTACGGCTAATCCGTTGCATTGATTTGAAAGAAATTTGGCATGTACCTAATTACTTTGAATCTCTTGACGGAGGATATAGGCTGTTATTTACCGCGGTAACCGACATAACAAAAGTTAACATACCGCATATCATATCTGATAAAATCATATCATTGATTAAGTGTACTTGTTTCGTTAATTCCACAAATGATATCATTCTTATAAATGTAAAAGTTTCCAAAACAAAATACTTCTTCTATGTATGCATACACAATATTATTGTATTTTTTTGTGAACCCAATCTCTTTGTTGGAATCAACGCTGAGGTTACGCCAATTTCAAATGTTTATCTGTAAAAATGTAAACAGTAATAAATTAATTGTATTCACACATTAAAGTTCAGGATCTTTGGTAAAAACAAGCAAAATTGTCGTTGACAATGTCAACTATTATTTTTTTAATTTATTATTTCAGTCAATTATGTTATAAAATAGACCTAAACTACTTTTCATTATTGAGATTGCGGAGGAACGAGTGTCAAGTCCCTCCAACACAAAGGGCGGAGATCCTGCAATAGGCGAGGTGCTAATGCCTAGCAGGCCACTGCCCAACGGTTGGGAAGTTGTATATATGCTAATCAACGCGTGAACTTTTATTCCGCGATTCAGGATTGGTCGTTTCTTCGTTTCTTTCAATACTCCGTAGTTCAACATATATTCGGTAGCTGGTGCTGTAGTGTGTTTTGTTTTGGGTTATATGTGGAAGTCGCCGCATCACTCCCCTCTAAAACTCTATGTGATGAGTCAGCTGTCTGTGCTTTGTTGCGGAGCTTGCCGGTGCCAAGAGTGAGTAGTTCCAGTGAGTCGGAACTGAACGCCTCAAGCTCCAGTGAGTCGGAACTAAATGCCGCTAGTCCCAGTGAGTCGAGGCTTTCATCCGCTATGTGAAGATCACCACAACATAAAGTAGTGGTAGGCTGGTAAAGAATGAACAGGGCATTAGGTCCGCCGATGTAAAAGTGAATAAGGGTGCAAAACAAACAAAATAAAAAATCTCTTAGGCCGCATTAGAATCAATCAGTGAAAACCAATTTGCGAATCAAAAAAACATAGTTCTAGTTTCGAATCTAACAAAGAATGTTGGATCTTGTTTAAAAACTCTTCCAACGTATAAAATTCGGCTGCGCGTATGACTGCGCGTTCCGATTACTTTGTCCTGCTGATCGGATTACGTGGACTTTTTTCTAGTTAATCGGACTGATCAGATTGACTGATCGGTCGACGCGGACTCATTTTCCTGCTGGTTCGATTGATTGCTATTTATGTTGTATTGATTTCACTAATAGACGAAGCAAATTTATGTTAATTGTTCTATTAATTGGATTACCTGGATTATCCAAGTTTTCATTGTCCAAAGATCATTTCATAGATGGAAATATTGCTCGTACAAAAGTCATCATAGAACAAGGTTATAGATCAACAATTAAAATGTTAATTCCAATTTCCAGTCATAATTTTTTTTTTATATATTTAAGCTGCCAAAATGACTCTGCCCTGCCTGATGGAAAGCATGAGCAGAATCCAAGAGTGGTGGTCACCATCCTCAATGCGAAAAAGAACAATGCAGCATGGTGACCCACACTATGGCATTTTTCAATGTGAGGAGAGATAAAAATAGTTCTCATCCATCGTAACTATATTGTTATTGCGGTCAATTTACTTACCGGCTACGACAACAAGGCCAAGATTACGAGCACGCAGATCGTATAGGTACTTAGTGTGTTCCAGTTACGAATCGTACAAATCAACGTCGTTCTGTCAGTCAGAAGCTGCCATGACGCGCTCGGACACGCGGGATTCACAATCTGTAACTATCAAACCGCGTCCGAAAAGTGCAAATCTCTGTAGATTCTGTTTTATAATCGCAATAGCAACATTCGTAGCAGCGATTTACTTTATTTTTAAGACTCCTATTGAGTCTTTAGGAGATCCTTCTGATCAATTCACTATAACAAATATACCTAGAATTTACACCAGATTAGAGGATATTGATCCTGACGAAAGAGAGATATTTCAAGGTTTTCGTAGTTCATTTCTTCCGCCTGAGGAAATAGTGCTTGCTCGCAGAAACTCAGACAATACAAAAGAGTTTTTTGAAGGAAATGTGACAAGTGATAATTTTATATGGAGGGCTCTTGAAAAGCAACATGCTACCCCGATCAGGGTAAAGCGAATGAGCCGTTTTAATCTTCATTCACAAGGCAATGAGTAAGTAAAATTTTCACGAACTTTCAAATGGATTTTTCCTCCACCACCTACGTTTCTCGAGAGAAAGTGACATTTATTTATTGGTTAGAAATTTTTATGTTAAGGTTTCGTCGTAATATTTGTTATATTATATACTTTTCTATTTTAAAATATTATTTTATATTTTTTTTTGCTACTGCCTCGTTGGTCTAATGGTTAGCGTAAGCGACTGCAGATCAAGAGGTCTCGGGTTCGATGCCCGGGTCGGACTGCTATTGGGTTTTCTTACAAGAAATCCTTAATAGCAGCCTGGAGTATAGTAGATGACGGTGTTTCCCGGACGTGCCTCAGAGGGTACGTTAAGCCGGTGGTCTCGGTTGTCATGAACATCTATGGCAATCGTTATTGGGAAGTCATTACCCTCAAATATATTGACAACTTTTTTTACGTGTGGAAACCCCCTCGTGCCTTCACCCCACCGTGGTTTGCGGCGGGGCGGTGTGTCGGAATCGAACCGACTAAAACCACACGGTGTACCACTCTGCGCCTGAGACGGGAAGGATCCGGGAACCGCTTTCTTACGCCATCCGGATCCCTCCCAGCGCCTGCACGCTCTGAAGCGGGCACTGTCTGCTGTTAAAATAAACTCTCAATTTAGGCGACGTACGGCACACACGTAACGTCGCCCCCTCGCGGCTGGCCTGTGAAGCGGATGGAGGGGAAAACCCGTCCCACCCATCCACGGCCACACTCAGGGCGCCATGAGACGCTGGTAGGTCCGAGTGGAGGTCATCCTCCCGGGCCTTCTCCGCCGCCTCCTTCCGACTTCTGCGAGGAAGTCGTCTCGCAGATTGTCTCGCGGCAAAACTGCTCTTGTTACCGGCCATGTAGGGTACGACGACCGGTAGCGAGAGATCTCCTCCGATGACTGCAATGAGGGCCCGACGCTGCTATTACCGTTTCTCTTATACTGACTTCATAATAATCAACTGATACCTATTCAGTTTTTCTTGTCTTCTTCTTAGGCGATGACAAAACTAAATATTTATTTTGATAAATTTTAAGGGAAGGATACTTAGGCATTAACTCCAGTTACACATTTTTTTAAAGTTGCACTAAAAATACGTAATTGGATTGTAAATGTTTCTATTCCATACAACAAAACTTGCGTTATTTCTTGTACAGTCAGTAATATTCAATTTAGATCCTACTAAAAGTAGTTCCTGATTTCTCTTATTTTCTTTTAATTCATGATATTGTTCAAGAGAAGAGAGATACCAAAGTAAGCATAATGACGTAAAAGGTGAAATTGAAGAAGAATATATTGAAACTGAGAGTAAATCACGAGACGAATACGACGACAGTCAATATGATGACGACGAGAGTATTGAAAGGTTAGTTCTTTACCAATAAGTATAACTGAATCTACCTTAATCATCATCATGAACAGCTTGTGGTAGTCCAATATTAGTCATAGACCTCTACTTAGGCTTTGTGGCCAATCACGCTGGCCAGACATTATTATTATTATTAGGTTTGTTTCAAGGTTTCCTTCTTTTTGCAGTGATATTGATGCTCGTAATTTACTCCAGTAACCGCCTCTTATGACACCCATGGGATAAATTATTATTTTTGCTGATAAATAATTCCTTTATTGCCTTACTTTGGTGTGTGAGATAGTTTAAGACAAATCTTTGATCCTGGAGGGGATCAAAGAACCTGAAAGCACTTTTGAATTTTGAGTTGCTGCAGATCCATGGGTGGCGGTGATAATTACTTATGCCATAAATAGATACGATTTTTATCGTTAAATAAAAATGATTAATTCATGCTGTTTATTAAAATTAGAAAATTTCCCATAGCATTGTTCGTCCGGAAATGCATGTTGACCGTGGGCCATTAGATGATGTCGTTGAGCAAATTCGTGGTCAACCAGAACTAGAAGAGGGAGAAATGATTTCTTCTGTCCATATATACAAACCGTCCAAATCCTTTACAGGTAAAATGTGCGAAATACCTTTAGAGCTACTATAACATACATAGTCATTTATACATCTCATGTTGTCGTTCGTGATCAACTTTAATTGACACTTTATGAACATTAACTTAAAATATTTTTTAAAACAGAAATTGTTGTGAGTCTGAAACTAACTTATTTAGAATGAGTATTTTATCTCTACTCAGGTATTCACTCATTTTGGAAAGGTGAAGGGGATAGAAATACAATACGAACTACTCAAGCAAAAATAATGAAACAGTATATGGATGCCGATGCAGATCCTTGCCACGACTTCTATCAGTACGCTTGTGGCAACTGGGCTTCCTTGAATCCTATTCCTGCTGATAAAGCAGGGTTAGTACTTTTTTATTCACTTAAAAAAGAACAAATCAATTATGAGCAGCCGGTGACACCTAAAAAGTGCATATATACCTATACACATTATACGAATAGCTCACGGAAAGCGTTCGGCGGCGATGACGCAAGAAAAAGTTCTCAACGCGCCTAATGAAGTTATTTCAAAAATATTATTTATTGTATTGAGAAAAAATATTATCATTTATTGACAACTGTCATTGACTGGTCGGTATTGAAGAGTTAGGTTAGAACTTCTTTTATTAATCAAAACTTTATTTTACGGCTATAACAATTATATAATTATTCTAAAGCTGTGAGGTATTTTCAACATTAAATCAATTCACAATCAAAAAAATAGTTTACATTCGGCAAAACGAATTAACAAGCAAATATGGTGGTACGGAAGATATGCTGTTCAACCTAGCAGCACGCGAGATGCGATCCGTCGCATGTCATATCACAATTTGATGATTTCAATTCGATAGATTATATTAATATAACTTAAAATAATACGTTAAAATGTAAGCAGTATGTTACAGTTCACAACCTTTCGACAGCTTACAATTTTCCGAGATAGATAGGTTTTGATAATCTCACGGTAACATATATGGCATTGAAACAATATATGTATTTGGAGTCTATAACAAAATAACAATCATTATCTTGCTCAAATATAAATAGGTCAATATTTTTCGTGTCTTTTTTGTTTTCTATTCAACAGGAATAAAAACTTTGACGAAAAATATCTGATAAAAATATGATTTAAGACGAATGTCGCATTTAAATTTGTGACGGCATTTGTATTTTCAATAATATCAAACCTATGTTTCCTAAATCGCCAAATTCTAAACATTTGGTGTATTTTTTGTTATTGCATTTATTCTTCTATTGATTCTTATAGTTTTTATGTATGTGTGATATTAAAAGTTGTTCCATTTTTGTTTATTACAAGATAATGATCATCTTAATCCTTCCAGATATGATACTTTTGAAATGCTTAGAGAAAATTTGGACACAGTTCTAAAAGATTTATTGGAATTTAAACCTGATGAAAAGGTTCATTGCACTTATCCAGGCCCACACCTAGTGTTGGAAGATAACTTTTTAGTTAAAGAAAATTCTTTTTACAACAATAATTCTGCTGCAGACCGAAATAACTCCTGTTGTAATATGAGTGCTTTCGAAAATGCACAAATACTCAATCGAATTCGTAGATATCTAGACAGAAAATTAATTTTATCAAAAATGAAAAGTAAATTTCAAAAACACCTAACTTATACCAATAAAATTAAGAAAGAAAAATTCAAAAGGCATTTACCCTATTTAAAAATAGAAGTTAATAACAAGATTAACAGAAGAACTGATGAAATACGATTTGGCAGAAAATTAATGATGTTTAAAAGGCGGGTAAAAAACATGCACGATAGGAAAAATACAACTACTCTTCATGCACATGTCACAATAAGTACTACTTCTCGAAGTAACACTGGCATTACTCACCCTAAACAAGTAACGGATACAAAAGAAATGAAAAATGATCCAGCAAAAGGCGATGCTGCTTTAAAAGCCAGATTCCTCTTCAAGTCTTGTATGAACTATGAAATTTTAGAAAAACGGGGCCATCAACCCCTGCTTGATTTGTTAGATCTTCTTGGTGGTTGGCCAATACTAAATTCTTCTTGGGTTGGAACCAATTTTGATTGGCTGGAGCTAATGGCGAAATTAAGGTTATACAATAATGATATTTTAATATCAGAATGGGTTGGACCGGACATCAAAAATTCTGATGAATTTGTGATACAATTTGACCAAACGAGTTTAGGTGAAGTCGTTTTTTATTTTTTTTATTTTCAATATAATTTCGTATATGTTTACATAACTATATTACTATTTTATTGCAGGGTTGCCCACTAGGGACTATTTTCTTCAAGATTCTAATAAAATGTACTTAAATGCTTATAAGTCGTATCTGAAGACGATAGCCAAATTATTGGGCGGTGAACCTAAACACGTGGACGCTAGTGCGGATCAACTTATTGCCTTCGAAATTAAGTACGGTTTTTTAAATTCTTAATTAATAAGGCCTTCTTTTTTTATACAGCAGGTTTTTTTATGAAATAGGGGACAAACGAGCAAACGTATCGCCTGATGGTAAGCGATTACCGCCGCCCATGGACATAACACCAGAGGCGTCACAAGTGCGTTGCCGGCCTTGGGGGATGGGGAGAGGGATGAGGGGAAGGCTTGGATTATCGGCCTTCGGTATCCTCACTCACTCAGTGAAACACAGCGCAGGCGCTGTTAGACACCGGTTTCTGTGAAAAAAATATTAGGTATAGATAATGTCATGACTGGCTACGTACAGGCCGATATGATGAGTATTATATGAGTATACCATTGATTCTAAATAAGGCCACATATGATTTATTAACAAATATGTAGATTTTATGATATTAGTGTTCAAAATAATGAATTTTGTTAAAACTAAGTTACACGAAACATAATTCTTTTCTATCAACACAACAGAAATACTCATTAAACCTTAATTATTTCATTTGTTGCCATTTTACTGCATAATAGTAGTTAATTAATCTGTTCATGCACAATCAATACGGTACACTTTTTTATGTAAAGGCTACTGTTTCAATTTCCTTTTTAATTTGTAAGTTTAGCAAAGATCACATCAGCGCCAGAAGATAGAAGAAATGTGTCAGAACTATATCGCAGAATGTCATTGAAGAAACTAGAGGAGTTAGTACCTCAAGTAGAGTGGAGACGATATCTCTGCATTGTAATGAATAGGACGATACGTTCAGATGAAACTGTTGTACTGTTCGCACTTTGTTACGTCAGGGTAAGTATTTTTGATCTTTTTATGCATAATATTCACAAATGATTAAAAATGTAGCAATAACTAATTTTGCTTATTGAGACCTCATTTCAAGGCAAAGCAAAATGAATTCAAGGCAAGTGCTTTCACAAAACTCAATGTAAGTGTTTGTTGCTAATCGTGTTGCGCATTGTTGAAGGTTCGTTTTTTAAGAGACGTCTGGGATTCTGTAACTTCATAAATACTCATGTTATGACTACACCGTAATAATTTAAAGCCTTCGCCACGCTGTTTTCTACTCAATCAAAAAGAAAATATTTTATAGGCACTGTAAAAATTACATCTATCTCTTGCATTCCTTAGTAAAAACTTGTAATATGGAAGCCAAGGAGATTCTACTACGCTGAGTGTTAGGGTTTAAACTCCACATAGGATAAAATTTTATTTAATCCACAATAGGGGCTCTTTGTCTGAGCGTACTTAATGACAGTTTCATCACTACACTGCGACACAGGATTTATGCCTTATCTTTTTTAAAACAAAAAAATATTAAGTCAGAACTTAAGGTACCTTAAGCAGTAGAATCGTTCTCTGTAAGATGTAAATGCATATAAACTTGTATACAAAGATACTTTGAATTCGTCTTTATTGTCGACAGCATTTAGTTCAATTGATAAAGGAGACTGACTCACGTATTTTGGCAAATTACCTGTTGTGGAGATTCGTGAGGCACAGAGTCAACAACCTCGATGATAGATTTCAGTTAGCCAAACAACAGTGAGTAAATATATTTATTTACTGCCTGCTTATAGTTATTACCAATTCTTAAAAACTATTTTAGCCTTAATCTTTAAACTAAAAGAAAGGGTAAGTGTTTGCCTTACCTTTTATAATCATACGTAAAAAACAGTTGGTTAAATCTTCTTAAAGAAAGCACTCCCACCTCTAAGAGAGAAAACAAATGCAGAATATATTGTACAATTAATGTCATTTATACGAATTTAAATCCACGCATAGTTAAAAGAAGTTAATTATATTTTAATATTTTATACGCACTAGATCCTTCGGCTATTATATTATTTTTAGCTACTTGTAAAAACTCGCGTGGAAACCGGACGTAATGTTTATAACTTTAATTGTTACGCAACGACGGCGCGGTCAGTTCCTGGATGGGTGTCCGCTGGTGGCATGTTACCATGAGCGTCTCCGTGATTTGGAGGTCACGTTACGCATTCGGTCCCGGTTATTATCATAAAACATACAAGATAACAGTCGTGAAGCTTACTTGTAAGCCTTCGGGGGGCTTAAAATCATGTAACGGCAAGATACGTAACCACAACGTATTCTTGCCAGTCCCCAACCCGCCAGCGTGGGGACCGTATGGCCTTAAACCTCCCCTGAGAGGAAACCCGAA
The DNA here is from genome assembly GCA_003709505.1 of Hyphantria cunea. Classification (NCBI taxonomy): domain Eukaryota; kingdom Metazoa; phylum Arthropoda; class Insecta; order Lepidoptera; family Erebidae; genus Hyphantria; species Hyphantria cunea. The sequence continues at coordinate 779,359 of PKRV01000109.1, forward strand.
CCCAGCAGTGGGACATTGTGGGTTGTTGATGATGATGATAGTTATTTGTGGTATGTATTTTGTTAATTTAAACATAGAAAGTTTTTTTGAAGATTAATGAACTCATTTAATATGATATGTACAGATTCTACTTCATATTATTTGGACGAGAGCAAGCTCCACCTCGATGGAAAAACTGCGTTTCCCAGGTCAATTCCAACATGGGTATGGCTTTGGGTTCTATGTTCGTAAGAAAATACTTCGACGAGATGAGTAAGAACGACACATTGACCATGACACGAGAAATACAGCAGGCATTCAGAGAACTACTCGCTATGACAAACTGGATTGATGATAAGACTAAAAAACTAGCAGCACATAAAGTTGATGCTATGATGTTGAGGATAGGGTATCCTGATTTCATATTGAATAAGAAAGAGTTGGATGATAGGTATAAAGAAGTGAAAATACACCCGGACAAATACTTTGAGAATATTCTCAATATACTACAGCATTTGACTAAGATGGAGCAATCGCGGTGAGTGAAATTTGTGGAATGTTTTCTCATGATGCTGTTTGTGATTCTACAAACAACCACAATACACACAATATAGGAAACCACAAAGTTACCGGAACTTGATTGTTACGTAAAAAATTAAATTATTTATAAAATATTTATTTACCTGTGTCAATCTTAAATCGTTTTGCAAAATTATTTAAAACAAAATAAAAAGTAGGGTCACAATGTAAAGGAAAACAAACCATTTAAATAGATCGACATTATATATTTTGACGTAATAGGCGATTGCTTGCTTTCATTTTTTATACAAGTTTACACGTCATGTCCAGGTATATTTTTTCAGGATCGGACAGCCGGTAAACAAAACTCTTTGGAATACGGCGCCTGCTGTGGTGAATGCTTACTACAGCCGCAATAAGAATCAAATCATGTTTCCTGCCGGAATCCTGCAACCACCATTTTACCATCGTCATTTTCCTAGGTCCCTGAACTATGGTGGAATCGGTGTTGTTATAGGTAAGATAAAAAGATTCTTGAGAAAAAAATACGTGATTCAGGCATAATGACAGTAACGAATAATCACTAATATTACATAGTTATCCAATGAAATGGGGTTCATAGAATGTAAAAGTCGTATTTATTTCATATTTAGAGTGAGATTAATAGTTATTTAAGATTAATAGTTATTTAATAAAAATAAGAATACTAAATACAGCAAACCACCATACTAAGTTGAACACTAATCAGAGCGAGTGACGTCACGTCTCTATATAAACGTCATTTTGTTTGAATGGAATCAATCGACGATCAGTTGTCTTGTTTTGTGATATCAAAATAAGAGAAGTCCGCTATGGAACAAGGATTTACCAGCCAAACCGCTATGATTTGTCCACTAACTTGTGGGACGTAAATAAATTACTTATGAGTCTTTTTTATGTATTATCGTACTATACGACCGCACACCACTTATAGACTATAGAAATCATACTTAACAAACAAAATAATGAACTCTCATGGAAAACTGGTCGATTCGGAAAGTTTTTTAAGAAACTTGTGTATCTCCTAGCCGATTACGGCCACGGTGGCCAGTCTCAACGCAGACCAGCCAACTACGCGTGAGATATTATAGTGCACTAGTATGTGCGCAAACACAGGTGCACTCTCTGTTCCCTCTCTCTCATAATCCGATGGGACGGTTAACCGACACAACCGGGAAGAGATCAGGCGCAGGACCGACAGCTTTACGTGCTCTGCGAGGCACGGGGGTTCAGACCCCAACTTCCAAACTCCGAACTGCTATTAAGTATTTCTATAATCAGAAAAACACAATAAGACATTTGGCCCGACCCGGGATTCGAACCCTAGACCTCTTGATTGGCAGTCGCATACATCAACCGCTAGACCAATGAAAGAAACTAAGAAACTATTATATATATATATATATATCTTATAAGGTTTGAACAATTGTAATAAACAGTTCAAAACTCTTTGAGCAAGTTTGTCGTTTCAAGTATCCTAATGATATGGGATTATTATTTAATATGATTATCATTAATAATTATTACCAGGTCATGAAATAACCCATGGTTTCGACGACAAAGGCCGCTTGTTTGACTGTGATGGCAACCTCCACCGCTGGTGGTCAGACTCTGCAATTGAAGCGTTTCATCGTCGAGCACAGTGCTTAATAGATCAATACGGCCAGTATGTAGTCCCTGAAGTTAACATGAAGCTAGATGGAGTCAATACTCAGGTAAGGAAATCGTTAACAATCAGGGAATATAAGGTCTCCTTAAAAACAGAAGTGATTCGCTGTATAAGATCTTATTTTAAGTTATTTATCGTCTTTCTGTTAAAGTTATATCGTGCATATACAGGGGGAGAACATAGCCGATAACGGAGGTGTGAAGCAAGCGTTCCGTGCATATCTACACTGGGCACAAAAGCACGGCTCTGCACAAGAAACACTACCTGGACTTAACCACACACATACTCAGTTGTTCTTCCTCAATTTTGCACAGGTTGCTACTTTTAACACTTTAACATCAAATCATTTATCATAAGGAGCTAGCGGTAGTTCATAAAAACTTGTTACATTATCATTTTTATTTCTATATAAATTGTAACGCTTTTCATTCAAACGGAAAATAAGTTACATATTAATGGGTTTGTTATTATATTTCAGATATTTTGATCGTTGATCAGAAGGCGATCAGGTCCAAATTAGAATTAGATTTATGATCTTAATCTTTTTGTTAAGGTTTGGTGCGGTGCAATGCGTCCCGAAGCCATGCGAAACAAACTGAAAACTGCTGTACATTCTCCGGGTCGGTTTCGCGTGATAGGCACTTTGTCTAATTCACACGACTTTGCCAGGGAGTTTCGCTGTAAACCCGGTTCGCCTATGAACCCTAAACATAAGTGCACTGTGTGGTAATAGATATTAGAAAAGGCTGATACTAAAAATCTATTATTATAAGTTCTTTAAAAGTTAAAACCTAGTGGAACGTGCTAAGTGTTTTAGGTAATTATGCTGAAGAATAGAATTTATGTACCCAGTATACCCAGTAGTAGGTAGGTATAGTAATTTTTATATTAAGATGGCGATAATCAAACTATTGACATTCATGTTGCAAGGGTCTAACTGGCCCAAATTGTCCCAATCAAGAGTTCTTGGCTGGATTTAACAACAGGCGTACATAAATTGAAAAGAATCTGGGGCAGACAGTATACCTATATGATGATGAGATGTATTGATTTATTTCAGAAGATAAGATTTTTAAAATCTCGAATGCAGTCAAAGTGGCTTTTTTGGATAATGTTTAAATAAGTAAAGATTTCAATGGTAAAGGTTGGGACAAACGGTTGGTGGGAGCAAAAGACGGCGACGTGTGAACGATATTAGATGACTTTTTGTGAATGAAATTTATGAAATTTATTCAATGATTTATGTGATTTTTTACCGACATCTTTGTTATTAATATTTAGTATTATTTGTAACTGTATGTTTTACATTAGTTATTGTAGTCCATTTATATCTAAGAATGTTTGTAGGGAATAGGTATTAAAAATAAAGTAATTTGTCTACATACATAGTCGTTTGACTTTGCACCATAACTTAACACATTAACAATAACCTCACGTACGATTTTCTGGTTCTCAAATACATACATCTGTAAGGCTATACTTACTATATAAATCTAAAGACTTTGTTTGTTTGTTTGCTTGAACGCGCTACTCTCGAACTACAGGTCCGCTTTGAAAAATTATTTCAATGTTAGATAATCCATTTATCGAGGAAGGCTGTAGGCTACATATCATCACGCTAAGATCAGCAACGGAATATCAATGATATATGTTGCATAAACGGTTTAAAATTATTCCTTTTGAAAGCTTCCATTGCATGCGCTGCGTAAACGGCTCAAGTTCCACAAAAACTAATATATTTAAGAATTAATTAATCCCATTTAACACATCTTAATAAAGTCCGCATATGTCAGCATATGTCAATCTTTTGTGGTTGGCTCACGGTAATCATTGTTATGGTAACCAAATTTGTTCAATCTTGATAACATCAGGGTTAGGGCAACAGGAGACACATACAGGTTGCGGGGGTCAGCTAGTATTATAGATAGGTAAATTATATTGAAACACAGTAGTACGAATTTCGCCGGCACGGTTGGCCTAATGGTCAACCACCACTTCGCCACACCGCTTTCCACTGCGCCAAGTGTTATGAGTTCAAATCCCACTCAATCCCAATCACACACACTTTGTGTGATCCACAAACTGGATAGTTTTCCTAATGAAAAAAACTTAGTGTTCATCACTTAAATAGTTTGTCTACCCCCTTAATCATAAACGCTATTTTACTTTAAGCAACGGTTTTGTGTGATTCTGAAGTTTAAGCTTAATTCTTAAAAGTAAATAACGTTTATGAATAAATGGGCTTAAGTTTATGGATTTCTCATAATTTTCACTAAATTTTCTATTATAGCTTGTACAATAGGGCAATTCTATTTTTAATTGAATTAGTATTGTGTCTGCTACACCAATAGCAGTCATTTTATTTGTTGAAAAGGTGAGTAAAACATTTTTATCATTTTTTATTTTATTTTATCTGTTCATGGGAATGAACTTTAATACACTGTGTTGCGCATTTCAATACTTTGGACGTCGTCATTGCTCCACAAAGTCTCCACCTCGTATTCTGAGTCAAGCGAAGCCGCGTTGAACTCACGTTGCTCCCATCTCGAGCGGACCAGGCGAGCGATTTCCAACCACAATCGAGCTTCCAACACTGTCCACAGTTAAAAAATTAATTATTGGATGAATAAATTATTAGCTGGTTTCTTAATTTAATTATTTATCAACCTACAAAATAATTTTTTTTTAAATTTTTTAAGCACGTTCCTGAGGACAACGAGTGGGTCTTGATTTTTGACGTGCTGGTCATCTGGTCTTCTGCTGTTTTTAGTTTGTGTCGAACCCTGCTCCCTAACTTTATTTTCTGTGTGGTTTAACTTTATTTAGGGTAGAACAAGGACAATGACGCGGCATGGCATTTGATTGATACATATGTACTTCGTGCAGGGCTAGTTTCACCACATACTGATAAAGTCCCTGATAAACTACTTCGAAGTTATCTGCCAGGTCACTACAGACCAGAGGCGTCTCTAGCCCGTAAAGCGCCCGTGTGCAATCATTACTCTAGCGCCCTTCAGTAAGCGCGCAAAGTCATTAAAAGTTAAACTACAGGAAAGACATCTCTGCTACAGACTTCGATTTCACAAGTCTTGCATATAGACGAAATATCAGAATACCATAAAAATATGAGCAGCCTTTATCTATTTAATTTTGTTGGCAGGACTACTACCTATCTGAACTATCTGAAACTTTATCAGGAGCTAATGAAATTGGGCCTTAATCTTTTTTAATTAAACGGGAGAAAAGTTTCAATGGCTAGGCGGGAATTGGTATTGTCATTACCTAAAAAATACTAACAAAACAAAAATGAAAACGCAGTTAGGAACAGTGGGTTAATATTGCCGTTGATAACTGCCATGGTGTACAGCAGGGCTCCAGCAGTTGGAGCCTGTCGGATGAGCAGACCGCGGAGAGTCGCACCCAACCACGGCAGGAACAGGTACTCACTTAACGGAGATCGCTGAAAGATTTTAAACTAAAATTACATTGACTGCCTCGATGGCGCAGTAGTAGTGTATGCGACTGCTGGCGCTTGAGGTCTCGGGTTCGATTCCCGGGTCGGACCAAATGTTTGTAAGATCTGCAAATATTTGTTTCGGAGTTTGGGTATTTTTTATGTATAATTTGTATGTATTTACAAAAAAAAGTATATGAGTAATTGTTCGTTTATATACTTAGATAACTATTCAAATGTCAATTTCATTGATATACACACTTTAATTTTTAATTAGGAGGTTTAATGTGACTGATAACTTATCGTGCTATAAAAACGCATCCTCAAGAGTGACCACTTTACCAGTGCTAAAGAATTATGAGGTGATGGAAGTCCTCTGCTGGAAATCAGAAACAGATGCCTTTTTATAAAGTTTGTTTCGTTTTTTGTCTTTGCAGTGATGTTTTCTTGCTTCCTTTACTCCCTCAGTGGCCTATTAAACCACCCGTGGATAAATAGGAATGGTGACACTCTGAATTCTTAATTCATCACCACACGGACTGGGTGACCATTTTATATACAAATAGTACCTATACAGTACTTTAAATATCTCTAATGACCATAAGTTAGTATATCAGACTTAACTGATTTAGTCGGTTAACTATATGTCCTGGCTTCAAGTCTTTTGTCAGAGCTTGCAGTTAACCGGAAAAAGAAATTCCTGTGAACCCTGGCAAATTGGGTAGTTTGTTATATTTGCCATCTACTACCTTTTCCACATAAAATTGTTTCATGATTTTTTTTTTGGGCTGAATACCCTCGGATACCTCCTCCTGGTGGCATGTCGGACCCGAACCGACTAATACCGCACGCCGTCTCGGATTCTAGGACCCGAGACGGCGTGTGGTATTAGAAACCAGGTACACCCTGGTTTCTAATACGACACGCGCGAGTGATGCGAAGCGCGCGCACTCCCCAGATGGAACATACCTAACAAATAATGTGACGCTGTTTATTTTTTATCGTGCGTGACAACTGTCAGCGACACTTTAGGAATACGTGCATCTGTGCGCGTGCAATGATACCAGAAGCAAAAAAGTCCCTATTCTGTTATTAATGTTTAAATTGCAAAAAATGGATATGTTGATATTAAAACATGACGTTAATTCATATATTACTATTTTTTATAATAATAATATAATTTATAAATTATAATAAACATACATATAGGTACTACAAAAAAGTAGGCTGCAATACTATTTTATTTTTAGTACTTAAGTACTTATTTACTGTGGCGACTTCCACATACAACGGCAACGAAAACATATGACAACGCCATCCACCGAAAATACACTGAACTACGGAGTAGCGTAGATTACGAAGGAGCTACCAATCCTGAACCGCACAATAGAAGTTCTCGCGCCGATTAAAATATACACAACTTCCCAACATCAACCGTTGGGCAGTGGCCCGCCAGACATGATCACCTCGCCTGGTCGGAGGATCCTCCGTTTGTGTTGGAGGGACATGACACCCGTTCCTCCACAGAAGCCATTTGGTGAAGTTGACCACAGCAAGTGGAGAAGTGGTTGCTTCCAAGCCGGTCCTTTCAGAAGTGGAAAGCTTCTATGGCAGTTTATACGCTTCGCACTCATCTCGACCTGATCCTGAAAATGAGGATCCTAGAGCCACATTAACACGCCAATACATGGAAGATCTGCCAGAAGTTAGCTCTGACAAAATCGAGATGGCTCTTGGGGAGCTGAAAAATGGAAAAGCCCCTGGAGAGGACGGCGTTATTATGGAATTGTTAAAAGCTGCAGGTAAACCCGTACTGAGGGCGCTCCAAAAGCTTTTTGACGCTGCCCTATTCGAAGGGAGAACTCCAGGGGCGTGGAGCAGAAGTGTGGTCATCTTCTTATTTTAAAGGGGTGACAAGACCAGGTTCAAGAACTATCGACCCATTTCCCTTCTAAGTCACGTCTACAAGCTGTTCTCAAGAGTCATCACGACCCGTCTTGCGCGGAGACTCGATGAATTTCAACCACCGGAGTAAGCTGGATTTCGGACCGGATATGGCACCATTAACCACATCCATACAGTGCGGCAGATTATACAGAAGACAGAAGAGTATAATCAGCCCTTGTGTCTAGCATTCGTTGACTATGAAAAGGCCTTTGACTCGATCGAGATCTAGTCTGTTCTGGAGTCCCTGCAGCGTTGCCAAGTGGACTGGTGATACATCCATACCATTGCATCGTGGCGTGAGACAAGGAGGCGTTATATCCCAGAAATTGTTCACTAATGCAATGGAGAACTTGTTAAATACGCTGCACTGAAAAGGGCGCGGTATCAACATCAATGGCGAATATATCTCTCGCTTGAGATTTGCAGCCGATATCGTCATCATGATAGAGACACTGCAGGACCTACAACAGATGCTGAGCGACCTGGCTAACTTTTCTGTGCACATCGGCCTACGGATGAGCTTTGACAAAACCAAGGTCATGTTCAATAAACATGTACTACCGGAACTGGTTGCGGTACACGGTGCCGTTCTCGAAGTTGTTCAAAAATATGTATACCTCGCGCAGACTTCAGAGAAGAGAAGAGTCCGGCTGGGTTGGGCAGCATTTGGGAAACTTTGTCGGGTCTTCTCATCGTCGACCCCACAGTGCCTAAAGACGAAAGTCTTCAATGCGTGCGTCCTACCCGTAATGACATACAGAGCCGAAACGTGGACACTTACGGTACGGCTGGTCCATAAGTTTAAAGTCTCTCAGCGTGCTATGGAGAGGGCTATGCTTGGCGTTTCTCTAAGGGAACACATCAGAAATGAGGTGATCTGACTTAAAACCAGGGTCATCGACTCACGTAGCCCACAGGATTAGCAAACTGAAGTGGCAGTGGGCTGGCCACATCTGCCGTAGAACCGATAACCGTTGGGGTAAACGAGTTTTTGAGTGGAGACCGCTTTTACCAAATAATTTACATTTAACTGTGAAAGGAAGTTCGATCTTCTTTTTTAGGGCTGCGTGCCTCAAAAGGAAGAAAACGGAACCCTTATAGGATCACTTTGTTGTCCGTCTGTCTGTCTGTCAAGACCCTTTTTTTCAGGACCGCGTAGTGGTATCAAGCTGAAAGTCATATCAATTACTCGGGTCTACTACTAAGCCGACTCGCACTTGATCTTTTTAGTTTGACTTTGACATAAATAAATTTGTGTATGGTGTGTCAAATGTATTGTAGTGTGTGTAATGTTTTATTTATTTAATGTACTTTATAAGCATTATTATTGAAAAAATTAGCGTTCTGCGCTTCACCTACATATAAACTATAAGTGTGCCAAATTTCATACTCCTCCGTCCAAGCAATTTTTGTAAAAAGGGGTCTAAAGTTTTTGCTTCATGTATTAATATATAGATACCGTCCATTTTTCTAAAAAACTGATTAGGATTGTTTTCAGACCTAAATGTACCTTTTTTCTTGTAAAAAAAAGTTGGCAACCCTAGTTGTCACGGACAATTATGCCACATAATCCTATACAACGATTTATTTATCAGAGCGTAGCGATAAGTGACTGGTGAGTCAGTCGCAACGGTTCGCGAACGAACAAACAACATGGTGAAGGCACGTAAATATGTTGTTAGTAAAACATTCCATGGTTTACCTAAACGCGACGACTTTGAAATAATAGAATATGAAACTGAACCGCTACAAAATGGAGAGATTCTCGTTAAAGTGGAATGGGTGAGTGTGGACCCGTATCAGCGCGCCTACAACAATCGTTATCCAGTTCCGTACGATCAATTTGGGTTTCAAGTTGGATTAATTGAAGAATCCAAAGACCCCCGATTCCCAGTTGGCACTAGGGTTGTCTCACACAGAGGATGGTGTGAGTATACTGTCATTAACACAATAAATGCAAGCAATAATCCTCTTGACACAGTGTACAAGTTACCAAATTTGGAGAACTTATCTAATTCTTTGGGTATCGGTGCAGTCGGCATGCCAGGAATGACAGCATACTTCGGGTTTCTAGAGATATGCTCCCCTAAGGCTGGTGAGACAGTGGTGGTGACCGGAGCTGCTGGTGCCGTCGGCTCGCTAGTGGGGCAGATTGCGAAAATCAAAGGTTGTAAGGTTATCGGTTTCGCTGGTTCTGATGAAAAGGTAAAATGGCTGGAGGAAATCGGCTTCGACAAGGGTATTAATTATAAGACGGCCGATATCTCAGCGTCCCTTAAGGCAGCCGCTCCGGGTGGTGTGGATATTTACTTCGACAATGTCGGTGGAGAGATCAGCAGTTTAATTATAAATCAAATGCGGGACTACGGCAGAGTCTCAGTTTGTGGCAGTATCAGTGCATACAATGAAGACCCTACGAAGTTACCTAAGGCAAGCATATTACAGCCATCTCTAGTGTCCAAGCAATTGAAGATAGAAGGTTTCCTGGTGTCGCGTTGGTTTGACCGCTGGTCGGAAGCGTTTCCAGAAATCATCAAATGGATCAATTCAGGACAACTAGAACCGCGGGAACACATTACTGAGGGCTTTGATAACATTTTCAATGCTTTCGTTGGAATGTTAAATGGTGAAAACGTTGGTAAGGCAGTTGTTAAAATTTAAAACGATAAAAGATTTCATATAATTTTTAATAAATTAAATTGATTGGATTCTTATTATTATTTCTACAATCTTTTATTTACTTAACTTGCAAATCATTAATCATCAATTTCTTGGCGTCCGTTAAACATGAAATTTATTTACATAAGTCTGGTGACAATGCAACATTATGATACCGTCGAGCTGATTTGATAGAGTGTGGATACTAAAACTCAGCGATGACCCACAGTAAAATAGTAGAATGTAAACTAAGGTTTGTTTCTTTGGCATTACTACTTTTTAATACCATAATTACTTTCAATTGACTTCACCTTTGACGCGATCGCGTGGTGTTAAAAACAGTCGCCTCGCCGCTTCCAACTACGAAGTTTTGTCGGTAGGGTATCCACACGGACAAACATTTGTTTTATCGGAAAATTGTTGTCCAGAGTTTTTTGTTACCGATTCATGTAAAATATATTTGTAAGTCTTCCGCGACACAGGAAGTAAAACACGGAATGGCACGCCCAAAAGATTAGAGATACATTGATTTGATTATAGACGTAAACTAGATTATTTTTACTTTGTTTAATTTCATTTATATATTTTTGTTTTTTTTTTTTATTTCATTATATTACTTTATGCACAACTACATGATCGTCAGACTTAATGCACAATAGAGTAAGAGTCCAGAGCGATCAGACATAACTTATTTTCGCATAGATGAAACCTTATGTTCGCAGTAGCTTGCTATGCTTCTGGAACCCCTCTAGCGACACCTGGGCAGGTCCCAGACAAGAAAGGTAACTAAAAATAAGAGTCACTTAACTTAAATTTACATGGCTGATTTTTATATATGTTTTGTAGAATATTATTCTAAAGTAGTATCATATGTATCAGACACTTTCCATGCTGTGTTTTGAAGTATTTATTACTCATGTATTTTAAATAGCACACACAGCATTTATTGCTCCAATCAAACACTGCCATTAATAATTTGGCAGGCGCTTGAACAGTGGAGCTTTAAAACGTCTGACAAAAGTTTTGGTCCATGAAAAGTATCTGCACTTATGATACTATTTTAGAATAATATTGTACAAAACATAAGCACGGCTCTGTCTCGAATTTTGGCTACCGCTAGGGACGACGATGCGGCGTTTAGTTACGCTCGTTGGCACCATGGCGGTTGACTTGCGGGCGGCTCGCTATGAGCATGCGGTAAGCACACTTCAAGCGTACGGACCACATTCATGCCACCAAAACGAGTTGTTAGATAGCACCAAGCGCCCAGACACCCCGCCGTTGGGTTTTTATATTGACGTTATGAATAATATTATACGACATACGATTTAAGGGTCAAATTCAAATGACAAGTTAATCGCTGGGTTGGAGCGGTGACGTTGCCGTGCTTGCACAGTGTGCACCCTAACTCTTACTTTTAGTTACCTGTCTTACCTGGTACCTGCCCAGGTTTCACTAGGAGAGTTCCTGAAGCATGCAGATATTCAAAGAACATGAGACGCTACTGAGAACTTAAAGTTCCATCTATGTCAAAATTAGTTATGCCTGATTGCTCTGGGATCTATAAGGCATTCTCAGCCGCTGGGCTGATTAAGCGCTGCAGAGTAAAGATGAGATAGGTTAGTTAGAATATACTACTAATATATTAGGAGAGACACTATCTAATACCTTTAAACGAACAAGTCTTGTATATATAAATACACATAGGTAAAAACGACAATAAATAAATTGAATCTCGGAAACGGCTCCAATGATTTTTATGAAATTGGTATGCAGGAGGTTTCGGGGGCAATAAATTGCATATTTAGAAAATTTACCAGAAAAGAAACCGAGCAAAGCTCAGTCATCCAGGTACTTATTACTAAGCAAAAATGAAGAGTTACATATAGTTTCCTTGAAAATAATAAATATATTAATGTAAATGTCCGGCATATGAGTATGTTTAGTCTTGTAACAATATCGACAACCTTCCAGTATCATTAATAACCCTATGTCACGGAAGCTACCAGCTGTCGCATCTCGCACCTATAATGTTTTGAAGATTAACAGTTAAATTCTCATGCCAATGCCATCTTTTGAAAACATTTGCACATTGTACATTGTAATGTGAGACCCATTGATACAGAGCCAGCAATGGACTTTGTGGCAATAGATTGTACATTGTAATGTGAGACCCATAAATACAGAGCCAGCAATGGTATTTGTGGCAATAGATATTATGAACTAGACACATTATCTCGTTTTCAATGAAACGAAGTAATAGTAAAAGTCTGTGTGGCTGCTCCCGTGCGTTACCGGTGACACCGAATAGTTAAACTAGTGAACAATGAAAGCAACAAAAGGCCGGAGGCATCTTGAGCGTACTGAAGAACGCAGGTGAAAATATGAATTCAGTTTTACCAGTAATAAATGTTATCGCCGTTACAGCGTGGGAAATTCTCGGTTTATGTTAAATCCTACAAGGGACAACACTTTGTATAATCCATAAATTGTGAGGCTGGGTGTTCTTTGAATAGATTTTTAAAGTTCCCCGCGACAAAGGATTTATATTCCTAATACGGCAGTCCTCTTTTTGAACAAAAAGAGGTTGCCTAGGAGCCCATATTTAGTTGTCAGTCCTGATCTGGTCTGATCTCTCCACGGAAGTGTCGGATAACCATCCAGAGATGTAATATGATTCTTCCCATCCTAGATGAAATTCTTCCCGTGATTTGCCATATCCTTAATTATTCCGTATCCGTCAATACCTTTTCATCTGTATGGAAATTGGCTCAAGTTATTCCCTTTCCAAAGAAATGTAATCCTTCCTCCTTCTCAGATTACCGTCCAATTTCTATCCTCCCTTTTCTCTCGAAAGTCCTCGAGCGTCTCACTCACAGACAATTAAGCTCGTTTCTTTCCCGGAATTATCTCTCTCAAGTCAGGTTTCCGAGCAGGCCATAGCACTACCACAGCCCTAGTCCATATTACGGATGACATTAGGTCGGGGATGGAGCGGGGGAAGCTAACGGTCTTTGCCTTGCTAGATTTCAGCAACGCCTTCAATACTGTTGATTTTGGTGTGTTATTAGGTATTCTGTGCTCAATGTGTTTGTGGTTTTTATTAACTCAATCACAAATCAATTACTTTCTTCCTACCATCTTTATGCAGACGATCTACAAATTTATTCACAAGCTTCTCCAGATAATATAACAGAAGCAGTGAATATTATTAATGACGATTTAATGAGAATATGTGACTGGAGTAGGAGGTATAGACTAAGTGTGAATCCAGCCAAAACACAAGTCATCATAATAGGTAGTCCTGGTCTGCACTGCAGAATAAACTTCCAACAAATACCACACATTGTTTGCAGCGGCTCGATTGTTCCATACAGTGAAAAAGTAAAAAGTTTGGGGATATATATGGATCGGTACCTATCTTGGGGCCCCCAGATTGGGGAAGTTAGCCGCAAACTATTTGCAGCAGCGGGGTCTCTGCGAAGACTACAAAACTTCCTTCCCACAAACACTAAAATTGCGCTCGCACAATCTGTTCTTCTTCCGATCCTTGACTATGGTGATGTCAGCTATCTGGATCTCACCGAAGACCAACTAAAGAAACTCGAGCGCCTCCAAAACCTCTGCATTAGATTCATAATTGGATTATATGAATCTAATGCAGGGATACGTAAATATGACCATATCTCTGAATTTCGTTCTAAACTCAAGTGGCTACCAATACGCTTTCGCCGGAATCTTCACATTCTTTCTCTATTATACAGTATCCTGTTTCATCCCCACACTCCATCTTATCTTAAAGAACGCTTTCAGTTCTTACACAACACTCATTGTAGGGTCCTGAGATCATCAGAGAATTTGAAACTAGCAATGCCAAAACATTCCACCCAGTTTACAGATAAATCCTTTACTGTGCAAGCAGTAAGACTCTGGAACGATTTACCTGAAACGATCCGTCACGCTAAAACCTTGTCTGTATTTAAAAAATAATAATAATAATAATTTATTGTTTTCATAATTTAAAGTTTACAACTGTATAATATACACTAAGCCCCACACTAGAATTCCCTGTGTCGTGGGGATCAGTATCTTCCTTACAATAGAAACATTGGAAAACAAAAGCGGGTACATGTGTTGTGATTGTGTGTATTTGCGTGCTCGTGAGTATGCATATGTGTGTGTGTGTGAGTGAGTGTGTGTGTGNCCACATCGGCGGTAAAGGTCATTCAAGTCTACCTTAGTATAGTACAACATCTTCACATATAAACTGTTCCCAAGTAATATACTATAATACCGAATTCAAAAATTAATGCTACAACAGCATTTGTTATATCGCTTGGTTGAGATTTTTTTATTATGTTTAAATACACCAACACTAAATCTATAACTAATTTTATACAAAACTTTGCATTATGTACATTTCGGCGAAAGATGTAGTTGGTTATATTAAATTTAGAATTACAGGTCAATAAATACAACAAACAAAAACTATAATGTACCACAACAAGGTAAGTTATGTTACTAGTTGGTAAACATTTCCATATATACCAGAGTGACAAAAGCAACAACTTTTTGATTACACGACTATGGTCATATATATATTCTCGCAATTTAAATGCATGTATATATACACACTTTGTGATATATACACGGTGTAGGGTAGTAAAATGCGTTATGAATGGTTATTCTAAACATGACAATGCAATTCTGCAATATGCTCAACATACCGATATTAATGACAGTAAGCTGCCCACAAAATATGGAAAATTTAATATGTATAATATGTGTGAAAGGTGGGTATATTTGAATTATATTTGTTTTGGATTTGTATTTTTTGTAAGTAGTAGTTTTGTTTTGTATAATAATGGTAGTTGTATTTTGTAATGTGTATTGTGTTTTCTTGCAATAGATACATGCAGTAGTATTGAATATAAAGCAAAAGAAATGTAGAAAAACATAGTAATATTTTTTAAAGATAAGTAGTCATTCGGTTAGTGCTTTGAGTTCTTGTAGCTGCTGTTCGTGTTTGATTAAAATGTATGACATTCCTTCTCGTTTTTTTAGGTAAACGTTTCCATTGGTAGTCCAACAGTAGGCATAGATATTTGATTTAGCGAAATCACGCGCCAGAAACAGTAGTCGCCTCGTTTTATACGTTAGATGTTCGGAAATGTATATTGGTTGAGAAATATCGTTGAAACCAAAATGCGTGCTATTGAGTGACCTGCCAGCGTTATCACGATTGTATCTTTTGGCCACCGTTAGGAACTGAGACTTCAATAAAGTGTTTGTAAACTCAATAACGACTGTTGAGTTTTTCTTGTCTGGTTTACTAGGCAATCTATAGGCATCACGTAGGTCGGTTGGTATTATTGGTAGTTGCAGTGTAGTTACTAGTGATTGCATGTAGGTATAAAGGTTGTTCTTAGACTCTCTGTGTACTTTGGGAATGTCCCGAATTTCAATGCATGTTTTTAAGCTTCTTTTCTCAATCTCATGAACTTTTTCCTCAATTGTATTCAAGTGCAATTTTAATTCCTTACCCTCTGATTCTAGTTTATTTATTTTTGTTTCAAAACACGATATTTGTTCGGATAGGAATTTTGTAGATTTCTCAAACAACAAATATATATATATATACAACGGATAGTATTTGTTGTTTGAATAGATACATTTATAGCTATAACTTCCATTATGTGTTTTTCAAGGGATTCCAGTTTCTCATTTTGTGTTGCAACTAAACCATGAATCAAATTCATCATCACTGTCCTGAAATCGTCTAGTTGACTTTTCAACATCATCTTGGGAAAAACGACGACGTTTCGAGGATCTCTGAGTAATATTTTGATCCAGGTAATCTGCCTCATGTAAAATGGAATTAGATATATTCGGCTCCGATGATGAATATTATGAATGATGAATATTTTGAATTTGATGTTTTTTTTTTTTGTAAATATTCACATTTGAACAGATCTGACATTTGTGCACCGTACTACTGGTACCCTTAATAAATCACCAAATTATTCGTATAAAGGTTGTCTGTAAGAGATCGCCATGAGCGATAAGACCGCCAATTGTCACATTTAATGTTGTTATTCTTTTTTTTTTCTATGTGTTAAGTGTGTACAGTAAAGATAAAAATAAATAAATAAAATAAATAAATAGAATGCTCCTGTTTTAGTGCGTACACTTGTGCCCTATAAAACTGCCCGTTAAAACTGGCCGCCGTGGCCGAAATCGGCTAGGAGATCATTCACAATCACCAAGAAACCTACTTAATAACTTCCATGTCAATTTTATAACAATAAATTAAAATGAAGTCTTTAGTCACGGCATAATATATACACGGAATAACTTGATCGAGTTGATTCATCTTATTTTTAAAGTTATATAATAGTTTACAGCAGGTACTTACTGCGAAGAAAATTTAGAAAATTGTACAGTTGTTGTCCAACAACTGTACAATTTTCTAAATTTTTCTAAATTAAATAACGTCTAAATTACAATTTTAGGAATAGATCGAAAATACGATTCTCTGAGGTGAGGAGGTCTAGAGGAACCTGCTCTAGCTAAATTATCTTTCATATCCACCGACTTCTAACTGTCCTGCGTTAACTTTTAATCTTTATTTTTTTGGCTTGTGATGTCAACACGCACACGCGCACACGCGCAGACGCAGACGCAGACACAGTCGCCGACTCAGACGCAGACGCAGACGCAGACGCAGCCGCAGACGCAGACGCAGACGCAGCCGCAGACGCAGACGCAGACGCTGACGCAGACGCAGACGCAGACGCATACGCAGACGCAGACCCATCGCAGAGGCAGAGGCAGAGGCAGACGCAGACGCAGACGCAGACGCAGACGCAGACGCAGACGCAGACAGACAGACGTCTAGACAGACAGACAGACAGACAGACAGACAGACAGACAGACACTCACACACTCACACACTCACACACTCACACACTCACATACGCACACACAAATAAAAAAGTGTAATTTTAATTGTATTATATTATATATATAGAGGTATTACTTGTTCTTGGTGGTTAGCCTCTGCATTTGTTTTCTTTTTTCCCATAATGCAATCTAACAACGAGAGAGGATACCGATTTCTGTAATATAGGTCATTAAACCTAGCTCAGAGATCAGGGAGCTCAATATAATTTGTAAAAAAATGTTTTATAGAAATACATTTATTTTATTTTATTTATTTTTATACATAATAACTTGAGAGATCTCACATACAGTCATCTGATTACAAACTATTCGTTTGTGAGAAATTTACGAATCGGCCAAAACTCTTGTATGAAATCCTCCCTCTTCCACAAGCTCCTTAGGTAGAGTGAGCGGAAAGGGTAAAAAGTAAATATTTAGTAAATGTTTTTTCGCGTCTGGCAACCTACAGATAATCTTTACCAGATTAGCAACCTACTCTCAGTTAGAACACTATACATCAAGTTCCGATCATTTCGTCCGATTGCTTAGAGGACGCGAATTGTTTTTAAGGCTTTCAGTAACTGGACATGAGAAGCCATGGTTGAATTGAGTGGTGTGCAATTGCCGATTTTAATTGGGGTGCTAATAAAGAGTAAGCCTTTAGCATAGCAGTCTTCATTAGCACCCCAATATGTGTTTAGCAGTGGGATGCGATAGGCTGATGATGATATGATGACACTACCAAAAAAACTGGTAAATCATCAGGTATTATAATATGATTTGCATATTTTAGTAGCCAGTCATGCTAACTTATCATCCACTTTATATACGATACTATCAAATCTTATCTATATATTGTGGTTGAATATTAACAGTGTGAGACTCGTTTAAACAATCAGTCGGGACGGATCTACGAACGCAATTTCAGCATGGTGAAGGCACGTAAATATGTTGTTAGTAAGACCTTCCAAGGTGTACCGAAACGCGACGACTTCGAAATAGTAGAATATGAAACTAAACCACTGCAAAATGGAGAAATCCTTGTTAAAGCGGAATGGGTGAGTGTGGATCCGTATCAGCGCGCCTACAACAACCGGTTTCCAATTCCGTACGATCAATTCGGATTTCAAGTTGGATTAGTTCAAGATTCTAAGGATCCCCGATTTCCAGTTGGCACTAGGATTGTCTCACACAAAGGATGGTGTGATTATACCGTCATTAACACGACCAACACTAGCAAAAATCCATTAGACACGGTGTACAAGTTACCAAATCTGAAAAACTTAGCTAATTCCTTGGGTGTCGGTGCAGTCGGTATGCCAGGTGTGACAGCTTACTTCGGTCTTCTTCAGTTATGCTCACCTAAGGCTGGTGAGACAGTGGTGGTGACCGGTGCTGCTGGTGCAGTCGGTTCGCTCGTGGGACAGATTGCGAAAATCAAAGGTTGTAAGGTTATTGGTTTCGCTGGTTCTGATGAAAAGGTAAAATGGCTGGAGGAAAACGGCTTCGACAAGGGTATTAACTATAAGACGGCCGATATTTCAGCATCCCTTAAAGCAGCCGCTCCGGATGGTGTGGATATTTACTTCGACAACGTCGGTGGAGAGATCAGCAGTTTAATCATAAATCAAATGCGGGACTACGGCAGAGTTGCAGTGTGCGGCAGTATTAGTTCATACAATGAAGTCCCTACGAAATTTCCTAAGGCAAATATTATACAACCATCAGTAGTGTCCCATCAATTGAAGATAGAAGGTTTCATGGCATGGAGTTGGTTTGATCGCTGGTCGGAAGCGTTTCCAGAAATCATCAAATGGATCAATTCAGGAGAACTAAAACCCCAGGAACACGTTACAGAGGGCTTTGACAAAATTTTTGATGCTTTCGTAGGAATGTTGAATGGTGAAAATGTTGGGAAGGCAGTTGTTAAAATTTAAAAGAATAAAAGATATCATATATTGTCATATAATTATTTATAATTTAAACATCAAATATAATTTATTTATATATGTAAGTCTGGTGACAATGCAACGCTATACCGTCGAACTGATTTGATAGAGTGTGGGGACTGAAACCCAGTGATGACACACGGTACGACATAAGTAGAGCAGGTGACCCGGTTGTGGCCATCGACCCCTTTGTGGCCATTGGGGCCTTCAAATATTTATAACTAAGGCATAGAAAAATAAATTACTCTGATGTGTCAAACTTCACTTCGATGCAACATGTCATTCTTTTTAGTTGAGCGTGAAATTGTTAAGATCTTAACAAAAAGGCTAAGGCGAGCGGGTGAGTAAAAAGCTTTTATTTTTCAAATCTTTGCTTATTTTTTGGATGTTTATGTTAATACTACATGAAGAATATATTGTCTAAGTGGAACTAAAGTTATTTTTTATTTTTTTATGTTTAAGCTGCCAAAATGACTCTGCCCTGCCTGATGGAAAGCATGAGCAGAATCCAAGAGTGGTGGTCACCATCCTCAATGCGAAAAAGAACAATGCAGCATGGTGACCCACACTATGGCGGCCTGGTGAGATGCTTTTTCACGCCCCGCTTAAAGGACCCGGGATCATAGTGGGAAGGAAACACGTGCGCTGGTAGTGAGTTCCAGGCTTTGACCGCTCGGCACAGGAAGGAATTACCGAAGCGATGAGTACGAGAATGTATGTCTTCCACTTTGAAGCGGTGACTTCTAAGGCCGGCACGTGTTGTCGCCATATGTTTCTGAAGTGAGGTTATGAGAAGGTGGCCACTAATGGAGACAAAATTATGAATTTCTCCATCTTTGGCCACATGGCTGGCCAAAACTAGTGTACATAGACACCCCATTTCTGGCCTTTTATCTAAATACTGTACATAACAGAGTAATTTATTTTTCTATGACATCAAAGCTGTCAACGGTATCAGGGTTGCAAATATTCAATATTCTAAATATTGTACATTACAGAGTAATTTATTTTTCTATGCCTTAGTTATAAATATTTGAAGGCCCCAATGGCCATAAAGGGGTCGATGGCCACAACTGGGTCACCTGCTCTACTTATGTCGTACCGTGTGTCATCACTGGGTTTCAGTCCCCACACTCTATCAAATCAGCTCGACGGTATAGCGTTGCATTGTCACCAGACTTACATATATAAATAAATTATATTTGATGTTTAAATTATAAATAATTATATGACAATATATGATATCTTTTATTCTTTTAAATTTTAACAACTGCCTTCCCAACATTTTCACCATTCAACATTCCTACGAAAGCATCAAAAATTTTGTCAAAGCCCTCTGTAACGTGTTCCTGGGGTTTTAGTTCTCCTGAATTGATCCATTTGATGATTTCTGGAAACGCTTCCGACCAGCGATCAAACCAACTCCATGCCATGAAACCTTCTATCTTCAATTGATCTTCTACTGATGGTTGTATAATATTTGCCTTAGGAAATTTCGTAGGGTCTTCATTGTATGAACTAATACTGCCGCACACTGCAACTCTGCCGTAGTCCCGCATTTGATTTATGATTAAACTGCTGATCTCTCCACCGACGTTGTCGAAGTAAATATCCACACCATCCGGAGCGGCTGCTTTAAGGGATGCTGAAATATATATATTTTATCGTGGCTTTTTTTCCTTGGCTTAAATATCAACAAATACATATTTTTCATTTTCAGAGATGCAATAAAATGCCTTCACCAAAATCAAATAGTAACAAAATAGATGTCGCGAAAAGAAAATTATTTCAGTACTCACCGCATAAAATTACTTTAGTTGAACGCAATTAAGAATGGGATGCCCGTTTCCACTGCTAGTAGAGCTTTTAATGTACCTCGAACGACTTTGCGACATAAAATCTGGAAAAGCCCCTGAAACTTCTGGACATGTAGGACCCCAGGCTGTTCTTGGAAGTGAAATAGAGAATGAACTTGTCGTATGGATCAAAGATTGCGCTCGTGCTGGGTTTCCTATCAACAAGGAAGGTTTACTAGATTCTGTAAAGAAAATAGTAGTAAAAGGCCAAATTAACACACCGTTTATAAATAATAGACCTTCAAGATCCTGGTTTGACGGATTTATGGCAAGGCATCCTGATTTGAGGCAAAAACGTGCCGAATATATTAAAAAAGCTCGTGCCTTAATTACTGAAGAAAAACTTCGGAACTGGTTGAAGGAAATTTCGTCGTTACTCGGTAATGATAATTTAATTCAATAACACACATAGCATGAATTACTCCTATCAAACGCTGCCATTAATAATTTGATAGGCGCTTGAACGCTTTAAAGCTTTACTAGCTTTGGTCAATAAAAAGTATCTGATACTTAAGATACTATTTTAGAATCATATCCTACAAAACATATATAAAAATCAGCCATGTAAATTTAAGTTAAGGCACAGCTGCAGCACGGCTCTGCCTCGATTTTTGGCTAGCGCTAAGGGGCGACGATACGGCGTCCCATTTTAACTCGCTGGCACCTGGCGGCACATGAGCGACGCGCCTATAAGCATGCGGTAAGCACGCTTCAAGCGTGAGGACCGCATTCTTGCCACCACTACGAGTTGTTAGGTAGCAGCAAGCGCGCAGACACCCTGCCGTTGGATTTTTATATTGACGTTATGAATAATATTATACGACATACGATTCAAGAGTCAAAATCAAATGACAAGTTAATCGCTGGGTTGGAGAGGTAACGTTGCCGTGCTGGCATAGTGTCCCATGACTCTAACTCTTTTTCTAGTTACCTTTGTCACCAGGTACCTGCCCGGTAGGGGGAATTCCAGAAGCATGCCGATATTCGAAGAACATGAGAGGCTGCTGAGAACTTAAGGTTTCATCTATGTGAAAATAAGTTATGCCTGATCGCTTTGGGATCTTGGACTATAGGGCGTTCTTAGGCGCTCAGCCGATTAGGCGATGCAGGGAAAAGATGAGGTAGGCAATTATAGATTTTAGTGGCTTTAATAAAAACTCCAATTAAAATATTAGGAGAGACACTATGTAATACCTTTCAATGAGCAATTCTTGTATGAATACACATATACGGTGTATACTAGTATACATAAACTAAATCTCGGAAACGGCTCCAAAACTTTTTATGAAATTAGGTATGCAGGAGATTTCGGAGGCAATAAATCGATCTAGATAGGATTCATTTAGAAAATGTCATCACGTGTTATTTTATTTTCAATTATCACATCATCACAAAAGCTAACAGCGGTTGCATCCAGAACCTATAATGTTTTCTAAAGTAACAGTTAAATTCTCATGTATTGCACTGTGATCCCATTGATATTCGATACATCAGTACAGAGCCAGCAATGGTATTTGTGCCAATAGACATTATGAACTAGATACTTTATCTCGTGTTCAATGAAACGAAGCAATAGTTATAATAAGCCTGTGTGGCTACTGCCGTGCGTTGCCGGTGACAGCGAATAATTAATCTAGTGAACAATGAAAGCAACAAAGTCCGGAGGTATCTTGAGCGTACTGAAGAACGCAGGTGAAAATATGAATTTAGGATTTTTTACCAGCAATAAATGTTATCGCCTTTACCACGTGGAGATACTCTCGGTTTATGTTAAATAGCTAACACATATACACTACAAGAGTAAAAACCACCATTCAAATTTTTTTATAATATTTTCTTTAAATATACTTATACGTTATTGTACTTACATAATGATTATGTGTATAATAATTGACTGTACGATTGGCCTAGGGGTGTAAGCGGTCGCCACACCGCTTTCTCCTGCCTCTAGAGTTGTGGGTTCAAATCCTACATGGGACAACATTATGTGGGATCCATAAATTGTGAGCTTGGGTGTTCTTTCAAATATATGTTTTTGAAGTTCCCCGCGACACAGGATTTATACTCCTAATGCTGCAATTGTCTTTTGAAGAAAAAAATATAGTCTGCGTAGTGGTTGCCTCGGAGATTCATATTTAGCTGTCGGTCCTGGGTCTGACCTCTCCAGGGACGTGTGGGATAACCATCCAGCGAGGGAACAGAGAATGCTCCAGTCTTAGCACGCACACTTGTGCCCTATAATCTCCTGCGTAGTTGGGCTGGTCTCCGTTGAGACTGGCCGCCGTTGCCGAAGTCGGTTACGAGATCATTCACAATCCTCAAGATACCTACTTAGTAACTTCCATATCAATATTATAAATAAAAATGAAGCTTTAGTCGCGGCATTACTCGACAATAATGTGATCGAGTTGATTCATCTTATTTTTAAAGTTATATATATAATAGTTACAACAGGCACTTGCTAAGAGGAGAATTTTGAAAATTGTACAGGATATTATAAAATTTTAGGAATAGAACGAATATACGATTTTCTGAGGTGAATCTGCGAGGGATAGAAATTTATAAAGATAACAATAATATAGGGAGTCTTGAAGCCTAGTCACAAAATGGTAAATAGGTACTTCATTACACACTACACGTCATAGAAAAATAGATTCCTATGGTTTTGTTAAATATCTAAATAGATAAATATTTCGTTTTAAAAATTTACAACCCTAACGGGAAAATATCGAAGCGTGACTAAAATGGGCTGTACAAAACCAAACAAACAAAACTTGATTTGGATGTATTTTGTTTTGGAAAATTGAGCATTTTAGGTCTTGATTTTGATGTAATTTTTTTCCAATAACGGTGAAGTTTTTGGGAAAATAAATAAAAACAAAAAATTATAAATGACGGTTTATCTCGAATTCTAAACAAGATACTAAGCTCGTGACGTGAAGTATTTTTTTATTTCCCATTGACTTATGAATGACTTATTTATATGTATCACAACTATTTGATAAGGAAAATATGTGCTAAAGAAAAGATACATAGATTAGCAATTAAAGCTGGGAAAGTTTTAATTTCAATTAAATTATTTATTGAAAAAAATATTTTCTGCGAATGAATTAAATCTTTGACTTAGTTCTTTTTCAGTGTTTTTAGTAATTTCTTAGATGTACTTACGTACGTTTATATAACAAATGTGCTTGCAAGAGAAGTTTCGATTTATGAAAGTATCTCCGGACTATGAAAACTTTGAAATTATGTATAGTCCTATGAATGGAACCACTACGAAAACAGTTCGTCATCCGATCAATCGTTCGGACCAACAAAATAACAAGCCACGTCGTCCGATTAGTCGGAGTATTAGGAAAAAAATCTACGCCATCAAATCGTATTAATATAATATGCTATGCTGCCTAGATGGTCTAGACAAACGTAATATCTACTCAAGTAGAAATATGCGATATCGTCTATGTGTGTGTCACTTCAAAGAACTTTGTGGCTTAACGTAGGTATTATATTTTAATATTCCTTGTTTTTTCTGTTTTACATGATGAGTACATAAAAGACAAATTATATTTCGTGAATATATAAAGCTGAATACGATACCTACTTTTTTTAGAACCGCGCACAAAGAACTATTCATTAATGTTATGTTTCGAAAGTGCCTCAAAAGCTTTTTTACTTATTGGTATATTATGCTGTATAACAACTGCATAAAAACTATATGCTTATAAATAATATTAATATATAAAGATAGTGATAATAATAGCGTCAAAAACATATAGTTTTTCGTCATAGACTTTAGATTATATTAAAAATGTATTGTTTGAATAAAATTTGGCCGGCTGGTATGTGTTGTGTTTTATGTATACCAATATAATAATGTCAACATGACAAAAACCAATCGCATTATTGTAGCAATTTACTTAACTTATTTTATTTAGAACTGCATACCTTTTTAACGCTTTTTTTCTTAAGAAAACATACTAAGGTTATTAATCTTCAATATAATAACCATAGAAATATTATCAACAAATTTAAAATATTGTACGATGAATCTATTTTGACTGTAGTGTAAACCGGTTTTCTGTGAGGCCGTGGTATCACTCCGGTCGAGCCGGCCCATGCATGCCGAAGCGTGGCTCTCCCACGGTAAGTATTAAATAATATACATAAATCTTTATAAAAATATTAATTAGCAAGTCACAAAATTTTAACGATGATAAAGTCAACAACGATAATACCGTGTGCACAACAAAAAATGGTAAAACCTAATGTCCAGTCACCAGCATGATAAATTACTATGAGCACACTATTTAGATGACTATTTCCATGTGTAGGTATATATTTGTCATTTTAGTGTTCATAACTAAGAGTTTTATCATTTTTGTTATGCACACGGAAGGAAGTATGGTAATAGATACTATTTTACCTTGATTATTTGACTTGCAAATATAGATATTTATAATAATTTAACTGACTGCCTTGTTGGTCTAGTGGGTAGCGTAAGCCACTGCAGATCAAAAGGTCTCGGGTTCGATTCCCGGGTCGGACTGCTATTGGGTTTTTATTACAAGAAATTCTTAATAGCAGCCCGGAAGCTACGACGAAAACAAACTACATTCTTGCATATAAATGTAAATAAAATATTGTTAAATCACATATTCTAAGTCTCCCTTTTATAATTTGATTGTCGTGTTGTAACAGACAATCATAGCACATAATCCTACACATCGATATAACAGAGCCTAGCGATAAGCGAGTTAATCGCGTCAAGTCCGCGCACGAACAAACAACATGGTAAAGGCACGTAAATATGTTGTTAGAAAAATATTTCAAGGTAACCTAAACGCGACGACTATGAAATAGTAGAATATAAAACTGAACCACTGCACAATGGAGAGATTATTGTTAAAGTGTAATGGGAGAGTGTGGACACGCATCAGCGCTGTTAAAACAAACGTAATCCAACTCCGTACGATCAATACGGGTTTTAAGTTGGATTAGTTGAAGATGCCAAAGACCCCTGATTAGCAGCTGGCACTAGGGTTGTCTCATACAAGTAATGGTGCGATTATACCGTCATTAATACGACAAGCACAAGCATCCTCTCTTGTTACAGTGTACAAGTGGATCACAGTGCCCACCAGATCACCGTACGAGGAACACAGTCAAAGGCCTTCTGCATGTCCAGGTACAGGCAATGCAGAGGCGTATTCTTCGTTCTGTGTTTCTCCGCAACAATTCTTAGGGCAAAAACAAGATCCATGGTCCCGATTTCTAGCCGGCCATAAATTTTACGACTTACTAATGAACATATTCATAAATAATAATCTCACATATCTTACACACCTGTTTAATTCCAAATTAGGCAGAGTCTGTGACTGACTCAGCCTAATTTGGATTTTTCCACACACAAAAAATTTCATAACGAAGTCTATCAGCAATTATAACTTCTAAAACCGCAACCCTTTAACATATCTGGGTATACTGAACCAATTACTCTATATATGTAATCCATCTAAACCAATCAAGCAGTACATACTACGAAACAAAGAAGTTTCTTTATAAATCAAGACTTGACAAATTAAAAATTTGGGTAACACTCGAAATCCGTCAGTAAATCTTAGAATATGTTAAATATAGATGGCTAGATGCGATAGGCAAATCCGATAGTTTTAATCAATTTTGTACGAGACAAAGTACTGAAAAAAAAATAGTTAGACTGCACTACATAAATATGATGGTTCATGATTTCAGCTAGATGGCTTTCAGGAATTGGATATGAGAAGCCAAGGGTTCGAACTGTATGGTGTGCAATTACCGATTCCAATTGGGGTGCTAATGACGAGTAAGCATTAAGCTAGCAGTCTTCATTCGCACCTCAATATGTGTTTAGCAGTGGAATGCGATAGGCTGATGACGATCACTAACAAAAATAATGTTAAATCAAATCTTAAAATCATCTGACGCTGCACACGGTGATAACCATCAGTGTGACAGTCATGCCATCTTATCATGCAGTTTATACAAGATAATATCAAAACTTATTTAAATCTTATATATTCTGGTTGAATATTAACCTGTGAGACTAGTTTCAACAATCAGTTGGGACCGGTCTACGAACGCACTTTCAACATGGTGAAGGAACGTAATTATGTTGTTAGTAAGACCTTCCAAGGTCTACCGACGACTTCAAAATAGTTGAATATGAAACTAAACCACTGCAAAATGGAGAAATCCTCGTTAAAGCGGAATGAGTGAGTGTGGACCCGTATCAGCGCTCCTACCACAATCGTTACCGTTACCCACGTCCATACGATTCATTCGGATTGCAAGTTGGATTAGTTCAAGATTCCAAGGATTCCCGCTTCCTAGTTAGCACTAGGGTTATCTTTCACAAGGGATAGTGTGATTATAGCGTCATTAATACAAAAAATCCAGGGAATAATGCTATTGATAAAGTGTACAAGTTATCACCTCTGAAAAACTTATCTAATTCCTTGGGTGTCGGTGTGGTGGTTGTGACCGCTTACTACAGTTACAAATTATCAAATTAGATTGTAATTTTTTACAATATTCATTTAGTAGGCATTAGCTCAATATTGTCAAACGTCTGCAGCGAAGGCCACTTCGTCAAAATGGTGAGTAACTGAAAAATTATTTTAGTAGGTAGGTAGGTTGTATCCATGGTCCTCTATGAGACCCATCTGGTCAAAGAAACTAGCGGGCTCCTTCCGGGCTGATGGCCATACGGTTCATTAACCGTACGGCCATGCGTACCTTCGGTACGTATGGGGCTACCGCAAGATCTCTTACGAGGCGGTGTTGTTCCAGGTGCGGTCTCCGCCCTTCGACATTCTGACCGACATGGACACGATAGTCTATGCCCAAAATCATTCTGTTGGTCGGAATGACGAAGAGGCAGTGCCGGATCACGAGGCCGGAATGCTACGCACACGCAAGCCATACGGGCTTGGCGAGCACGGCTCGCAATCCAGAGCTATGCCAGCCGATACGCTATTGGAGCCATTCTGCCGAACTTCGCAGTTTGGATAGGGAGGACCGATTGTGTCACCTACCGATTAACCCAGGTTCTCACCGGGCGCGGTTGCTTCGGTGAGTACCTGAACAGGATCGGACGTGAGGGTGCGCGGCATAATGCACCACTGCGAATCCGATCCTGACTCCGCTCAGCACACGCTGGAGAATTGCCTTGAGCGGGAGTCCAAGCATCGAGTCCTGGTCGGACAGATTGGATGAAAACTTTCACCGTCAGCATTGACTGAGGAATCCTGTTGAGTAGTGAGGGATGGGAAGCCGCAATTTCCTTCTGTGAGGACGTTATGCTCCATAGAGTCCGCAGAACGGGATCGAGAAAGGGCCTATCCCTTTCGAAAGAGGCGACGAAGGAGATGCGGTAGGGGCCACTTGCTCCCCAGGAAGATTTGACCGCTGTAGGCGACCCGAGGCCGGTAACACCCTGGAGTGTGTGTCGTCTAAGGCGGGTCGGGCTGCCATAGTGTGGTTTAGCATGCTGCATTGTTGCATTGAATGCATTTGCAATGAGTATGAAGACCACCACTCTTGAATTCTGCTTATGCTTTCCATCAGGCAGATTAGAGTCATTATGGCAGGGCCATATTTAAAAATATATATAATTTGATCATTAAAATACCTGCCTATCCGGAAATTGAACCTGGGACGTTTGTGCACCAATGACTTCATATTGTAGTTTATTTTTGTATTAATATTATATAATTACACAGTACACTATGCATTTGATGAGTCCATGATTACTCATTGCATAATACATTCTAGCAGGTATTTCAATTATTGTGAATTGTCTGAAAAAAAATAGGCAACTAAGATGAACTAAGGCTCGGGCACTTTGGATCTTTATTTCCGTTGCAAGGTCACAAAACATAATACATGCAGTTGTACATAATTGAAGATGAAGCAGCATTTAATGAACGATTATCTGATTATATAAATAATAAATGTAGAAGCAATATAATGAGGTATTTACAAACATTGTTCAATGTAATCCTTTTGTCAAAATGTATAAAAAGGCGGCTGCAACGAAAAATTGCGCATTTAAATAAATTTTATGATAATTCAGCCTGTGATGTATAATTGAGAATATTTATGATTATTTTTTAATACCTTTACATACTTCTCCGGCGAGTACTCATTGCAAAATTACTAATGCGTTACTTGGCTTCTCAATATTATTTTTATTTTAGCCAATTGGTATAAAGAACAATATTTCCATTTTTTATTTTAGAAATTAGTAGTAAGTACTTACCTACTAACCAAAGTAAAGGAAAGCGCCGAGTGCTTAAAACAAAAAGGTTCACAGAGAATAAACCTTAAAATTATTTGTTTTGGTAATTAATGTTAGTTTATTTTGAGTCGATTTAAAATTAAAGTTATTTATGTAAACAACTTGCAGTTTTAACATACCTACTATAATATATTTAAACACAATGAACGATGACAGACGAATCTATGTCTTGCTTTGCCTTGAATATTTCTTAAGAACCGACAACTACAGAAATATTTATCTACGTACAGTTTGTACCTACATGTGTATTATGACTCACAGCGAAGGCGGGTTCTCATATAGTACTGTTTAAATTTTCTGACTTACTAATGAAGACTTTTTTAAATATTTATGAATGATATATATATACTCAAGATTTTTAAACTACATTGTTTTAATACATCACACGATAAATTAACCCCCGGCAAATAATATAACTACCTATCTACAGTGAATGGATTAGGCATCCATTCACTGTAGGCAGGTAGTTATACAAAACATTTCATTCGATAACCGCTTTAAAATCACATCTCTATACTTACTATACAGATCATTAATAATGAGATTATATACCTTTTGTTAGTTACTTTTCTAAATAAAAGAATAACGTTCAATTCTATGTAAATCTAAATACTTTATATAAAAACGGAGTACATCAGTTTTAAGTCTAGTCAAACAAAAAATCAAAAACTATAACCCGACTAGGTATTAACTGATAAAATTTATATAATCGTAAGTATCATTTATTGACAACTCATTCATTCAAATCGGTTCAGATGTTACGGTGGAACATACAAACATAGATAGGTAAATAGGCTGCCAAAATGAAATGACTGAAATGTTGTAAAAACACCACGACAACCTTCAGCGATTATAACGTGACTGACATGTTGTAATAGACAATCATGCCACCTAATCATACACTATCGGAATCCAATCAATAATATCGGTACGTTTCGGTCGTTGAATATTAACTTTATTAGACTCGTTTATAAAGTCAGTCGTCACCGGTCCGCGCGCGAACGAGCAACATGGTGAAGGCACGTAAATATGTTGTTAGTAAAACCTTCCAAGGTCTACCTAAACGCGACGATTTTGAAATAGTAGAATATGAAACTAAACCACTGCAAAATGGAGAGATTCTCGTAAAAGCGGAGTGGGTGAGTGTGGACCCGTATCAGCGCGCCTACCACAGTCGTTACCCAGTTCCATACGATCAATTCGGATTTCAAGTTGGATTAGTTGAAGATTCCAAGGACCCCCGTTATCCAGTTGGCACTAGGGTTGTCTCACACAGAGGATGGTGTGATTATACCGTCATTAACACGACAAATCCTGGCAACAACCCTGTCGATAAAGTGTACAAGTTACCACCTCTGAAAAACTTATCTAATTCCTTGGGTGTCGGTGCAGTCGGTATGCCAGGCGTGACCGCTTACTTCGGTTTTCTGGAACTATGCTCACCTAAGGCCGGTGAGACAGTGGTGGTGACCGGCGCTGCTGGTGCCGTCGGCTCGCTCGTGGGACAGATTGCGAAAATCAAAGGTTGTAAGGTTATCGGTTTCGTTGGCTCCGATGAAAAGGTAAAATGGCTGGAGGAAATCGGCTTCGACAAGGGTATTAACTATAAGACGGCCGATATCTCAGCGTCCCTTAAGGCTGCCGCTCCGGATGGTGTGGATATTTACTTCGACAATGTCGGTGGAGAGATCAGCAGTTTAATCATAAATCAAATGCGGGACTACGGCAGAGTTGCAGTGTGCGGCAGTATCAGTTCATACAATGAAGACCCTACCAAGTTACCTAAGGCAAGCATATTACAGCCTTCTCTAGTGTTCAGGCAACTGAAAATAGAAGGTTTCTTGGTATGGCGTTGGATTGATCGCTGGCCGGAAGCGTTTGCAGAAATCATCAAATGGATCAATTCAGGTGAACTAAAACCCCGAGAACACGTTACCGAGGGTTTCGATAAGATTTACAATGCTTTCGTAGGAATGTTGAATGGTGAAAATGTTGGAAAGGCAGTGGTTAAAATTTAATAAAATATGCTGCCATTTCTAACGAGAGGCCTGTGTCTAGCAATAATGTTGTTGACTGTTAAGGCTGTTGATGATGGTGGTGTCATTGTTACTGTGAAACTTGATAAATGTTTTTTTTACGCTATTCTGATTTTATACGTTTAAGTATCGATCTTGTTACGTATTAAAAATTATGCGAAAAAATTGACTATTTTTCTAACCCAAACTCCTTCATAATTTATGGTGTATGTATATATTACAACGATGCAATAGTGTTACTCAGTTACAATGATAATATAGTACGAAAACATGTATTTAAGGTCAAGGTTGTTACCACGTTCGCCGAGTTCCATATTAGTAGGCTGCTAATTAAAATGACAAGACAGTCCGACGCTTCCAGACACCACATCACCCCTACAACAACAACGAAAAAACATAATTTATATAGTTATAATAGCATCAAGTTCAATATAATTCTAAAAAATATACTATTTAAAATCGAATGTAATCGACAGGATATTTGAATTGGATTCTAGTCTTATCTCTCTTTGATCTATCTACTTTCAGATATTAGTGGCACAATTGATAACAAAAGATAGGCATATTTTATGTAACTATTACAAAATAAACTGAGGACAAAAGCCAAGGTTACGTTATTATTTTATTTATCAGGCGACCAGAACTCGAGTTTTTACTTTGAATTCTAGTTTATCAAGTAAGTATATATATATAGATAAGTATACTAAGTCGGGCCGGCGAACAAAGTCTAATACAAAAGAACAAAAAGCCACGCGGTTAAGTCGTGTTAGGAGGTATGCTGCCAAGACTTAATACCTCATGTCTGCCTTTATTTTTTACCTACTAGAAGTCGTCTAGCGGTCAAATTTGGGCTGTTTTAATTTTTTGTTTAATGCAGTGGTATCAGTGAGATCATTTAAATATTATTTTTTAAACAACCGATAGCAGAAATTGTTACAATACATAGTTAGATTCAAAGGTATTTGTTTTATAAGGAGTACAAATGTTTTTCATTATCTTCACGTATTAATAAACCCTATAGATAAATAGAGTAGGTACATATGTTAGGTTGTTATCAAGGGATAACATCGCACCTAACATATATGTAACAGAATAAACGTGTATTAATACACGTTTATTCTGTTACATATATGTTATTATCATTGTTACTTCAAGCAGACTTTGTGTCCATTCGTACGAACATTGTACGAACATTATTCGAATAGAGGAGCACGACATTTGGCACTAGGGACGCTGAATCCAGCAAGTTAAAAAAATTGAAAAACGTTTTAACCGACTTACAAACGAAAGAAATAAGATTTTAATGCAACTGAATACATTTTTTCATCATTTGCTTTTAGATACTTCGGAAATAATCCTTTGCAGTAAGTTGTAAACAACTTTTAATGATAATTGAATGGGATTCGTAGCAATAATACTTCCTTCCATCCAGCATCCTTCTCAATTTGAACAGTACATCTATATCTAAGAACTTAAACTGTATAAACTTAAAAAATAGTCTATATTTCTCTATCCAAAGATTTCTGTTCAGTGCAACCTATTGTGTATTTTAACAATGATTAAATGCATAGTTTAACACTCACTGGACGCATCAATATCATCGATGTAAAGCTTATCACTCTTGCTCATCACCATTAGGTGTAAGTCTTTGGGCAACGGTTCCTCATTCATCGTCACTACTTCAAACTTCACGTTACATGCTACACCAAGAAGAAGACATACTACTGCTAAGAACGACGCTGATAACGTAGCTTTAGTAGTCTTGGCATGGAGTTTCTCTGCCTCCGTGAATGTCTTCGTTCTCAAGTACACCAAACTAATTTCAATATAATCAATCAAGGCACCGAGCAGAGGCACGTTGGACTTAGAGTAAGTCCTAGGATTTAAAAAGGCCGGCATGACCCTGCCAGCCATATTTACACAGAAATAAATATTAAAAAAACAGATTTTACATTGTAACTTGACAAAAAATAATTATAAATTTTTGTTGACATTGCTATTGGTGTTTGCCACAGAAATAAGAATAGTGTAAATTATCTTAATATAGACTTCTTGGACAAAAAAGGGTTTATCTGACCAGAGATATCAGACAAATAAAAAAATAATGAGGTTGCACGGTCACGTATAAAATTTCTTCCCCATATTGACTGACAACTCAAGAGCCTAAACCGAGATAAAAACTTGACCACACAGCCGTCTTTACAGGCAAGATTTAACACACAGCGGTAGATAACTGTTCACTTAGAAGTATCACACAGTGTACTAGATAATTGCAGACAATGATAGGTAAATGGAAAATATGACTTTCCTTTTCTTTTGTTTATATTTTGTTTTACGTTATTACAAGTGTTAACTAAGTATTACAAATATTAAGATGATGTATGATGACTAGAACGCCTTGTGATTTTATGGATATAGTTAATCATATATTTTTCTTTTGTTGATGCACGGCCGTTTTTAAACTTTCAAGGGTAGTTTGGATATTTTAATGAACACACGTATATGAATCGGAAATGCACAAAATTCACTTTTGAATATCACTATAAATAAACTGGAACTCACCAGATGCACAAAGAGCATGATGAGATGCTCTTTACTGAACCTTCGCCATAAGCGCGAAAGAAAACATGAAAAAAATGTAGATTTGGACACGCGAGATAGTTAACCCACTTCTGAAATATAACGCGCGTAGTCAAGATGGTGGGACAGCAACACATTATATTAGCATAAACTTATAATATCCTCCAATGAATTTCAAGTAGACCGGCCAGAATATGAATGTTTTTGCATTACTTTCGGCGCCATTTTCATCATCTTACATTATCGATCATGTTCAATACTAAATTCTCAAACTTATCAGATAATATTAACCTTTGTTTATCATATTTTTTTAAATGTTTATCAACATACAATTATTATTTGATAATGCATCTTTATGTAACATTAAAACAATTATTATTTGATAATACATCTTTATGTAACATTAAAGATTTATTACGCCGGAAGTAACATTGAATGAAAAGAGTACAGACGTCATTGAGAATATTTCTAAGACGCGTCGGAAGCTGACAAGCGGAAGGCGCCAAGATATTAGTGTTATTTTATATGATATTCACTTGATTATTAAATTATAAGTTTAAAATATATATGAGGTTGAAATCGCTACCTTTACCATTATATAGACTGCCAGTACTTTAAAAATATAGGTAATTTATTTACATAGATGCAATTAATATACAGGCTACTTCTAATCAGTATTTTTTGAAACAAGATACGGTGTAATGTAATGTCGCTCACTAGACAAGCAAAGAAATGTTGTTAATACACATATTTTGAAATTCAATAAACAGTGATTATAACGTGACTGACGTTTCGGTGGTTGAACTGGGTGAATATTAATCGCATTAGATTTGTTTATACAGTCAGTCGGCACCGGTCTGCACGCGGATGAGCAACATGATGAAGGCACGTAAATATGTAGTTAGTAAAACTTTCCAAGGTCTACCTAAACGCGACGACTTCGAAATAATAGAATAGGAAACAAAACCACTTCAAAATGGAGAGATTCTCGTAAAAGCGGAGTGGGTCAGTGTGGACCCATATCATCGCGCCTACCACAGTCGTTATAGTTACCCACTTCCCTACGATCAATTCGGATTAGTTATTTATTAGTTATTAGTTAGACAAGATTCCAAGGACACCCACTGCCCAGTTGGCACTAGAGTTATCTCTTACAAGGGATGGTGTGATTATAGCGTGATAATTACAACAAATCCAGGCAATAACCCTGTTGACATTGTGTATGAGTTACCACTTCTGAAGAACTTACCTAATTCCTTGGGTTTCGGTGCACTTTTCTTGAGTTATGCTCACCCAAGACTGGTGAGATAGTCGTAGAGACCGGTGCTGCTGGTGCCGTCGGCTTGCTCGTGGGCTATAAACTATAAGACGGCCGATATCTCAGCGTCCCTTAAGGCAGCCGTTCCGGACGGTGTGGATATTTACTTCGACAATGTCGGTGGAGAGATCAGCAGTTTAATCATAATTCAAATGCGGGACTGCGGCAGAGTCTCGGTGTGTGGCAGTATCAGTGCATACAATGAAGACCCTTCTAAGTTGCCCAAGGCAAGCATATTACAGCCTTCTCTAGTGTTCAAGCAATTGAAGATACAAGTAGAAGGTTTTTTGGTATAGCGTTGGATTGATCGCTGTTCGGAAGCGTTTGCAGAAATTATCAAATAGATCAATTCAGGTGAACTAAAACCCCGAGAACACATTACTGAGGGTGCCGATAAGATTTATGGA
Source organism: Hyphantria cunea (assembly GCA_003709505.1). Lineage (NCBI taxonomy): Eukaryota > Metazoa > Arthropoda > Insecta > Lepidoptera > Erebidae > Hyphantria > Hyphantria cunea. The sequence continues at coordinate 815,050 of PKRV01000109.1, forward strand.
GCTTTCGTGGGAATGTTGAAGGGTGAAAATGTTGGAACGGCAGTTGTTAAAATTTAAAAAAAAATGCTGTCATTTCTAAGGAGAGGCCTATATACAGCAGTGCTGTGTTGACTGTTAAGGCTGTTGATGATGTTGGTATCATGGTTACTGTGAAACTTGATAAATATTTTTTTCCACTATTCTGATTTTATAAGTTTAAGTATTGTTCTTGTTTCCTATTAAAACTTATGCGAAAAGATTGACTATTTTTTCTAACCCAAACTTCTTAACAATTTATGGTGCACTTTATATATATATTACAAGGATGCAAGCTATTGCATCATCAACTCGAGTTTTGTCTTCGAATTCTAGTTTGTCAAGTAGATATATGTAGGTAAGTATTTTAAGTCTGACCCGCGAACAAAGTCATATATATAAAAACAAAAAATCACGCGGTGAAATCGTGTTAAGAGGTTTGCTACTAAGACTCAATACCTAATGTATGCATTTTTTATTTACCTACTACTAGAAACCGTTTCACGGTCCAATTTCGACTATTTTGAATATTTCATTTGTAACTGTCCTTGCATAGATTTTTGTAAATGCAGTGGCATCATCTAATATACATTAAAACACAAACTGTTACATTACACAGTTCCATGTTTCATGTATATGTTTTATAAAGAGTACAAACGTTCTTCACTATCTTCACGTATCAATAAGCCTTACAGATCACCACTAGGCCAAACGAGCAATTAAAAACTATTTATTAACGAAATCCCATGACTTTAAATAAAATTCAACTTTATAACTCGAAATTTTAACGAAGATTCCATCAACTAATTGTTGTAGATTTAATTTAAAGTAAGGTGGTAAGTTAGTATTGCTGGTGTGTCTAAAATAGGATAGTTACAATCATGCTTAGACCAATAGGAACCGAGGATGGCTGAAAAGAAAACGAAATTGTTTGGTTGTCTTGTAGTCTATATCTCTTTAGGCTTTATAGGCTGGTTTCCGTTAAAATGCCTAAAATATGTAAAATTTACGTATACAGAACAGTGAACGTCATTAAGAAATTTAAAATCATTGCGATAACCCGTAGTATCGTTCTTATAATACACGATAACACTTCTATCAACGCAATATAACACTGCCTCTGTGCAGTAAATAAATAAAGCCGTATCATAAAGATACATATCATACTAGTAATTTATCAAATTATTTGATTTTTAGATAACTTGGCCGATTAACTTCTGATTTTGGTCGAACTAGTCAAGGATATTTCAAGTTTACCTTTATTGTTTTAAGAGCTTTATTTGTATTGATACGTGTGTGGAGGAACGGGTGTCATGTCCCTCCAACACGAAGGGAAGATTCTTCGACTAGACGAGGTGATTAGCCTGGGCGGGACAGTTGATGTTGGGTGTGTAAATGATAATCGGCACGAGAATTTCATTATGGATTGATTAGGAGTTACTCCGTAGTTCGGTGAATCTTTGGTAGATGGAGCTGTAGTATTAGTAGTAGTATATTTTTTTGTCGTATGTGGAAGTCACGACACACCACAATTTAAATACTTTTATGAAGTTTCTATCCAAATTTATATCAATTTGGTATTTATTATAATTACAAATAAATAAAATTAAAAGTGTCTGTTCGAAATTTCAAGTAAACAGCTTTTCACTAAATGCATATAAAAGTAGCTACATTTATATCTAAAAAATATTTTTAATTTTCTATCTATTCAGAAAAAAGAACTATTTTCTCAAAAGAGGGCCCCCGGTATCCTCACTCGGTAAAAACGGCGCAAGCGCTGTTTTACACCGGTCTTCTGAGAGACCGTCGTATCACTCCGATCGAGCCGGCCCATTCGTAGACTAGTACAGAGATTCTAGTCAAAGTTAAATTGGTGAGTGTAGAGCCGTATCTTTTTTTTCCTAACCATTTCCTATTGTTTGGGGTCAGCTCTGCTCTTTCTGCGGCTATATGCCAGACTATCCTGGGTTGTCGAAACATTTATCTGGGCAAGCTCTAGGTCCAAGACCACCGTGGCTAATGGGCGTCTCTACCTTTCCCAATGAAGAATTCCTATGACCAAACCCTCGTAAGCAACTTTCAGTAAGATTGTCTGCTATGGGCGCGACATTCAAACCCCCTCTGATGTGCTTGTTTCGCTTTGTTAAGCTTACAGCTTGTAGCGACGTGGCGATCGCTTAAACTACTAGATTTAAGTGATCGCCACGTCGCTTTCTTCTGCGCCAAATGTTGTGGGTTCAAATCCTACATGGGACAACACTGTGTGATCCACAAATTGTTGTTCCGAGTCTGGGTGTTCCTTGTGTCCGTGTCATATACAAGTTTGTAAAGCCCCCGCGACACAGGATGTATATTCCTAATACGGGTTTTCTAGTCGGATTAGTGGAAGAATCCAAAGTTTCAGCTATTCCGGTCGTTACAAGAGTTGTTTCACACCAAGGCTGGTGTGACTAGTGTGTTATAGAAACGAATATAGACAACGGTACCATTGACAGAGTAAACAAGTTGAGTGGACAGATTGCGAAGTTTAGTCATTGGTCTCTTTGGTGCCGACGAAAAAAATGGCTTAAATTAATATGAAAAATAACAATTAGATATTTAAAGCTTATTTATTTAATATGTTTATGCCCACTTCTTCACCCGAGTGTATGTCGGTTATCGCGATAAAAAAAAATAACCTATTTTACTCGCTGATAATGTAGCTTTCCATTGGTGAAAGAATATTAAAAATCGCTGTAGTAATTGAGGCGTGAAAGGGTAACAAACACAGTAGTATTATTGTATTAGTTGCGATTGTAAAACAAAGCAAGTTATTATTTGTAATTTGAAGACAGTTTATTAAAAAAAGTATCATAATAGATTTCAATGTCTGTATTGTATGAGAGAACATTAAAGACTTATACAAAATATACATCTGCAAGTACCCTTATAAAGATCCAACTCATCCAACTTATTAAACTCATCCAACTTATTAAACTCATCCAACTTATTAAACTCATCCAACTCATCTAACTCATCCAACACTCTAAGATTAAGCTCACTCACTCTCTGTACAACATTCTTTGTACATAACAATAGACGTAAGAATCTTGACGCGACACACTACAATAAATAACTTAAATTTATTTAAAAAATAATATAGAGGGAAATTTCACTGCATACTTTAAGATAATACCGCGAACCCCTTTCTAAACGTTATATCAATGTTTATAATACCTTTGGTGGATCTTAATTGTAAGTTACAGTTTTCTACATATAAAAACAAACTTAATTTATATGGTTTTTAACATATAAAAAAAGTGATTTTACACGTCTTTGTGATACAAGACTTTTTAATACACATCATATCGTCTTCTTGAGTCATGTAAAAATATCAATAGTCAAATATATTGGTCACAAAGTCAGGAATGTAATGATTAAAGAACGTTACAGATTTAAATTACACGCTTCGATGGTGTGGGCCTCACCAACAATTACCAAATCAATCAATTTACAGAGCGAATGTGGGAGGAAATGTCAGAAGAGGTCGTTTACCGCTAACATTTACAAATTTCTACATGAGAGATATTTAATTCTTAAGGGGATTTGATTAGTGATTTTTTAAATTAAGGATTAAAGTTCAACTGTTCTTGTGATATTAGCTTCAAGACTTTCACATAACCCATTGGCTACGACAATATGAATCGGTAGCATTAAGTAAGCTATCTAAACAATAATTTAGTTGTAGATTCCAGCACATTTTCTAATTATTACATCAATCAATCGCGTCAAAACCCTTACAGATTCGCAACACCATTAACTAACAATAAATTCACGTATTAATTCTTTTAGCTGCTGATGAGTCTACGTCTCCATCACTGGATTTTCTCTTTCTTTTAATCAAGTGGGAGATATCTGATGCTGCAGGTTTAGGTTCTGAGGAGCTGGAGCTGGCTCCAGTTGCGCTAGAAGAAGAACCTGCTCCATTGAATCCTGATCCGTTGGTTGAGCACAAGCTTTCACGAACCCGCTTGAGGGTCTGTAACAGAAAGTTTTAAAATTATAAATTGACTGCATAAAAACTTTTGATAAAATTTATATAGCCTCATCAGCACCTCATTCGTTAAAATCGATTCAATAGTTTAGGTACAACGGCAAAGTATAAGTACGTACACACATAGATTACCAAAGCTATGTAAAAAGATTAGATAATATACGAGTATATATAAAAGATTAGATAATATGTACTTGGTATACGAATGAATATGAAAATAATATGAATTGACTGTTGAAACTAATAGTAAACTTGTATAAAATACTATTTATATGTTATGACAAAACCCTACATCTTGCTGCTTATCTACCACAACTTTTAGCCTGAAGACATCTGAATCAATGCTTATATCGGATTTATCAATGTCACATTTAGAAGCTTTTATTTACATTACCTACTACTATAAGACTCTTTAAAAAACTGATTCGGTTCACACGAATTTCATACATAACTTTCCTTCCTATAAAGCAACCAGTATCATTAAACATTGTTTTCTTTAATTTATGAACTGGATACAGAAACATTATTAGAATTAAAGAGAAGAACAGAATTAATTTTACCATCAATATTGTTCCATGCTTCAAATGAGCAAACAAAAAATTACTAATCTCAATTAAGTTTACAAATTGTAAAGAAATCAAAAACAGTCGAAGAACCTTTTTGCAAAGGGTTAAAATATAGTATTGTTCATATTTATTCAATAAGTCAGTAAGGTTCAGCGAATAGTTATTAAGCTAATTCACTTGCAGTTTGCTAAATCTGTTCCTGTTCCACAAATTGGAGTAACCATTCTCCCAAACAGAAATAGAATACTATTATTAGTACCCGGTTTTTAACCGACATTAAAATAAGGAGATAGTTTACAAGTTTCTTTTTAACTCTATCATTTTGTCTGATTTTAAACTGTCTGATTTGGGAATAATATCGCCCCTGGAGGCTGGAAAATGACGAGGAAAGGAAGAAAAATCCATCATAATGATCTAGTACCATTTAAATCGGCATAGGTACTCAATTGACTAGAAATATGATTTCACTACTTTGTAAGTATAGCCCGAATATCACAAAACCATCAATGGCCATGAGAAGTAACATACACAAAAAGAAAATACCACATGGCCATTAATGTATTGAATAAAGAGCTGAAATAACAACACAAGATTCAATTTTGAACATGTTTATTTCAAAATGTAGCATAAACAATACAAAAATGGCCTTGTGGTAAAATTGTATGCTTAAAATTAACATAAGTTAAATCAAATATATCAGTACATTGAACTTACAATAATTAATATACTAGTATAGTTCTATTACTGAAAGAAATCGTATTATTATATATCCGTTACAGAAAATATCCCAGAATATTTAATATGGATAAGGAACAACTTAATGTGCTGTCATCATATGATGTATTCAGTTGCACAAAGTAACTGAGATCCAGGAAGAGTATATTTGATATCAAATCACATTGGTTTATTATAGACTTGATTTAAGAAGGGTTCTAAGAGACGACATGTTGCATGTAATAAGGAAAATAAATGTGTAAATTTTCAGTCAATATTCATAAACAGTCAATTGCAAGTTATAAAATGTAGATTGCTATCTTGGTAGCTATTACGGGGAAGAACAATATGAATTTGCCATTTTTTTAATTAAATCGTAATTATATAGTCAAATAGGCTAATCGATTATTGTAGTATAAAAACGCTGTAAAATTGAGCTTCTAAAAATAAGGATTGATGATCCACATCATTAATTAGTGCACTAACAATTGTTACGACTCATTTCCTACAGTTTTATTATCAACCAGACATAAGGCACTCACTCACATACAATACAAAATTAAAAAAATAATACTGATATCAACAGTCGAACAATAAAAAAAATATCACAATCGTTGGCAGTCGAATTCCGCAATTTGACACTTTATATTTAGAGAGCTATATAAAGCTATTTGTCATGGAATGTTTAAGTTTATATTTTTCAAACAAATTTTTTAGGTTTGAGACTCATTTTAATAACTATTTCAGTGATTAAATACACTTATCATCTAGAAACTTATTATGTCAAATAGTAATAGACTCTGGTTGAGTCAAACTCAAAATGAGTTCTGAGTTCATTCCGATGTTAATAACCCCTTAGAAAATACACAATGAATAATGAAAGCAAGAGTCAGTTTCACCACATACCGATAATGTTACAGATATACTATCAATAAAGTATCTGTCTAATAACTACAGACTTCAGTTTAACAACTTAGATAGAGACATAATTTATTTATTTAAACTTGATGCACATTTTACACAAAAGCGGACTTATGCCATGGATCATTCTCTGCTAGTTAACCTTAGTGTGATGTGATATATCTGACATACATCATGTATGTCAGATACAAATACATTCATCGCTAACTTTTTATCTTTTAAATAGTGTTATATGACATACAACTATCTGAAACATTGTCAGGAACTGTTAAAACTGGCCCTTAGCATATCAGAGTGTGTGGATTATTTTGGCAAATCTTTGAATGCTGATTTCCGAGTTTAAAGAGTATGCCTGTATTTTAAACCACAAGACTATTCAAGTTCAGCAAACTTTCGTCTATAGTATGCATGTACGAAAAACCTATTGAAAAGAACTCAATATTGGTGCTAATTCTGTTGTTGCCACACAGTAAACCAAAATTACTCAAAAATTATTTTAGAAAAACTAGTTCCAAAATTTCTTGTACTAATGTACTTAGTTGACTCTGGTCTTTATTCAATATTAGTCTATTTCAGCGTTTAGAACGTCACCAGACAGCACAAACCCTATTTTTAGTTTAGTTTAAAGAGTTTTCGGATTGCAAAATTAGCACCAGTGCCGAGGTTTTAAGAGAATTAACTCCTACTTAAGACTGACACTCCAACTGACAATAACTCCTCTCTTTAATTATCAAGTTGCGTAACATCTTTCTAGTTTCTTCGAGGCAATCGCAAGGTCTTACCTCTGCCTTATAATCCATCATATCCTGAATCTTCTCCTGGATTTCCGGTAGCAATTCTTTTAACTCCTTGATTTCACCTTCGATCGAGTAGAATGGGTCTGCAGTGGTATATTTCTTAACGGTAGCGTCTTCAGCGACAGCATTGGGACTCTCCAGCGTCTTGATGCGTGTTTCGAGAATGTTCGCTGCGTTTTTGAAATGAGTGATGGCTTCGTCGAAGTTGGAAGCTAGTGAATTAGCCAATCCTGTAAAATTGATAATATTTTTATAGTTTAAGTAAAATATTTAGTAGTTGTTGATGGTTGGATTTATACTATGATCTTTTAAGTTTAAAGGGTTTTTTGTTGTATTCTTGAAATTGAATGTATATGAAGCAAAAGAGGTTCGACAGGACCATAGTAAGTGGAGATCAATTGTCTCAGCCTACCCCCTGGGAAATCGGCATGACATTATGTATGTATGTATGTATGCAAACCAATAAATATTTAAAAGCAATAAACTAATACTATAAAATTAACTTTTTATACAAATATGAAAAATGGCTGACAATCTTTTTGATATTAAGAATTGACTTCATACATGTAAGCAATTTAACTCCACTACAACCGCATGTTAAAATTTTGAAACATTAATATATGAAACTATTGCTTAAATTCGTACGATGCGTCGAAATATTTTTTTTTTAATACAGCCATAGATTCTTTTGCAATTTTCGTGTTATTCACCTTAATTGGAGGTGTAGTATTAAAGTATAATATAATTCTTACCAATTTGATAGTGAGTTTCAGCAATGCGCCTGTCATCACCGCGATACAAATCCTTCTGAATATCCAAGCAGCTTTCTGAAAAATCAAAACATAAATATTTTAATTTTCAGTGTGTTGCAACATTTTAAGCACGCTAATATGAAATCAATTTGTCCATCTAAAGGTTGCCTCGAAGGTTGCATTTTTAGCGATAAGGCCGCCATTTGTACATGGTCGTTAATCTGTTATGCTCCTGAATGTAAACTGTTTTAACTGGTGTACAATAAAGTTTATTCTATTCTATTCTAATATGTGCATGACTCTTCCATGGTTGCTATATAAAGACCTGAATTAATAAGATCTCATGCATGTGAAACTAATTATGAGTAAATTTTTTGCACCGTGATTTAGGATATTCATTTTATTATATATTACAAACTAGCACTGTCCCCGTCATGCTATGTCAAATAGTTAACAATATTCGGGGTAAAAATTTTGAGTTTAAATGCTGCAGATCTTATCTGGGCTTCAGAGCCTATTTAAATTTACATTAAGATTTTTTAAAATGCTCAATTTGATTATAGGAACTATCTGTTTGTATAAACACACATTGTTCGTCGAGACTTACGTGTGAATCGCAGCAGCAATTGAGCTTAAATTTGAAAATTGAAAGATTGTGTAAATGCTATCCAAAGGCATAGTACAAACGCGGTCGCAATCGCATACAAAGCTAGTAAATAAAAAATTGAAGTGTACGTACGCATGTCGCTGACAGCCTTGTCGTAGGTCTCGCTCTCGAGTGCTACCTCTCCCAGAGCGAGGTGAACTTCAGCCAGCAAAGCACGGGCAGCATTACTCGGCGAGCCTGACACGCGCCGCTCAAAGATGCTGCGTGCTAAGTCTGATTGACAATACAAACCAATGTCAATCACTTTAATTTAACATTATCAGTGGTGGAGGGTAAGTTCTAATCTATGAACTGACTCCCAAAATAGAGGCTCAAGCCTAGTCTGGGAACTAATGCTAGTACTCTAATGCTCTGTGCATATTTGAGCTTAAGAACATGCTTGTAAATTATTTTCTGAGACAAACATTTGTGTGGGGGAACATTTTAAACATACAAGAAACGGACACAAAGAATGTTCAAAATCAGAACAACAATATGTATATTTGTATACATGTTGCAGATATATTGGCAAAGCCATGATATTACAATGTCACTAGTGATATTATGATTAAACTGTAACTTGTCAATCGAGTTCACTTTCTTTTTTTATATTATTGAATAGCGCCGTTCTTTTTTTCTTTTAAAACAAAAAATAAATAACCCTAACCTAACTTACAGTGTTATTAAAACTAGATCGGTAAATTGTTAGAAACGAAGTCGATGGACAATCTACCGTTTAATTATAATATCACTAGTGAAAATGTAATATCACAGTTTGGACAATATACCTGAGACATATATATAATTATTTCAAAATGAAAATACTTAAACTCCGAAACAAATACTTGCGCAGATCATACAAACATTTAGGCCGGTGTTCGCCAACACTTATCCGATCGTTTAAATATTAAAATTGAGTTTAAGCAATATATCCTGTTCACCACAACCTAAATGTCGGTTATTGACGTTAACCGGATGGTTATCTCAACCGAACTTCAACACGTCGTTTAAAAGTTGGTTACAGTAATTTGAGATAAATTTTGTAAATATTGTTCGATTTACCAACGAAGTACCTATTAATCTGTGACAAAAAATGGCGTTTTAAAATTAAAACCCATATAATGGATGTTGAATACAATCTCTAACATTAAAATATTATTTGGACGAGTTAGAAACGATGACGAGAAATCGTCATAACTTTTACGAGGAATACGATGAAATTGTATTCAAGACCAGGTTTCGTTTATCCAAGTGCAGTGCTGTACATATTCTGGGATTAATTAAAGATAAATTAGAATTTAACACTGATAAGTGCCTCTACCCACAATACACTACTCGCCGACTCTTTATTTTTCACATACGAGAACGATTAATTTCTTTGATTTGTTTCAGGAATAATTCATGATCTCCATTAAAACAGTTACAGTTGACATTCAGGTTTTATGCAACAGAATGTCACCAGCTTACGATGGCTTATTTTTGTGGAATCAGTAGATAAACTGCAAACAATCCACAGAGTAACCACTACAATTGCAAAATTGAGCAAAACCTTCATAAAGGCGAAGGTTCCTACACAGGAGGGGGGGCCACCTACAAACAGTGGGTGGCCCAAAGTACGTCGGGTTTCCAGGGATTTCCTTCCGAGGGTACACCTGGTTCTCCAGCTTCTAGTACCCGAGATGGTGTGCGGTTTTTAGTCGGTTCGAGTCCGACATAACCTCTACTCGATTATACCAGAGGGGATTTCCGCACAAAAAAAAGGGTGATATAGCTATAGGCTATATATCATCACATTAAGACCAATTGGAGCGGAGCACCAATGAAGAATGTTTTAAAAACAGGGGAACTTTTTCACGCTACGGGCAATAGGACGCGCAAACGAGGTTGCGTGGGTCAGCTAGTAATTAATAAAAATCATAGTATTTAAAGAACATTTCGAAAAAACAAGTAAATTGAAAAAATAGGTGGCATATTAAACATTACTGTTATGTTTACTAGAAAATGTAAAACTATATCTCTCATTTGTAAAGCTATGTGAAGGTAAACCTATTGACTAAAACCTTTTTATACAAAACCAAATTTAAATATTTCTTACCAAGCATTTCCCAGGCGAGCTGCAAGTTATCGACATCTTCATTTTCCATGTTCAAAGCAGACTCCTCATCATCGTTCACATCACCATTTGATGTACCCTAAAAAAAAACAACAAAGCTTGTAAAAACAAACTTATAAAGAACACTTTTTTCTAAATGAAATGATTCTCTAAAAAATGACAATTTAAAGTAATAATATCTACAAAAGCTATTTTATGAGAGCCTTATTCTGGCCGTAAATTAACCACTTTGCAGTAACAACAACCCATAATGTCCCACTGCTGGGCTCGGGTCTCCTCTCTGGAGAGGGTTAAGGCCATACGTCCCCAAGCTGGCCAAGTGCGGGTTGGGGACTGGCAAGAATACGTTGTGGCTACGTAAATCTTGCCGTTGGATGTTTTTAAGCCGCCCGAAGGCCTCCAACTAAGCTTCACGACTGTTATCGTATGATAACAACCGGGACCGACTGCTTAACGTGACCTCCGAATCACGGAGACGCTCATGTTAACATGCCACCAACGGTACAAGCAACCACTTTGCAGTAAACCGACTAAAACAACTCGACGGCTACTTAGCGTCTAAAACAGCAGGGATCCACGAAAAGCTGTTATTAAGACATCCAGAATCCTCCTCGATCTACATCACAGTATACATATACATTGTGAATGAGAGAAAACTTCGCTTTTTAAACAATACATGTTTTTGTTTAAACCTGCCAGTTCTGATATAGCTACATTAAATGACTGCAAATGACTACATGTGTGATAGTGAAAAACTATAGCTTTCACAGTAATTACAAATAATAGAATGTTGTCAAAATTATTAGCCGAGGGAGAGCCACGCTTCGGCATGAATGGGCCGGCTCGACCGGAGTGATACCACGGCCTCACAGAAAACCGGTGTAAAACAGCGCTTACGCTGTGTTTCATCGAGTGAGTGAGGATACCGGAGGCCCATACCCCAATCCAACGCCCCCTATCCCCCTCACCATCCCCTTTCCCCCCAGGCCGCCATAGTGTGGGTCACCATGCTGCATTGTTCTTTTTCGCATTGAGGATGGTGACCACCACTCTTGGATTCTGCTCATGCTTTCCATCAGGCAAGGCAGAGTCATTTTGGCAGCTTAAATACAAAAAAAAAAAAAAAAACTAGCTTGTAGTACTTTTTTTATTTCATAAGAGACAAATTTTGCCCGCTCTGCGCTAGCGCAAATGTAGATATGTTTATCCTTTCTTTGTGCTCACTTACGTTATATAAAGAACCTACATGCAAAACTCCAGAATTCTAGGTCCAGCTGTGCCCCAAACAGCTGGACCTAGAATTCTGAAATTTTGACACCCAGGGATCAACCCTGGGTATCTTAGTCAGTCACCTTCCTCTTTTATATATATAGAAGACAACTCTTACACTAGGAATTTAATTATATATCCTGCTTTAGAGGATTTTACGTACATGTAACAACATGACCAAGAATTTGGATTAAACAAATTTCTAATGCAGTAGAAAGTGGCTCGTGACGACTTAAAAGATATATGCCAGTACAATTAATTGCTAATATGCTTACAGGCTGCTCTTCAGTTACTTCAGCATTAGTGCTGCTGCCAGGCTCATCCTCTTTAGTGGTAGATTCAGCTTCACTCTTCTCTACCTCTTTATTCTCAGTCTCTGCTTCTGCTGGTGGAGAACCCGCAACCTCTTCTGCCTGTTGTTCATCTGCATTGTAAAGTCAACAATTGTTGATTTAAAAAAATGCATATTAGTAACAGTAAACATTCTGAAACCTTTATTCAAACTAGTCTCCTATTTGTATGCTGTCAAAGAGTAGCAGCATATTTTGTTTGAAATCTTTAAAATAGTATGATAATTTTTTTTTCAAGATACTCCTAATATATTTTATAAACGTTTTCTACTAGATTATCCTCCTCAACACACAAAGTGGTCCCATGTGGGGTTTGAACCTTAAATATAATCAGCAAGTAAGTAACATAGGGACCACTTCAATTACTACATCCGTTGATAATGTAATGCAGCTTTGTTTTAATTTTAATTCATCCGATATACTAAATTTATATCTTATATATAGTTTCTACTCTACAAAGTAATGTGTGTTTCCCATAAATTGCATGACAACACACTTTCTATAAGAAACAATCACCGAAGGTAAGCAATGACGGCCCGGTCAGTACCACCACAGTACACCAGTAGATGGGTGACCGCTGGTGGCATGTTACGATGGGGAACTCTGTGATTTGGCTGTCACGTTAAGCAGTCGGTCCCGGTTGTTATCATACGATAACAGTCGTGAAGCTTAGTTGGAGGCCTTTGGGCGGCTTAAAAACATCCAAGAGCAAGATTTCATAGCCACAACATAGCCTCGCCAGTCCCCAACCCACACTTGGCCAGCATGGGGACATATAGCCTTAACCCACTCCTGAGAGAAGACCTGAGCCCAGCAGTGGGACATTATGGGTTGATTGATTGATTGACACTTTCTATAAAATGTTGTTTGGGTAACACTTTCCAGTGATAATTAATACACAATATACTAAATAACATTGGACAGTTGATTTCTTATTATGAGTGTTATTTAACAGGTCAGCTATAAACCTACTGTAAAAATGTATAATAATTATTAAATTGACTGCCTCGGTGGTGCAGCGGTAGCGTATGCGACTGCTGTTCTTGAGGTCTCGGGTTCGATTCCCGGGTCGAATCAAATGTTTGTATGATCTACAAATGTTTGTTTCGGAGTTTGGGTGTTTTCTATGCATGATATGTATGTATTTACAAAAAAAACTATATATGTATTTATATCAGTTGTATAGTACCCATAAAACAAGCTCTGCTTAGTTTGGGGCTAGATGGCGTTGTGTGTTACATGTCCGAAAATATATTTATTAATTTAATTAGACCACCTACCTTCATTTTCTTCATCCTCATCAGCATTGCCAGTGCCTGGCACACCATCACCTAGAATTCCACTTTCCTCTCTGGACAAACCAAGTAGTGCCTGACCATACCTGTGGAATTAAGTTATGACCATAATTAAACAGTGGCCTGGAATATATTGCGCTTGGAGTGTGATAAGGCTGTCAATTGTACAGATCTAGCATTAAGTCATATACTTAGTTATCTGGTGTAAAATAGTGATTTATTATTATTAGCAGATAAAAAACTTTTTTCTTCAGCAATACAAGACTGTCAGAAATTGATACTTTAAAGTTACAAGCTCTTTTTAATTTAAATAGCTAAGTAATCTGAAACCTTAATAGTCAACTGCTGAACATAAGCATTTTTTATGTACGAGTCTGCCCCGCCTGATGGAAAGCATAAGTGCGTGGTGATCACCATACTCATTGTGAATACAGACAATGCAACAATTAATGGTGACCAAACTGCTAATAAACATATGTATTTCTAAATACATTCATGTTATAGATAAGTTATACCTCTAGACACAGAACAAATGATCATTTTCATCACGATTTGTACTGGGTATGTAACATACCCACAACCTCTAGCTAAGCAGTTGGGATCACAAATTCAAGACCAATAGGCCAGCAACTATGTAATTTTAAATGTAATAATCCCAGGGACTTGAACTTACCAGAAGTATGCTTCAGCACACTGGTCAGCAGTATCTCCGTGCTCCTTGGCTAGTGCTTCACAAGCTTTTGCTAAAGTACTAACAGCCACATTGTAATCTCTCACTGCAAGATGTCTGCGGCCAACAGCCAACAGCTCATTAGGGCTTGATGTGGATACTTCTAAAGTTTCAGCCATCTAATAACAAAATAATGTCATTATTTTAAACATATTTACTGCCTCTGTGGTGCAGTGGTAGAGGATGCGACTGCTGTGCATAAGGTCTCGGGTTCAATTCCTGAGTCAGACCAATTGTTTGTATGATTTGCAAATATTTTTTTCGGAGTTCAGGTTTTGCTATGTATAATATGTATATATTTGTGAAAAAAGTATATATGTATTAATATCAGTTGTCTAGTACCCATAATACAAGCTCTGCTTAGTTTGGGGCTAGATGGCGTTGTGTAAAAATGTCCGTAAATATTTATATATTTAAATTGCACGTCTCGAGGTAACTACGATAGACAACTAAAATATTAGACTATTAAAAGAAACATGCATTCCTTCACCTTAATTGTAGTTCATACATCTAATGTCAATTGTAGGGCACAGTGTCCTACTTTGAATGTAGCAATTAGTAATTTAGTTATACAGAAAAACAGAAAACAGTAAAAGACAATATTACTATCTGCACTTTTTCCATTTTCTATACGTAACGGTCGGCGACATTTCAACAATACCTACGCATATAAATATACACAATAGAACATTTAAAAATTCCACGTGGTGATAAAAAATCAGCTTCATACTATTAAATATTACAGAAATCATATGTAGATATTATATTGGAGTCGGAAACATGAAAACAAATGCAATGAATTATAAATTGAAGAAGAGAGAATCGCGCCAAAATGTTAGGCTCGGCATCCGTTAACAATGTATGTAGATTTAAATCAAGTGTACTTACTTTATAGTTTCGTTTTGGGTAATCTAAAAATAAAACTATAATGTAGCAACTTTTCAGTAAAGGTAAGTCAATGAAATTATAAATATTAGATGCGTGTTGGACAAATATCCTCGCTTTACAACCGCCCGCTTGCTTGTTCGTCCGATTTACAACAGATTGTTGTTGTCAAAGTAGTGATTTAAGAAAATTGTATTCATTGTCTATGATTTCTAAGCATAGATTGATTCTCTCATGGCAGTCCAGTAAATCCTTTAGAAAAATTCTTTCCAAATATTATTCAATTAATTCTCTCCATGCAAATAATTCGTTTATATAGACTTCTTTCAAAATAGAATTAATGAAATTAATATATCATAAGTCAACTAGTTTACATATATATAGTTCTATTTTCGCGTTGTTGCTTTCGAAACTGTAATGTGAAAATTTTACTCTATTTTCAGAATCTAATCAGTATAAAACAATATCTTAAGCTTGTTGTAAATATATCGTGTTAAAAGTTTTAACCAATTTGTACAGAACGTCTGGAGTTTAAGAAGCGTCATCAATATCATCAATTGTCTAGTACTGGACATGAGACTTCTGTGAAAGTAGGTTTCGTCCTACTATACCACGCTGGCCAGACGGGTTAGTTTATGTTTGTTTCACGTTTTACTTCTTGTAGTGATATTACCATGTGTAGTTTGTTCCTTTAGTTGACTCTTGCGACATCCATAGGATGAATAGGGGTGGTGACACGCGCACAGTTGTGTACTGCCAACCATCTAAATGATGAGGACGAAACTTCTGGCGCTTAGGACTATAGCGGAAAGAGATGGCAGGGATCAGTTCAAACAATTCCTCGGATTACGTCCCATATTAAAAGCAATAGAATGCATAGCGAGGTGCACCACAGCACCTCTTCGCTACGCAGCGCTAGAGTTTAGACGATTTGTAACATCTTGGCTGCAACGATTTGAGTTGTGCTCCGTTGGACGCGGTGCAGAGGGACAAGATAGTACTGGGCAGTATTAAGAACAATATTCCATATGAGGCCGAACCTGTGCCTTCTAAAGCAGAAGGCGGTGGGCCCGAGTGCAATACCGTCTCGATCTGTTGAGAAAGCCAAGCTTCTTCGAGGCCAGATTAGCCTTACCCTCTAACTAGGCATGAAACTGGACTTCACTCGATATATTATTCCAATTAATTATCGTCATTGTACATAAAATTTAGGTAACACTCAATTCGTCAGTTTATTTTGTGTCGGAACCAACATAGTAATTAACAAATTTTCAAATCCTAAATAGGAATTGATTTAGCGACTTCGCCTATCATATTTATGATAGGCTAATTTTTGTTCTCCCAATCTTAATAGATGCTTGGGTATTTTAATTTTTCTCAGCAATTAAAATATGTATATTATATTCAAAAAACCCTAGAAATACACTTAGAAATATTATCCCATTTGACCCCCAGTTGGATTACTCCAATAACCTGATCTTCACGGCACTCAAAGTGGCTCGACTAGAGTCAGTAATGTTGTTGTGGAAGCGTAGAGTGCGCGGTCGGAGGCGGCCACCGATTGAGGTTACAAGCGCAGCGTTTTTTACAGCACTGCTAGCGCGTTGGTAGAGAGGGCGCGATGCACGATTTTTACAAGTACTGAACTCCAAATGACAAATAGTACTTTTTCTGAAATTTAGGATCTTAGGGGGCATCTGCAATCCTTCCTCGGTACGCCCATGTGTACGTATCCTCTTTGCATTTATACCTACCTTACAAGAGACGGTATTATCTGATGTTGTACATCAGTTAATGCCGTGCATACGTGCATAAAGTTTTAATAATAATATTTAAGTTTAAGAACTGAAACTCCATTCACCCCTAGAAAGAAGAAAAAAGTCTAGAAATATGTACTTTCTCGACACTAGACCCTCTGTGTCCGTGTAAAGTGGGTGTTATCGTCATATACGTAGTACAATTGGTGGTGGAAATCACAATTGTTGTTTCGAGTACTATCACCAATTCATACTCGCTGCACTGCCGTATAAAAAGCAAACACCCACGCTTCGACCTACCTACCTATTTACGTCAGTCCGTAACTCTAGCCTCGTGGTACCGCAAAAATTCTTGATAACCATTTAGAATTTAGGATAACGCAATGTGATAGGTAATTTTTAATTAAAAGCTTGTGAAAAAATATATTTTTGTTTTAAATATTTTACATTTCAATTTTAGTAGGTAAGTTTCTGACACCACACCATCTAGCTTCAAACTAAGTAAAGCTTGTACTATAAAGGCTATATTAACTGATATAATAATATTCATATATGAATAATTGTACATAGAATACACAAATATTTCCAAGTCATACAAACATTTGATCCGACCCGGGAAACTCGAGACCTCATGCGCAGCAGTCACAGACGATACCACTGCGCCACGTAAAGAAATTTTGAACTCAAATTGATATCTACAGAAATTTAAGATGAGATTAAATTTCATAAAAAAATACATTAAAATCTGTCTTGCTGCTGGTACATACACAACAATAATGATAAATTCTGGTTCTGTTACATAGTTGGCTCTGTAAACGTTTTTTAATTAAAGTTGAAAGAACATTTGGTACTTTCAAAACTGCGTAATTCAGAACTTTTTTATAAACAGAACATTTCCGTCATTCACATCTCGGAACCCTTTTTGTTTCTTCAGTCCATTCGTCTATCCGTCCATCCGTCAGTTTGTCCATCCGTCCCTCCTCGGCTTACTTTTAAACGGTAAGTGCTAGAAAGAGCAAACTTTGCATAGATGTATGTATGTAAACTGTCGATGAAATTCTGAAATTAAATCAAACCTAAAATCATTTTAAGATTGTTTTTTGTTGAACGCGTGAATCTCAGGAATTACTAGTCCTATTTAAGAAAATCTTTTAGCGTTAGGCGGGCCCATTTATTTAGGAAGCCTATAATATAAGGCAATAGGCTATATATAGGAGTTGAGTATCAATGTATTTCTTTTTGAAAGTTTATATTGTGTCCGCTGAGTAGATGGTTAAGGTTTCGCAAAAATAATGTATGAAAGAATTGCTCCCTTTAAAAGTTCTGAAAAAATCCACAACAAGATATGTCTATCTTCTACATTCTTTCTACACTTTGATCTTAGCCAAATGGTTTACTAGTAGACAGAGCCCGCGTCTCGTGCGGGCGGGCGCTCTGGGCCGATCCGGCGGTACGGATGTCATAATAACAGCAGCTCCCGGATCCATCCCGTCTAAATCGCAAAGTTGCACATCGTTTGGTTGTCACCTCACCCCACCGGTGGGATGACCGCTCAAGGTAGTTTCCACACGTTAAAAAAACTAACCTTTTCTATGGTAAACAAATTTGTAAAACATCACACTATGGACAAAAGTAGACACAGACGGGCGGTTAACCGCCAACGAACTGGACACTGGTCGGCAAGTATTTTATAAATTCGAAAGTGACACTGTCTGTTACCCTTTCACGGCTAAACCCCAACACCGATTTCATTGAAATTTGACATGGAGATACCTACTTTATTGTAATTTTACCGCGATAACCGCCATATGTATACGTAATAGATGGAGCAGCGGCTTTATCCAAATCCTCCTTTCAAAACCGTGGCTTGTACTATTAGAGGCTTGATGAGCCGATTACTAAGTTTATGATTTTACAAGTCTTAAAATTAGATATACAGGATTTATACTATCTCTAAACAAAATAAAATTTAAGAACATTTACTATGATTTCAAAATCATAAGATTTTTAAGTTCTATTTGCAATTAGAATAATAAATTAATTAATTTCCCTAGTTTAAGTACACGACTAGTTTTCTTTTTTTTAATTTGTACTTTGTTTTTATGGAAAAGGGGGCAAACGAGCAGACGTATCACCTGATGGTAAGCGATCACCACCCACATGGACACCCGCATCACCAGAAGCATCACAACCGGCCGGCCTTTGGGGGATGGGGAGGTTATGGGGGGAGGGGTCGGGGTATGTCCCTTCGGTATCCTCACTCACTCGGTGAAACACAGCGCAAGCACTGTTTCACACTGGTTTTCTGTGAGGCCGTGGTATCACTCCGGTTGAGCCGGCCAATGCATGCTGAAGCTTTGATCTAGATACCTCTTAGTTTTTATAAGAACTTAACGTGTCCGTTTTTTAATTAATTAATAGATATATAAATATTTACCAATTACTATCTATATGTTATCATTAATGGTGCAGGGTGCATCGTGTAATGACACAGGGTGGATAGCTATCGACTTTTCCCCCACCTCACCCGCTCGTCCGTTCACCCGCCCAATCAAACTTTAGGCACGTCTGCAAATAAACGTGCTGTTTATCGATAACGTCGCTTTAACCGCAACTCGCCTGCTACATGTATTCTCAATGTCTATAGTCCTTACAATATAGCTTGAACTCTGTGACATTTGTCACTTGTGTCATTTAAGGACTTAGAAGGTATATTTAATTTAGGTGTGTCTTTGTATATTCATTATATTTACGTGTCAGTTTTAACAAAAATGAAGTATAATACGTACCTACTTTATTTATGATGAAACTGACACGAAAATAATGAAACTATAGGTGGAACAAAATTAAAATTTATTTAGCTTCGTAGAGATCCGTAACAGAGATCGAGCTATATATGAAGGACTATAGTTAAATTATAGTTCTATAATAAGATGTACAGCTCTGTTACTTATTGCCAATAATATACATTTAAAAAAAAGTTAAAACTAACAACCGTCATGCTCAGTAATGAGAGACTCATGCTATGGTACAAATTATGTTATTAACCGGCCTTGTAGAAAACCGGTGTTGAATAACTTTCCTTACATTTCACCAAATGTGTGAGGTTACTCAAACCAAACCAAACGTCTCTCCTTCTGATCCTGGAGGGAAGAATTCAGGGAGGCAAGGCACTTATTACTCTTGAATTTCAAATATTCAAGGCGGTAAACACTAATAATTGAAATGTCGACTCAAACGAGGACACCCTGAGTAAACAAATACAGACAAACATTCATATCTACAAAATTTTCAAAAATGTCTGACAAAAAATTACGTAAGTGGTCAGAAAAATTCCGATATAACAGAGATAAAAAAAATTTACTTTGAGCTAAACACTTCTCCCAGCGATTCCCAATACAAATTCCAAAATACACGACTACGTTTACTAATTTTTATCCCACATGCAACATACACATCACGGAAGTCATACACGCTCACTCATGCGTGTTTGTATATACACTAGGCTCTTTAATGTATATTAATTTTTTAAAGAAAATATCGTAATGTATTTAACAAATGCTGAAATGGATATAAATAATACACAGCGACATTACATATCACAGTTCTTTTACTATAGTATTGTAAAACTGCCATGAAACACTGTTTTCCAAAATACAGATTTTAGTCTAGTTTGGAATGCAGTTTCTGTACCTTCATCATATATTTATACATTTCATTTAAAATCTGAAAACTGTAATAATATCTGCGCCTGTCAATGTCCTTCTGGTCTGTGTCAATGGGTTTATGTTTGGGCCTGCCTAAATGACTCTAATTTGTCAATCCAAAAGTGGTGGTCACCATACTCATTGCAAATGCAGACAATGGAACAATACAGCATGGCGACCCACGCTATGGTGGCCTAGTGATGCTTCTGCGTCGTCGTCGGCCTCCGGTCTCGCACTTACCAACGGAACACAACATCACGAACGCTGTCATTTTGCGGTGACCTTATGTGCGATGGTAGTACCACCTTGGTCGAACCGGCCCGTTCGTGCTGAAATCAGCGTGGCTACTGTCAGTCGTCTGTTGTGTTTCGTTGGTGGGTACGAGACCGGAGGTCCAATAACGCTGAACTATCACTAGGCTGTCATGGTGTGGGTCACCATGCAGCATTGTTACATTGTCTGCATTCGCAATGAGTACGGTGACCACCACTCTTGGATCCTGCCTATTCTTTCTATCAATCATTTAGCAGGGCCCATTTAAAAAAAAATGTTTGTATGATCTGCAAATAATTATTTCGGAGTTTGGGTGTTTTCTATGTGTAACATGTATGAATTTACTAAAAAAAGTTTTAAGCTGGATGGCGTTGTGTGTGTAAAATTCTCGTATCGTGCTGTTTGTAGTTAAACTCCTCCGAAACGGCTTAACCGATTCTCATGAAATTTAGTGTACATATCGGGTAAGTCTGAAAATCGGACAACATCTATTTTTCATCTACCTAAATGTGAGGGTAGTTCACCTCTAAATTTTTTATTTATTTTTATGTTATTTTTTCTCTTTTGATTTTTTTATGATACAGCATTAAAAATACATATAACCCTAAATTTTCATCCCTTTACGATTAACGCCTAAATATTTTTTTTTTATTTTATGGCAAAACAACGTTTAGCCGGTCAGTCATTATATTAATATGCTAAACGTAAACATACCTACACTTATATTAAAAGTGCAAAATAAATCACAGAGTTTACAAGCTATCGACAAAATAATTTTCCTTGGTCACAGCACTCTCATAGACGTACCGCTTCATTTTCCCACTTTCCCTCAGTTTGTCTGCAACGGGTGGCCCGCTAACTCGTTTCAGAGCGATAACGCTCCGCGAATCAGTTATAACCCCTTGATTGACATTCCAATCACGTGATTTCAAAATAAAAATATTATACATTAACAAGAAATATTAAAAAATGTGACTCGGGGCAATTTTTCTATGAAAAGAGGAGGGTATACAAAAAAGTAAGTATTATTTTTGAATAATTTTTCATTTCATGTACGTTGAAACTAAGAATAGTGACAATTATTACAATCTAAGTAAATGCGCTTTATTATGAGCTTCATAAGATTTTAGTTAGTCTCTTTGACAATATTGTAATATGGATACGACTAGTGGTTCAAATATTTACATAGATTAAGGTCGTTCAGTGAACTCAAGCGAATTCTTGATAGTGCCATATTATCCAGGTACACAATTATAGTTTGGTATACTTTTTAACATTAATTCTCATTACAGTATTTTAATTTCATGTATTTTAAAATTAAAAAAAAAGTTTTTGACAAAGATAAAATACTTAGATTAGTAAATAAAGGTATATTTAGTGTCCTATCAGGGTATCCATCGTCGTTCTAATAGGCGTGATTTTGAAAAGTAATTAGTTATACATTGCTTTTGTTCAGTGAAATTTCTCATATAATATAACCGTTGGATAAATATAATCCAAGGCCGTAAGATTAGTCAATCAACCGATCAGTTTCAAACCTATCAAGAAATATTTTGTAAAGGGAAATAAGGTGCTGCAGCGATGAGCAGATATACGCGGTTATTAAATTACACGAAATATCAAATAGTAATATTGTTAAAGCTATTTTCAGAACGATTTTTAATCCCTTAAGAAGATATCTAAAAGAAACGTAGCTAATATATTGCGTTCAGAAAAGAACGCAAAATATTAGCTACGTTTCGCAAAATCGCAAAATTTTTGACCGTCGCCTCGGTGCATGGGCCGGCTTGACCGGAGTGATACCACGGCCTCACAGAAAATCGGTGTGAAACAGCGCCTGCGCTGTTTTTCAATGAGTGAGTGAGGATACCGGAGGCCCATAATCCAACCCTTCCCCTCATCCCCCTCCCCGTCCCCCAAGGCCGGCAACGCACTTGTGACGCCTCTGGTGTTACGGGTGTCCATGGGCGGCGGTAATCGCTTACCCATCAGGCGATACGTCTGTTCCCGTTTGCCCAAATATTTATCAGATTATTTCGTTTCTAGATTAACCAATTTTCAAGATTATTGTCTTTTGAGCTTACATCAAAGTGCAACTCTATGATCTCTTATGTAAAAATTAATGCATGGCTACATTAAGCTATAAGGGTCTAGTATGTTATTTAGACCTATCAAGGTACGAAAGCCTAAGGAATAACATCTTTATTTGTGCTGGTCAAAGCAAACAAGATATTTAGATGGTTGGAATTAAAGTGCTGGCTGACGCAATCTAGTAATATTAATTTTAAGTGACGATAGTTGATCCGAACAATGCCATGCTACTCCAATAGTATAAATAATGACGGCAATAATATTATTAAAAGGTAGGTCGGTAAATAGAATTCCGGCAAGCTTATTCATACAAAATTCATGAATTATCCAAATAAGTTCGGTGAACCGTAAAAGCGTTTGTCACATGCAAGTATATTGGATTAGTGAGAATATTTTCGACGAATCTTATATTCAACACGCGACTTTTGTAAAAGCGTGAAAGAGAACTGATTCTATCATTAACATTGTTTTTTTTAACATATCTCTCTCTCTGGTAACCTCACTCACCGAGTGATTGAGGGTACCCGAGTTCAATATCCTGTCTCTCTCTATTTCTGGAGAGGAAGAGACCTAAAGGGCGTCAAAAACAACCAATCAGTGTTAAACAAAACGGCACAGGTTTAGATGGTAGGTTAGGTATTTTAAATTACATCTGATACTTTCTCATTAAAAAAAACACACTTTTAAACGTTTCTGCAATTGTAATTAAGGACATGTTGGTGATTTTAAGGCACGATCAGTTTGTTATTTCTTTAATTCTCTACTTATAATATAATTTCAATCAGTAGGATATTTTTTTTTTTATATATTTAAGCTGCCAAAATGACTCTGCCCTGCCTGATGGAAAGCATGAGCAGAATCCAAGAGTGGTGGTCACCATCCTCAATGCGAAAAAGAACAATGCAGTATGGTGACCCACACTATGGTGGCCTGGGGGGAAAGGGGATGGTGAGGGGGATAGGGGGCGTTGGATTGGGGTATGGGCCTCCGGTATCCTCACTCACTCGATGAAACACAGCGTAAGCGCTGTTTTACACCGATTTTCTGTGAGGCCGTGGTATCACTCCGGTCGAGCCGGCCCATTCATGCCGAAGCGTGGCTCTCCCACGGTATAAATACTTATTATATATATTATACTTTTTTTATCGCTGGGAAAGCTTTTCGTATCATTGCTTCCGTGGGGAAGACGACTGTCGTGTATGGGACTCCCGGAGAATCGGTCTACTCACTAAGCCCCGTCGCGGCCAACCTCGGCAGCCAGGCGGAGCTCCTGAAACGCATCAGCGGCTTCTGAATTCCCCCTGCCGCACCCAACTATAAGGTACATCTCAGGGTGACTAGACTTACCCCGGAGTAGGACGCTATTGCGTCCTTTCACTGTTCTACACAGTAAGGGATGGAACACCGACGCGCCTTAGACGCCCCCCCGTCTGCTCACGGGATGTTACCTATCTCGGGTCGTTTGCAGCGTTCACATCTCTTCAAGATGTGACCCTTTGGCGTCGATTGAGGAGCTGCCTATACCGCGTACCCTTTGAACGGGATCAGCCTCTTCCGCTTCCGCTTTGCGGACTCCTTGGAGCATAGCGTCCTCACAGAAGGAGACTGTGGCTTCCCATCTCCAACCAAACGCCAGCAATGCCTCGATTACTGCTGAAAGTGACAGGTCGTTCTATCCAACTAGGACTCGACGCTTTATATAAAGAGTAACTGTAATATTTTAGAATACACATAAATATTTAAATAACTACTTAACCTAATCCTAAATCTTTTATTGTTATTACTTATCTTAATTGAATTATTTTCTTTATTTATTTATTTTTTCACACCAAATTACCCATAAATTCGAATTTCTACAGTCAATTTGTCCATCCAAAGGTTGCCTGGAAGAAATTGCTTTTTAGCGATAAGGCCGCCATTTGTACATTATCGTTAATGTTATGCTCCTGAATGTAAACTATTTTAACTGGTGTACAATAAAGTTTATTTTATTCTATTCTATCCTAACCTAAATCAGAGCCAAATATACAGACCCTACACACTACATAAGATAATTAACTCTCCACGATCGTAATAAAAGAATGTATAAATCTCAATATTACTCCAGTTGTGCCGTTATATAAAACTAGTGTATTGCGACACCCACACATTTTATGAGCACTCACAGCCCCTTGTCTTGTACTCGACCCGTGTCTTCTCATCCGCAACGATAAACAGCTGATTTAATAAAAGTAGGCTTTGTTCAAAAACTCGCGATCATTTTAGGGATTTAGAGTACGCATATACTATTGTCTGATTCTAAAATGTCTTGTTTTACAATGTGTAGGACAATGTGAAATTCTTTCTTTCTTTTTAAAATTAAAGAAATAGCTAATTACACTATCTTTTTTTTCGTCTCTGTTTAAATAAATTTATTGATGAAAGATCTGATTCAGGTTGCATTTGATGTTCAAAAAATTTAAAATAACCAATTTAACATGACGCTGATTAAACCGCAATAAGCAGTTTAAATGAACGCTAGTTGGCGAATCTCATTACGAACAAAGACAAACTAATTGGCCATGGCAAGGTTCCGTAAGATACTACACTTATTTGCGGAATATAGTTTCGTGTTGGTACCAACTTAATTTACCTACAGGCTTAGAAACAGGTACTGCTTTACAATACCTTCGAAACAATCCTCCACTCTGCAGAAAATATTAAATTAATTATTAATTAATTAATAATAAATTAATTATTAATTAATTATGTCAAATAATATTTATTCGTATCTCTTGTAGTTATTAAAAGTATTACGTACGGACTTAAACGAGTTTCGGCTCTTTAAAAAGTGTGTGTGTTCTTATTTTTGTATACGCGTTAGAAGTTAAACTTCTTTGGCGTAATAAGATAAAAATTTGAAAAACGAAAATGTTGACAGTAGCTAACTACAGAGTGACGGTTTTTCGTGACGGTGAGCGCACGCATCGTAAAAATTTACTCTCATCATTTTTCCCTAACGCGCCAAAAGAAGTATATTTGTGGGTGGTATAGTTTTTTGTAATGTTTCCTTTTAATTTTTCATTTAGCAGAAAAAACAATTAGTGCACTAAAATTTAATCATTTAGGGCTATAAAAATACTTATCGTAATTACTTTTTATTTTTGTATTTGACAGATTTATTTTCTGTACTAATAGAACGTGTCTGTGTCTAATACAACGATTTTTTGCAGATGAAATAGTTATTCTGTATTATAAAGAACACGCGTATTATGAGAAAAAATAAGAAGGGAAAGTATAAAGAGTAAAGCTACTAACAAAAAAATAAAGTTATAATTACATGTCATGGGCAACTTTAGCTCTACGGTCGTAATGCGTCTAATTAATATCGGTGATATTTAGGTGAGGCCCCTGTTATAAGGTTAGGGTTAGTAATTCAGACTCTTCAAAGAAGCCTTATGAACCAGATTGTGTATTCAGTTTTTAGTTTGTAATTCCGAAGACAAAAATTCAGAGTAAATGTAAGAATCAATTATATCCGATAATTGTTACAATGATCTCTATGATATTACCTTAAATAATTTCATTGATGATTAGCATATTTCGTCAGTGATAATATTTTAGTTTAATAATTTCTTCTTCTTGGCGTTTCGACGCCAAACGTTGCATTTCGGTAAAAAAGGCCGGGAAAAAAAACACAAATTTCTTTCAAGACTTTATTTTCATTAAAAACAGATTTGATGTTACAACGATTATTCGATAGAGTAGCACTACTCACCGAATAATACATTATGTTGTATACTAGTATCATTTGTGTCAAATTTAGAGTTAATATTTATAACATTAATAAAGTTGAAACGGGGCACGAAGGCCTAATACGGACATTACATAATTACTTATTCTACTTAGGCTTCTGTGTATATTACGTCTAGGTGTGTTTAGACATTTAATATCTTTATAAGCCAAGACCAGAATACTTGACCCATAGGTAATTAAAAAGGTGATCTACACAGCCTATACCGGTGTCTTAAAGTTAATTGTACCTTCTTATATATTTCTTGCTTTCTTTTTTGACTAGAAAAGGTAATTTGATCGATAGAATCCTACAATATTGGTCCCTATCAGTATTCCGCTCACACGGTTTCACTCCATTAGGTCCGTGTTCATTAGGACCTATTCGAATTGAATTTTATCCTTTGTGTTAGTTAAGCTCGGTTAAGGTTTTTCGATTCTAAGCAACTGGATTACTATACTAGATTTCCCTTAAGGCCGATTTACATTAGACAAGTGAATGCTCATTTTATTAAATTATTTTAGTGTAATCAGACATAGACCATTCTTTTGTTGTTCTGTCTGCGTTCACATTCCAAGAATGCTCGCTCGCTTGATGTAAATTGCGTTAGAGCGCACTAACAGTTGCATTTTCGTGAGAATTCTAGTTCTTGATTCTCATTGTTGCTCGTTGCTATTTTGGTGTAAACGCTGAAAACGAGTTTAGGTTTTCATTAAAAGATACGGAAAGAATGATCTCGTTCTCGCTCTAGCTCTTTGTGCGTTTAGTGAAACCCAGCCTTTAGTTAAGATCCAAATGTCTCGTATCGCATCTCGTGCTACAATCACAAACATCTCTATTCTCTTGTATTACTAGCTATTTTATTTTAACCACGTGATAGTGTTGAAATGACATCATCCCCATATATTTGTTAGTTTTCTATTAACGTTCTCGTTTGTAGAATATCAACTTGGCTAGGGGCTAATTCTTTTATCACAGGAGACTCATGCTGATCACATGTTCGTCGACTAGACCGTAGTTATGCCAAGGCCTCGGAAAAGCAGTGATTTTCCTGGAGTTATAAAACTACAAGGAGAATAAGCTTTAGCTTTAGGAGGATAGCTTAGGGATAAGTGGATGCCCGGATGGCGTAAGAAAGCGGTTCCCGGATCTCTCCCGTCTCAGGCGCAGAGTGGCACACCGTTGTGGTTTAGTGGGTAGTCTGGCGAGTCAGTCAGGAGTCCCACACAAAGCGAAGCCCCTGTGCCCGCGGGGGGGGGGGAGCGAATTTCAACCACGTAAAAAAAAAGGGATAAGTGGATGAAAGAATTGAAGAGCATAATGATCGATCAGGTGACTATTCTGCTCATTGGCCCACCAATAATCCCAAAATTTGACCAACTATGATTAATAATAATTGCTACCACTCTACCTTGTATAATTATAATACTAATATTTATCTGGATCTGAGTCAACCCATACAGAATTTAACAGTAGTACTGTACTTTTTGTTGTTATTTTTCAGAAATAGTAATTAATACGTCAGTTTAAGAAAAAAATACGTTGTCGTATAGAATGTACCATAAACCATTCCGTTAGCACATCACTCGCGGTTTATATATGGATAATGGGATATTATATAATTAATAGGATATTATCCACATACAAATTGGGTAAAATGTAATATGGTGATCCATCACATCGGCGAAGCTTATCCCCCTATTTGAAACGCGTTCTTGCCAATGACGTTTTCGTCCTTACTACATTTTTAATCTACGCATTAATACCATATTATGTTACGCTTAGAACAAAGACTTTTTCCTCGATTATATATAAGAAACTCATTAAATCTTAATATAGCCCTCAAACCTTCATTATAAGAACGTACTCCTCCTTAAAAAGCCGGCAACGCACTTGTGACGCCTCCAGTGTTGCGGGTGTCCATGGGCATGCCTAGGGGGCATTAAAAAAAGAATCGTACATTTCTCTCACCTTGAACGTGCTTTACGTTATTAATCATAATCATCATCGCCTTTAACTTTAATAGTCTGAATACTCCTCTCTTTGAAAAGAAGGTTTATGGGGATAAAATACAACACTAACCAATCGAGGTGGTATGAGTATGTCTCAAGTTTTGCTTCTCTTTACAGTCCAGTTATGCTGCGAAGTTCGTTCCTTTAGTAATAAGAACCATGAACCCCACTTCGTTTTTTATGCTTCCGCACATGGACCCTTATTAATGCTGTTTATTTAAATTTTGTTCCCAGGTGAGGAGAACAGTCTCCTCGGCGACCAGATGATCAGTTTTAGTGTTGACGGGAGCGAGAGAAGGCCACAAAAATTGCTCCCCACGGTAGCCCAGCACGTGCGTATATCGCCTACCATAAGCTTGGGGCAGGTATGGAGACCCAGACTGCCACACCGCAAACAGAATGCGAATGTGGTGTACACCCGTCGGTCTTCTACCTACTGGCCACCTTGCTTCTTACCAGGTTAGATTATTTCAAAAAAAGAACAGTCATAAAAATATCTCGGTTAAGAAATGAAAAAAGTATTCAATCACTTTATAGTGGTATCAACTGCCGAAATAAACAAAAACAATGAACTTTATTTGATTACGATGGTTCAGAGATAACTCATCAATCATCATCAACAACCCATAACGTCCCACTGCTGGGCTCGGGTCTCCTCTCAGGAGTGGGTTAAGGCCATACGTCCCCACGCTGGCCAAGTGCGGGTTGGGGACTGTCTGTCTGGGGACTGACAGAGATAACTCAATAGTCAATAAATCAACCTGTGGTCGTCCACTGCTGAATACAGATCTCCCCAAAGGAATACCAATTATCTATAGTCTCAGGTAGTCCATATTCATCCGTCAATAGTCATACTTACACATAGAACCTAGAATAACTTATATTTAGTTTGTTCAGTTACACCGTCATTTCATTCTATGAATGTTCCAAAACTCATTGTGTCCGTAACATTACATGAAAAAAACAAAGCGATACGATCAAATTGGAAGGAGATATCTATCAAATTGCGTCATAAAAATGTTTTAGTAGGCTACCAACATTATTTGACGTCGATTAATTAATGTTGCTACAACATTTCATAACAATTCCTCACTTCATTACATGAAATATCAGTGCTAGGGACGTGATCTACTAACTAAACACACCTCAGTGGTAACACCCACGTTATAATATTACTAAAATTGTTATTCAAAGACAGACAATTTAATATATTTTATAAAATTGAGCGAAGGAAGAAAAACAAAGATTTATCGTTGCTAGCGAACTTCAATATTTGAAAACGTAGAGCTTTCCATAACTTCGGCAGATATTAAATTTATCAAGAAAGCCTGCCGTTTTTCTGTTTACTTAATATGGGCCTAAAGATATAAAATCGATTTTAAAGCTTTGTTAGTTATTTACAGCGTTCATGTTGTGTGTGTTGCGATGATCATAAAAGATGAAATGTACTACCATTGCTTAATATCTTATCAAGTATCTAGTTTAAAATCTACTTTTAGATAAGTACTAAGTTCATACTAATTTGTAGTAAAGTCAGCTAAATGATAAATTAAATTTTATTATACCTAACCTGAGCATCTTTCGTAACATCATAAATCTATTACAATGTTTCTATTTCACGTTGTTAAATTAAAGTTTGTCTGTAAAATATATA